>CM076575.1:923731033-923913831 GCA_034641835.2 Pinus albicaulis | reverse complement strand
AATTAATTGTAATTTTTCTCATTGGCCTTGATGCCATCCTGTACAGCTCCATTCTTATTTTAATACCCAAGAGGTGATTTTTGAAATACTTTCATATCTAGTTTTCATATCTGGATTTCACATTTCAAGTTGACAATATAACAGATAAGTTGACAATTTTTTCAAATGAAAATCTAGATAAAAGCATGGCTGTCTTTGTCAATGATTTTTGGAATACCTCTTATCGTCTAAATTATTAAAATATGAGTTCTGATTTGTTTCATTATTTGTCAAACCACCTTTTTTGTTGCAGTATTTGTAAAAACCAAAGTTTGATAATATAATTTTATTAATGTCCAACAAATGATCAAAGGAGTATGTCAATGGGAAGACCAAGGGTTGGCTCAACTGGTTTTTTTTCATGTTGTTGGGCATCTGCCTAGTTCAACCCTCCTGGTTAGGCACACTAGTCTATGACTTTAGCGAACAGGGTTACTAGGGATGCCATCCACAAACATGAGGAAGCATCTCTTGGGTTTCCCCACAAGGTTTTCCTTGGGGAAAATGTTAGGTCAATGGGATTATAAGAGTACATCACTAGCCAAAATACAATGTGGAAGTGTGGAAGTGTGGACTATAAAGATGCTAAAAATCATATCAAAACAGATTTTTAATTGTGCTAGAAGCAGAACAACAAGAGAAGATAAGAAAGTACATGACTCGGAGTGGAGATAAAGTAATTACAAGAAAAAGATAATATGTATGATATCTGAGGACCAAAGGAACTTTAGTTTGAACTAGTCATGGTATGCTAGTGCTGACAGGTGAGGACGAGCAATTAGATCAAGGGGGGTCTCCCTGCTAGAGTCCTCAATGACCGCAAAATTTTTTTTGGACTAGTGGATGATGTCCTTTGGAGTGTGTCTGGGACTGATAGGGCTCTACAGTATGATCCTTGTGGGAAGCCCAAATTTGAGCAAGCTCTCCTAACATCCAGGCATGGAAAAATTCTCCTGATGGATGGTTGGCTGTGTGGATTTGGGGGCACCCAGCTCCAAGGCCTTGTCGAGTTGTCTACTAAATTGTCTTGTTGGTAAAATGGTGTGCACGTGTGGCCTGGAACAACAACTCCATAAGGACCTTGTGAGGTAAGTGACTAGTCCACTCCTTTCCCATATGGGAAGGGGATATTGAGAAATATATGCACAGATCGACAAAATAATTGTATTAGCGCTGAGAACTCTATTATCACAGTGGTTTGTGAAGCTTTCCAATGAATGAACAAAATGTATTTCATTCTGAAAGTACCCTATAATATATTCTACTATCCTATTATCAACTATATAATTTAGTTTAACTAATTATATAAATGGATGCAAATTAATGCTTATTTAGAGTCTTGTTGATCAAAATAATAGTTTATTGCACCTATATTTTATAGTATTATAGTATTTTGGTATTAAAAATAATATCTTCTAAAATTTGGGTTTCGAAAATTGTTGATAACTTCTTGACTGAAGTGCTTGAGTCTCTCCAAGGAGATGCAATGAGTCACAAATCAATCAAAGTAAGGCAGCAAGCTTCACATTAACAAATCAGCCATATCTTCATCTTCTACTAGCTTCTTAACAACGGTATGGCTGTAACCGCAAGTAGACCAAATCCCCTACCTCAAAGTGTCTCTCCACTTGGCCCCTGTCTGCATATAATTTCTGCTGATTCTGTGCGGTGGCTATGTTGTCCTTGAGAGCCCGAAGGATGTCTTGGCTCTCTTGGATCCATAGTTTGGCTCGTGGAGCCCTGCTAACCCCAAACATCACATCCACAAAAGACAAGGAATGATATCCATACAACGCATAAAACGGTGTCATGCCGATAGACATATGATGGGTTGTGTTGTAGCAGTACTCGCCCAGATGTAGCCATTTTAGCCATGCTCGCTGCTGCCCACTGACGTAGTTACGCAAGTAGCCCTCCAGCCACTTGTTAACTATCTCTGTCTGCCCGTCCGTCTGGGGATGATAGCTGGTGCTCGGTGTCAACTCAGTCCCTACTAGTCGAAAGAGCTCCTGCCAAAATCCACCCATAAAGCGGCTGTCCCTGTCACTAACCATGGTCTTGGGTAGACCATGCAATCTGAAAACCTCCCGGAAAAACAACTCTGCCACCTGTGCTGCCGTGTAGTGTGCCGAAATGGCGAAGAAGTGAGCATACTTCGTTAGCCGGTCAACTACCACGAAGATGCAGTCCTTGCCTTGCACTGTGGGCAAACCTGTGATGAAGTCCATCGAAACACTCTCCCACTTCCCCTCTGGGATGGGAAGCGGCTGCAACAACCCTGCGGGATGGTTCATCTCTCCTTTGTTCCGCTGGCAAACCTCACACTCCCGAACATGCTGGAGTACGTCCTCCTTGAGGCCCTTCCATGCAAATCTCTCTCGGATGGCCCTGTACATCTTGGTGAACCCCTGATGGCCCGCCAATGGTGAATCATGAGAGGCATGGAGTATCTTCTCCTTGAGCTGAGATCCCTCAGTCAAGAAGATCCGATCCCTGTAATAGATGACCTCATCTGCCACCCTGTATCTGCTATCTGCTACCTGTCCATCCAGCACCTCACATGCAAATCTATTCTTGGAATACTCAACCAGTAGTCGAGCCTTCCAATCAGTGTCCAAGCTCATGAGGGATAACGTGGCTGGTCTACGGGAAAGAGCATCTGCAACCACGTTGTTCTTCCCTTTGACATACTCTATGTCAAAGTCGTAAGCCTGGATCTTGCTGATCCACTTCTGCTGCCTCTCCTGTAACTGCTTCTGCTCCAGAAAGTACTTCAGGCTGTTATGATCTGTCCTGACTCTGAATCTGCCGCCTACCAGGTACTGCCGTAATTTGGCCAATGCATGCATGATGGCCAACATCTCCTTATCATAGATGGGGTAAAGTCTCTCGTGTGGAAGGAGCTTCCGGCTCTCGAATGCAATCGGATGACCCTCCTGCATCAAAACCGCTCCAATCCCTTCCCCTGATGCATCGCACTCTAGGATAAAGGGCTGAGTAAAATCGGGCAATGCCAGCACCGGACAACTACTCATCACCTCCTTGAGCTTATCAAAAGCTCGCTGGGCGGTATCTGTCCAACTGAATGCCCCCTTCCTCGTCAGCTCTGTGAGGGGTACAGCAAGCTGTGAGAAGCCCTTGACGAACTTCCTGTAGTAAGTACAGATACCAATGAACCCTCTAAGTTCTGTCACATTCCGCGGCTCTGGCCAGTCCCTGATAGCCCGGATCTTCTCGTCATGGACTCTCACTCCGTCCACTCCTATGATGTGCCCCAAATACAACATCTCTGTCAAACCAAACTCACACTTGGAGAGTTTGGCAAAGAACTGCTGCTCCTCCAGGATGCGCAAAACTGTCTCTATGTGCTGGAGGTGCTCCTCCCAAGTCCTGCTGTATATGAGGATATCATCAAAGAAAACCAGCACGAACTTCCTCAGATGATCCCTGAAGATGTGGTTCATGCAAGACTGGAAAGTGGCAGGTGCATTGGTCAGCCCAAATGGCATAACCAGAAACTCAAAGTGCCCATAATGACACCTGAAAGCAGTCTTGGGAATGTCCCGTTCCCTCATGCGTATCTGATGGTACCCGGACCTCAAATCAATCTTTGAGAAGAAACGTGCTCCTCTCAACTCGTCCATCAACTCATCGATCCTGGGAATGGGGTATCGGTTCTTCAAAGTCTTCTTGTTCAGTGCCCTGTAATCAATGCACATGCGTAATGTGCCGTCCTTCTTCTTCACCAGCACTACTGAAGAAGCGAAAGGACTAGTACTGGGCCGAATGTGTCCAAGGGCTAACAGCTCCTGAATGGCCCTCTCTATTTCATCCCTGTAGGCCTTAGGATGCCTATAAGGGGTGGTGATCACTGCCTGTATCCCCTGCTCCAACTCTATCGTGTGCTCAAACCCCCGATCTGGTGGCTGTCCCGGTGGAATGTCTCCAAACACTACGGCATATCTGTCAAGAAGAGTCTGTAGATCAGGGTGCACTGCCCTGCCCGTATCTACTATCTCTGAAGCCCGTAGCTCCCATCGCCCACTCGATATCTCCCCGGCGGAAGTCGCATCCATGTGCCGTGTGCCGACAATCGTCCGGGGCGGATATGTGTTCTGCCCTCGGATCTTCTCATGCCTTCCCGTCTTGGGATCATCCCACTACATTTCCAAGGCCTTCCAATCTGTTGTGACCTTCCCTAGAGTGATAAGCCACTGCACTCCCAATATCACATTGGTGTCCGGAATGTCCACCACAAAGAAGTGATCAGTCAAAGTATAGGTGCCCATCGTCACTGATAACTCTGGTACATATCGAGCACAAGCCATGGTCTGATCTCCTGGAACCAAAACCGAAAACCCATCAAAGCTCTCCATGGGTATGCCTCTCCGTGCGACCATCTGGGCATCGATGAAATTGTGGGTGGCCCCACTGTCAACTAGAACTGAGACACGCTGTCCCCGCACTGTCCCACGTACGCGCAATGTCAGATACTTGGGGACTCCTCGTAATGCTGCTAGAGCTCCCCCAGTAGGTGCAAATGATGCCTCTCCTGCATCGGGTGGCGGAGGCGGTAAAGCACTCTGCGCTGCATAACACTCTCCGGCCTCCTCATCCTCCAACTCATCCTCTTCTCCACTGCCCTCGGAGAAGACCTCTATGAAATGTGCCTTCCCTGCTGTGCACTTGTGTCCTGGTGCCCATGGCTCCTGGCAGGTGAAGCACAATCGCTTCCGTCTCAGCTCTCTCCTAGCCTCATCATCATACTGTCCTCGTCCGGGATTCGCCTTGGGAGGCGGGACCCTCATGTCCTTACCCTTAGGCTGGAAAGCCTGTCTCTGGGGATAAGGTGGCCGAGTCCTGGGCAACACATCCTGTAGGTCACGGGCCCTGCTGATAGCATCCTGGAGTGTAGCCGGCTTGTTTGACCGGACTAGACCACGAAGTGGTTCTGATAGCCCGTCCAGGAACATCGTGACCAACCGAGCTGCTGATATGTCAGGAACCATCACTGAAACCCTCAAAAAGTCCGAGATGTATGCCTCTGCACCACCTGTCTGTTTGAGCTTGGTTAGCTCGAGGAAAGGCTGATCTGGGTCCTTCTGATCAAAACGTTTCACCACCCTCCTGGTGAACTCAGCATATGTAGTCACTGTGGAATGCCCCAGTGTGGTCAACCCATGAAACCACCAGGTCTGGGCCTCACCCTCTAGATGTAATGCAGCCATCTTAATGGCCTCCTTCTCCGGCATCTGGTTAAGCTGAAAATAGAGGTCTAGTTTTTCCACCCATGACCTGGCTGTGGTCTTTGGAGACCCATCAAACATCGGCAAATGAAATTTGTTGGCTGCACGGTTACTGTCACGGTGGGAACCCCGTCCCTTATTCCGATCATGAGGCTTACTGCCGCCTCGGTACTGCATATATTGATTGAAAGGGAGAGCCTCCATGAATTCCGGCCCCAAACTTCGCCAATCTGCAAACCAAACCGCATGTAGATCGGGACCCTCATCTCTTGATGTCGTTTGCTCCACTTCCTCTACCGGGAAAGTAGGCATGGTAGGTCGCGTGTCCATGGAATCGGCCTTCTGCGCTGACACAATGGGTATAGCATCTGGTATGCAACTAGATGTTCCTGATCCTTCCCCTACCTGAAAGACCCTAGGGGGTTCTTTCTGCGTTCCCCCTGCAACCTTCCTGGTTACCTCCTGCATGAATGCATCCATCTTTGCATCCATCTTTGCATCCATCTTTGCATCCATCTTCTCAGTCAACTTTTCAGCCAATCTTGCCAACATAGCCTCCATTGGATTCCTCCGTTCTTCTTCTGAATCAGAATCACCTCCCCCAAGGAGAGTGGGGTGACCTCTCGGTGCCATAGAGTGCTAGCACCACAGGCTGAGCCAGATCTAAGATCTGATACCACTGTAATATCCCCAAAGGGGAATAAGCAGTAATAAACAGAAATATGCCAGACAGATATGAAAGGAAACAATACCGAACCAGATCACTGAATCAAGACACATGGAATACCAGAATCTGAGCCATTTTATTAATCAGAAAGTACATGGAGAGTAATACAAGAAATCAGAATCAGTGCACCTATCCTTGCCCTAGGCAAGTGATGACCCTCCCATACAAGAAATGGCTGCAAATAATGACAATGGCCCAAGTCGCCCGGAGATCGGTGATGATCCGCGCAAACCGGGCCGATCCCAAGCCGAAAACCCCTTCGGCTGGCACGCTCGTCCCCGCTAGTGACCAGCCGCGTAAACAGCAAGACAAGCCCCTCATCCCTGCATAAAATGGACTGCCATGTGATGTGCCGGGAAACGCCGATGAGCCCTTCTCACACTAGCCTCGCTTCCTCAAATCTCGCGTCCCACCCGATGGATATACTCCCTCCAATCGACCGCGTCCTGTCCATTGAGGCCTGTCCTCCAATATCAGATCTGATATCGAACCCTCAGATCTACACTAGATCCGGAACTATCTCTTCAGATCTACAGCCCCTAGGGCTAGATCTGGTGTTACCCTTTCAGATCTGGACTAGATCTATCAATATCTCCTCAGATCTGTCACTCCTACAGCTGGATCTGGTGCCAAACCTTCAGATCTGCAATATACAAGACTAGATCTGCCACATACAAGACTAGATCTGCAAGATCTACCCTTTCCACAACTGGATCTAGCAATAAACCTTCAGATCTGCAACTCTTACCTTCAGAAATGGACAGTGTCCTCACTCTAGGGCTTCACAGCGTCCTTCTGCCCCTCAGAACAGCGTTTTCTCCTGCTAGACTGGACTGCGTCCTTCTTGGCCAGCGTCCTCCCTTCCTGAAAGGTACAGCGTCCTCTCTCCAGATGGGACAGCGTCCTTCTCCTTCCAGATTCACCGTCCTTCCTCCTCTTGCTCTGCGCAGCCACAAGAGGGCTTTCTCCTCCTCAGATAATCTTCAGAAATTGCTGCTGCTCTACTGAAAAATGAACTCAGAACAACCTCACTAGGGCGGGCACTCGAAGTCCCCCGAAGCTGAGGGTAGAACCAGAAAAACCTTACCAGGGCAGGCACTCGAAGTCCCCCGAGGCTAAGGGTGGGATCTCCGACCGGAGACACCCGTGCACTAAACAGTGCTGCAGACCGACTAAACAACCGGCGTGCTGAAGCAGACAAGTCTGACTATCAATAAGAATATCACATCATGAATGAATCAAATGAGGTGAGAGCCTCTCCTTTTATAACATCAACTCCCTCCTTAACTCACCCTGGAACTGCGCAGTTTACCTGGGGTTAGCCTGATGCCTCCCCCCCATCACATCCACGTGGACCCCCAAGGCCCTTTCTAAGTCACAACGTCAACCTACTAGGAAAAAAGAACACTTTATTATAAAGTGAGGTGGCTAAAGTGAGGTGACCCCTCTTATTTCTCACTTTATTTATTATTGCTATCTAAGAAAGCAAAAAGGCAATATTCCAATTAGCAAAGCTAATTGGGAATATTACAGTCTCCCCCGGAAAAACGTTGCTTGTCCTCAAGCAACTGAAGTGAGGGGTGCTGTAAGATTTTCTCATCCTCCCAAGTGGCATCCTCATTTGGCAGGTTCTTCCATCTCACCAAGAACTCTCTGATCTTCCTGCTCCGCAGCTGTCTCTCCCTGGTGTCAATAATGGCCTCCGGCTGTAATACCAAGTGCCCCTCATCATCTGTTGGAGGTAGCTCCCCTGTGACTGTTACATGCTGGCCTAGTGCCTTCTTTAGGCATGATACATGGAAAATGTTGTGAATCCGGCTGCCTTGGGGCAACTCCAACTCATATGCCACCTGTCTAATCCTACGAATCACCCTGTATGGTCCGTAAAAACGAGGCTTAAGCTTCTCTGCCCCCTTCTGTTTGAGTGAAGACTGGCGGTATGGCTGTAACCGCAGGTAGACCAAATCCCCTACCTCAAAGTGTCTCTCCACTCGGCCCCTGTCTGCATATAGTTTCTGCTGATTTTGTGCGGTAGCCATGTTGTCCTTGAGAGTCCGAAGGATGTCTTGGCTCTCTTGGATCCATAGTTTGGCTCGCGGAGCCCTGCTAACCCCAAACATCACATCCACAAAAGACAAGGAATGATATCCATACAGTGCATAAAAAGGTGTCATACCGATAGACATATGATGGGTTGTGTTGTAGCAGTACTCGCCCAGATGTAGCCATTTCAGCCACGCTCGCTGCTGCCCACTGACGTAGTTACGCAAGTAGCCCTCCCGCCACTTGTTAACTATCTCTGTCTGCCCGTCCGTCTGGGGATGATAGCTGGTGCTCGGTGTCAACTCAGTCCCTACTAGTCGAAAGAGCTCCTGCCAAAATCCACCCATAAAGCGACTGTCCCTGTCACTAACAATGGTCTTGGGTAGACCATGCAATCTGAAAACCTCCCGGAAAAACAACTCTGCCACCTGTGCTGCTGTGTAGTGTGCCGAAATGGCAAAGAAGTGAGCATACTTCGTTAGCCGGCCAACTACTACGAAGATGCAGTCCTTGCCCTGCACTGTGGGCAAACCCGTGATGAAGTCCATCGAGACACTCTCCCACTTCCCCTCAGGAATGGGAAGCGGCTGTAACAACCCCGCGGGATGGTTCATCTCCCCTTTGTTCCGCTGGCAAACCTCGCACTCCCTGACATGCTGGAGTACGTCCTCCTTGAGGCCCTTCCATGCAAATCTCTCCCGGATGGCCCTGTACATCTTGGTGAACCCCTGATGGCCCGCCAATGGTGAATCATGAGAGGCATGGAGTATCTTCTCCTTGAGCTGAGATCCCTCAGTCAAAAAGATCCGATCCCTGTAATAGATGACCTCATCTGCCACCCTGTATCTGCTATCTGCTACCTGTCCATCCAGCACCTCGCATGCAAATCTATCCTTGGAATACTCAACCAGTAGTCGAGCCTTCCAATCAGCGTCCAAGCTCATGAGGGATAATGTAGTTGGTCTACGAGAAAGGGCATCTGCCACCACATTGTTCTTCCCTTTGACATACTCTATATCAAAGTCATAAGCCTGGATCTTGCTGATCCACTTCTGCTGCCTCTCCTGTAACTGTTTCTGCTCCAAAAAGTACTTCAGGCTGTTATGATCTGTCCTGACTCTAAATCTGCCGCCTACCAAGTACTGCCGGAATTTGGCCAATGCATGCATAATGGCCAACATCTCCTTATCATAGATAGGATAAAGTCTCTCATGTGGAAGGAGTTTCCGGCTCTCGAATGCAATCGGGTGACCCTCCTGCATCAGAACTGCTCCAATCCCTTCTCCTGATGCATCGCACTCTAGGATAAAGGGTTGGGTGAAATCAGGCAATGCCAACACCGGACAACTACTCATCACCTCTTTGAGCTTATCAAAAGCTCGCTGTGCGGTGTCCGTCCAACTGAATGCCCCCTTCCTCGTCAACTCTGTGAGGGGTGCAGCAAGCTGTGAGAAGCCCTTGACGAACTTCCTGTAATAAGTGCAGATACCAATGAACCCTCTAAGTTCTGTCACATTCCGCGGCTCTGGCCAGGCCCTGATAGCCCGGATCTTCTCGTCATGGACTCTCACTCCGTCCACTCCTATGATGTGTCCCAAATACAACATCTCTGTCAAACCAAACTCACACTTGGAGAGTTTGGCAAAGAACTGCTGCTCCTCCAGGATGCGTAGAACTGTCTCGATGTGCTGGAGGTGCTCCTCCCAGGTCCTGCTGTATATGAGAATATCATCAAAGAAAACTAGCACGAACTTCCTCAGATGATCCCTGAAGATATGGTTCATGCAAGACTGGAAGGTGGCAGGTGCATTGGTCAGCCCAAATGGCATAACCAGAAACTCAAAGTGCCCATAATGACACCTGAAAGCAGTCTTGGGAATGTCTTGTTCCCTCATGCGTATCTGATTATACCCGGACCTCAAATCAATCTTTGAGAAGAAACGTGCTCCTCTCAACTCGTCCATCAACTCATCGATCCTGGGAATGGGGTACCGGTTCTTCAAAGTCTTCTTGTTCAGTGCCCTGTAATCAATGCACATGCGTAATGTGCCGTCCTTCTTCTTCACCAGCACTACTGAAGAAGCAAAAGGACTAGTACTGGGCCGAATGTGTCCAAGGGCTAACAGCTCCTGAATGGCCCTCTCTATCTCATCCCTGTAGGCCTTAGGATGCCTATAAGGGGTGGTGATCACTGCCTGTATCCCCTGCTCCAACTCTATCGTGTGCTCAAACCCCCGATCTGGTGGCTGTCCCGGTGGAATATCTCCAAACACTACTGCATATCTGTCAAGAAGAGTCTGTAGATCAGGGTGCACTGCCCTGCCTGTATCTACCATCTCTGAAGCCCGCAGCTCAACTGCCCACTCTATGTCTCCCCTGCGGAATGTCGCATCCATGCTGTGTGCCGATACTGTCTGGGGCGGATATGTGTTCTGACCTCTGATCTTCTCATGCCTCCCCGTCTTGGGATCATCCCACTCCATTTCCAAGGCCTTCCAATCTGTGGTGACCTTTCCCAGAGTGATAAGCCACTGCACTCCCAATATCACATTGGTGTCCGGAATGTCCACCACAAAGAAGTGATCAGTCAACGTATAGGTGCCCATCGTCACTGATAACTTAGGTACATATCGAGCACAGGCCATGGTCTGATCTCCTGGAACCAGAACTGAAAACCCATCAAAGCTCTCTGTGGGTATGCCTCTCCGTGCTACCATCTGGGCATCGATGAAATTGTGGGTGGCCCCACTGTCAACTAGAACTGAAACACGCTGACCCCGTACTGTCCCACGTACTCGCAATGTCAGATACTTGGGGACTCCTCGTAGTGCTGCTCGAGCTCCCCCAGTAGGTGCAAATGATGCCTCTCCCGCATCTGGTGGTGGAGGTGGTAAGGCACTCTGCGCTGCATAACATTCTCCTGCCTCCTCATCCTCCAACTCATCCTCTTCTCCGCTGCCCTCGGAGAAGACCTCTATGAAATGTGCCTTACCTGCGGTGCATTTGTGTCCCGGTGCCCACGGCTCCTGGCAGGTGAAGCACAATCGCTTCCGTCTCAGCTCTCTCCTAGCCTCATCATCATACTGTCCTCGTCCCGGATTCGCCTTGGGAGGCGGAACCCTCGTGTCCTTACCCTTAGGCTGGAAAGCCTGTCTCTGGGGATAAGGTGGCCGAGTCCTGGGCAACACATCCTGTAGGTCACGGGCCCTGCTGATAGCATCCTGAAGTGTAGCCGGTTTGTTTGACCGGACTAGACCACGAAGTGGTTCTGATAGCCCGTCCAGGAACATCGTGACCAACCGAGTTGCTGATATGTCAGGAACCATCACTGAAACCCTCAAAAAGTCTGAGATGTATGCCTCTGCACCACCTGTCTGTTTGAGCTTGGTCAGCTCGAGGAAAGGCTGATCTGGGTCCTTCTGATCAAAACGTTTCACCACCCTCCTGGTGAACTCAGCATATGTAGTCACTGTGGAATGCCCCAGTGTGGTCAACCCATGAAACCACCAGTTCTGGGCCTCTCCCTCTAGATGTAATGCAGCCATCTTAATGGCCTCCTTCTCCGGCATCTGGTTAAGCTGAAAATAGAGGTCTAGTTTTTCCACCCAAGACCTGGCTGTGGTCTTTGGAGACCCATCAAACATTGGCAAATGAAATTTGCTGGCTGCACGGTTACTGTCACGGTGGGAACCCCGTCCCTTATTTCGATCATGAGGCTTATTTCCGCCTCGGTACTGCAGATATTGATTGAAAGGGAGAGCCTCCATGAATTCCGGCCCCAAACTTCGCCAATCTGCAAACCAAACTGCATGAAGATCGGGACCCTCATCTCTTGATGCCGTTTGCTCCACTTCCTCTACCGGAAAAGTAGGCATGGTAGGTCGCGTGTCCATGGAATCGGCCTTCTGCGCTGTCACAATGGGTATAGCATCTGGTATGCAACTAGATGTTCCCGATCCTTCCCCTACCTGAGAGACCCTAGGGGGTTCTTTCTGCGTTCCCCCGGCAACCTTCCTGGTTACCTCCTGCATGAATGCATCCATCTTTGCATCCATCTTCTCACTCAACTTCTCAGCCAATCTTGCCAACATAGCCTCCATTGGATTCCTCCGTTCGTCTTCTGAATCAGAATCACCTCCCCAAGGAGAGTGGGGTGACCTCTCTGCGTTACAGAGTGCTAAGACCACAGTCGAGCTGCATCTAAGCTTCCGATACCACCGTAATATCCCCAAAGGGGTAACAAGCAAGACAAATGTAAATATGCCGCATGATATAAAAGGAAACAATACCCCCGAACTGCATCACCGAATCAAGACACATGTAATACCAGACCCGAGCCATTTTATTAATCGTAAAGTACATAGAGAGTACTACAAGAAATCGAATTCGAAGCACCTATCCGCCCTAGGCAAGTGATGACCCTCCCATACAAGAAATGGCTGCAAATAATGACAGCGTCCAAGCTGCCCTGGAGACTGGTGATGATCTGCGCAGAAACTGGGCTGATCCCAAGCTGAAAACCCCCTCTGCTGGAAAACGCTGTCCCTGCTAGTGACAGCGCAGAAACAGGTGCAGCACAAGCCCTCAATCCTCCAGACAAATGGATCTGCTATAGGATGCTTGGAAAGCGCTGATGAGCCCTTCTCACACTAGCCTGCTCCTCAGATCTGCGTCCCACCTGATGGATCTGAAGCCTCCAATCAGATCTGCGTCCTTCCCTCCCTGAACTGCGTCCTCCAATATCAGATCTGATATCAAACCCTCAGATCTACACTAGATCTGGAACTATCTCTTCAGATCTACAGCCCCTAGGGCTAGATCTGGTGCTACCCTTCCAGATCTGGACTAGATCTATCAGTATCTCCTCAGATCTGTCACTCCTTCAGCTGGATCTGGTGCCAATCCTTCAGATCTGGAATATACAAGACTAGATCTGCCACATACAAGACTAGATCTGCAAGATCTACCCTTTCCACAACTGGATCTAGCAATAAACCTTCAGATCTGCAACTCTTACCTCCAGAAATGGACAGCGTCCTCACTCTAGGGCTTCCCGCCGTCCTTCGCCCTCGAAATGTGGCCGTTTTCCTCGCTAGACTCGGGATCGCGTCCTTCTTAGCCGGCCGTCCTCCCCTTCCGAGCTGCGCGCGTCCTTCTCCGGGGCGGGATGTGGCCGTCCTTCTCCTTCCGTATCTCGCTCGTCCTTCCTCCTCTTGCGCCCTCGCAGGGGGTTAGGGCTTTCTCCTCCTCGATAACTCTAATAAAACTCGCCTACCGAAAATGAACTCAAAACAACCTTACTAGGGCGGGCACTCGAAGTCCCCCGAAGCTAAGGGTGAAACCAGAAATAACCTTACCAGGGCAGGCACCCGAAGTCCCCCGAGGCTAAGGGTGAGATCTCCGACCGGAGACACTCGTGCACTAAACAGTGCTGCAGACCGACTAAACAACCGGCGTGCTGAAGCAGACAAGTCTGACTATCAATAAGGATATCATATCATGAATGAATCAAATGAGGTGAGAGCCCCTCCTTTTATAACATCAACTCCCTCCTTAACTCATCCTGGAACTGCGCAGTTTACCTGGGGTTAGCCTGATGCCTCCCCCCCATCACATCCACGTGGACCCCCAAGGCCCTCTCTAAGTCACAACGTCAACCTACTAGGAAAAAAGAACACTTTATTATAAAGTGAGGTGGCTAAAGTGAGGTGACCCCTCTTATTTCTCACTTTATTTATTATTGCTATCTAATAAAGCAAAAAGGCAATATTCCAATTAGCAAAGCTAATTGGGAATATTACAGACTGATTTGCATTCTTTTCTTAGTATTTATTTTAGTTATGTCATCAAGTAGTTACACATTAGCAAAATATAGAGAACATAATGCACAAGAGACAAGAGACACCAGAAATTAGGCTCCAAGTTAGGTCAAAACTCCACAGTGGGGAAAACCCAACAACAATTCTTCTCTTGTATAATGAAATCAAAATGAGATAGCCAAGATCAAGACCAAGACCAGAACTGCCACCAAATTTCCAAAGTCCAGCCCTCGTCCAAGTCACCTCCACATGCAAAGTCAACATAAGTCAAACTGTCACTTTCCTGAAATTTTGCTCCTGAAATTTTGGACCTCCTTGAAATCTCACTCCTGAAATTTGGGACTTGTAATGAGCTCTGGAATTCATCCTTATTTCATAGAAATTCCTCCACTTATGCGAGTTCTTTCTCTCCTACTTTTTTGTCCTTCTTCTCCATTAGTTAGGCGCAGAAGTTATGTATGATGATGATGAATGAATGTCCTCCAAAGTGATCGAACAATCTGTTGAAATGTGTAACTAGGTTTGGTCTTCATATTGACACGTGTAATTGTGATTTTATGTAATTGATATGAAGAAGAAAAATAAAATTATTTTTGGAATACTTGTCTCATGGGTTTCATGAACAAGGAATTTTATTTTAGTTATGGCTCCCATTGTGAGCCCTTAGGATTGGTCATAAAGTCAAATTGAGTCGATGTAATGTATGAAGGACTCTTCTTGGGCATGTTACATTTGTATATGAGTCAATGAAAGAGTCAAAGATTGTCCAATATCAAGCTCAAGCACCTCCTTCATGTCAGCCTCAAGATGGAAAGATGAACCTCCACCAAATGACATGTCGACCTTGGACTTCTTTAAGTCGGCTTATGTAGATGGGCTGTTGAGAAATCTAGGGGGCAGCAAGTGTAGGTGATTTCTCTTCTTCATAACTGCTTGTAATGTATTTTTACCTTTTCTTGATCTATTTCTTCGCTCTTTTATTACAATTAGTGTTCTCTATCATCAAACAACTATCAAAACATAAAGAACAATGAGACAATAGGACACAGGATATAGGCGACCAGTGAAGGCCAAAACATCTACAACTTGAGAGGAAAACCCACCAGAATTCTTTCTCTTCTTATAGACCTTCAATTGACAAATTCCAAGACCTTTAACCCTTGACCAAGACAAAGTCAAACCTTGCTTTTAGTAACTTCTACAAATTTGGACTTCCAACAGATTCTTCTGCAACTTCGACCTACCCAACAACTTCTTTTGCAATTTTAACCTACCCAACAGCTTCTTCTGCAATTTTGACCTACACAACAACTGCTTTTGCAACTTCGACTTTCCCAACAACTTCTTCTACAACTTCGACTTGCCCAACAACTTCTTTTTGCAGCTTCGACTTGCCCAACATCTTCTTTTTGCATCTTTGACTTTCCCAACAACTTCTTTTGCAGAAACCCTAACCCTTCCTTGAGTGAGAAACAGTGGTGTATTCCTACTCCTTTCTTCTTCGCTCAACTTCCAAAATAGCTCTTCTTGATGACCAAACTTCACTTCTGCAACTCGGCTTTACTATAGCAACATAAACCCTAATTCCTTCGCACGTTTGGAGAGAACTAGCCCAGAAACAACTGCAGAAACTCGATTTTCTCTTCCTTCTTTGTCCTCTTCTTCTTCTTCACACTGCTTTTCTTTCTTATAATCAAGCTTTAGTGAGATTGAAGTGTTCCCCAAATGAGGTCGAAGTCTTCTTTATAGAGTATTCTCAATGGGTCGAATTGCTCCTTTAGGCCGACTTGTCTCTTCATGTAGGCCGACTTGACCTTTGTGCCATGGCCCATGATGAGGCCTTAGAGGGTCTTTTGACTCAATAAATTTTTCTTTTACAATATGTAACATGCCCAAATGGGTCTTTAATACATGACAATGACTCACTGACTTTATGACAAACCTAGAAGCACTCAATGGGTGCTTGACCTATAAAATAAATTTTCTTGAGCATGAAGCCTGTTGAGAGTTTTAATTAGCAAATTAAAGCTCCTAATATTTAATTGTCAATCGGGGACTTGTAAACACGATTTGTACTGCGTTTTTGGCTCAGCTTAAGGTCAGAGTATATAAGTTTCCTTAATAATGATCGTTAAGTATGGAATGATAAAAACACTCTAATTAAGTAAATTAACTCTCATTTCATACTCAATCCTTATTCTAATTCTCTGCAATCGAAAGACAATCCAACTGAAATCAAAGGCTTGGTGAAATTCAATCTAAGTACAATCCAAAGCAATCATCAAAACATAATTTCTGAGAAATCAAAATGTAATACCACAACTTGGAATGAAAACCAAAATTTATCCTTAAACTATCATACCCATTCAATCTAACTGATCTATTCTTGCTCGGAAATGAAATGCATTAAAAACCACACTTTTACCTCAAGCTACTACAAAACTAGTTTTGGAAACAATGTCAATCGATCTATCAATGCTTAAAGGAGAACGAAATCTTTAACGAAATTATAGGACGTTTATAAACAAAATTTAATTGCTATCACACTGCTATAAAATCAATGCTACTATACTTGGAATGGAAATTGGACCTATTCTATTTTTTAGGAATAAAAACTAGATTTCTCTAGAATATCTTAATGATTCAAATTAAATCACACTGACAATGCTTTGAATTAACTCACACTTGAGTGATTTGGTTATGTACTTAAAACACTACTGCTCTAAAACTGTGGATGCTAGGTTTCAGATGCAATTCAAAAGGAAATCCAACGTTATATGTGCAACACGCTATTACTGCATACATCTACGATCTTACACTTCACCAACAATCAAATCCACTGCTGGAACACGCTTAAATTATTATATCACTGGTTCAATTTATATCAGTGTTGATAATATTGGTATTGGCAAAATATCGGCGAGGGTCCAAAAAACATCTTATCGGCAATATCGGCGAAAATATCGGCAATATCGACAAGCATAAAAAATGCATAATATATTCATTTTTTTCCAGATTTTTAAACATATAAAGCAATAACAACATGAAATAAACACATTGAAACATAAATATGAAGAAAGCACTTATATATATGATGTAGTGGATATAAAATAAAAATGATATATCAAAGGCGATACCAAATCCTGCTGATAATTGTCCAATCAAGGACTCAAATGTGGAGAACCAATACAAAATAACATCACATATATAAAAGTATCTCATCATCATGAATTATATGCAACAAAACAAAGAAAACTAGCAACTATCTATTTGAGATCAGGATTCAGTTCCCTCTCCCTAGCAGCTATCGTTCTGTCTTTTTCAGCAATTGATTCAAGAGCTTTTTGTATAATTTCCGCACTAGAAACTGCACAAGGTATGACTGTTGAGATTTTGTATAGTTGGTGTAGCATCGGGTGTGCTCTAGCCCTGAAATTTTGTGGAGGGGCTAGGACACACTTGATCTCCAAAACTCAGAAAAGGATTTGAGAAATTTCAGTTGATGTTCAAGTTATTCAAATAATTAATTATTTTAATAGATTTCCTAAGTCTAAACTTAGGAAAATAAAATAATTAAATGTGCTGAAATTGTCTTAAGTCACATGGATCAAGCAGTCTTTTAATCTCAGTCGTTGATGAATGATTTAATCTCGACCGTTGAAGGGTTCAACGAAAAGTATAAGAGAAAGGCTTGAGGGTCAGTTGGAGGACGCACAGTTGCAGAGCTGAGGAATAGATCTAGAATTCTAGGGCGGGTTTGCTAAGAATTTTCGGAGTAATTTCCTGCAGCGAGGGGTAGTATTGGCCAAGGGAATGATCTGATTCCAGGGCCAAGAGTCAGTAAGAGGCAAAGGAGCAGCAATAAGGATAATGAAGAGAAGTAGAGCAATAACTACGCAGGTGCTACGTAGGACAACGCAGAGGCCTTAGGGGGCTTCAGAAGTTACGCAGAGGGCTTCTAGTCCATCTTAAGGCCTGTGTCACCCTTCTAGGGGTTACGCAGTCCCTCTCTGGGCAGCGCAGTGGCATTCTGAGGCTAGCAGGGCTGACGCTGGGGCTTCAGAGGCAGTGCTGAGGGTTTCTAGGGCCAGATTCGGGCTGAGTTTTGTAAATCTCGTTTGAGGGTGTGGATCAGTAAGATATTTGGCACTAGAACTTCAGGTTAGCTGTAGATTTGATTTCTTTTATTCTTTGTTGGGTTTTCCAGATCTGGAACCCATATTTACTGTACTCAGAACTACTTAATAATAAACCCTCATATCTGCTGCACCGGTTTTCCCGCTTTGGGTTTTTCCAGGGACTTATGTCCAAAAATCCACGTGTCACTTTGTTGCATGAGCGTATTATTCAGTAAATGATTTGCATGTGTAGGCTGTAGTTGTGTTTATTTCAGTATTTTCTGAATCTAATCTTTGAAAATAACTTGTATTAATTTAAATCAAGTAGGAGAAATAAACCAATACACTGCAGTAGAATTTTCACATGGTATCGGAGCGATAACAGATCAAGCTGAATCTCTAGCAATCAGCTGAAGAAATATTTTTCTGCCGGGTGGCAGAAGGAGCAACAAATCCGGAAAGTGCATCTTGACAACAGGAGAACGCAGATCCAGAAGACAACCCTGAAGCTGCAGAAGGCCTCTTGGCTTACGTAGATCCTTCCCAGGGCAGTGTAAGGATCGCGTCACCAAGTCTGGGGTTACGCAGTCCACTTCTGAGTAGTGCTGGGATTGCGGTGGGCCAGCCAGTGAGACGCAGTTCAGTCATTTCTCCAGTTGCAGAAGAATTTTGCCAAGATCCAGAAGCAGTGCTTCAGATCTTCAGTAGTGCTGGTGGGGTGGAGATTCTGCAGGTGCAGAATTGTGCCTAGCTAAGGCAACAATGGCAGGAGGAAGACAGTTACTCAGTAGATCTGAGCCAAACAGATCTGAGATTCGATCAGGAGGATCAGAGAGTACTGTCCGTTTGTGTTTTGGTGGAAGATTTCCAGGAAGGAAATCAGTCTTCAGCAGAAGCAACTACTAGAGGGTTTCTAGTCACCAAGAAACCCAGATCTAGAGGGAGAAGTACTGTTTCTATCAGATCTGAGCAAAGATGGCTCGATATGGACTGAGGGATCAAGATAGATTGGAAGACATGTCCAACTATGTTATTTGGAGGGCTAGAATCCTCTCAGTTCTGGATGAGTATGGTCTCAAAGAGCATGCAGAGAAGGTCCTTGTTGTACCAACTGATGCAGATCCTCTGAAGAAGTATGAAGAAAATCAAGCGCGGATGAAGCATTTGATCATAGACGGAGTCAAGGACCACGTGATTCCTCATATTGCTGGTAAGACTACAGTAAATGACATGTGGATAGCTTTGGAGACAATGTACCAAGGAGGCTCCGTACAAAGAAGAATGCTTCTTGAGAACTAGATGGGGTTGTTCCAAATGATGAAGGGTGAAGAGATAGATCCATTCCTCTTCAGGCTTGAAGCCATCCGAGATCAGCTGGTTGGCATTGGTGCTACTTCGGATGAGGGGCTCTTAGTGAGGACTGCTCTGAATGCAGTCTCAGAAGATTGAGAAACATTTGTCCAGAGCATTCTGGGAAGGGAAACGTTACCATCTTGGGCTGACATGTGGGCTATCCTCCGCCGAGAGGAGATCAAGAGGGTCACCAAGCGTCAGAATATCAGTGGAGGAAGCGGAAAGGCCAAAGTCAAGGAAGAGGAGGAGGATGCAGCCATTGCATCAAGGGAAGAAGAAGGACCTTTCCAAGGTTAGATGCTTTAACTGTGGTGATCTTGGACATTTCGCCAACAGTTGTCCTAAGAAGAAGGACAAAGGCTCTTATGATTCCAAGGCTGTGACAACAAAGGATGATAGCTTTGATGATGATGCAAGCATGAGTGCTCATGTGCCCTGAGAGAAGAGGTGGGGTGACACGGATCTGTAGAGTATCTACAGACATTGGTGGGATCCTTGAGTCAACCCTACTCTTGGACCACATATGAGCTATGGGAGCCTTAAGATGGTAGCATGATGAGTCAGGAGATGGTTTTAGGAGGCCACATTGAAGCGGAAGAGGGAGTAGTGTAATGCAGAGGCAACAACAGCGTGGAGACAACAACGCAGAGGGGCTGATGGGACTTCAACAACGCAGAGAAGTTGTGCTCACGCAGTGCAGTGTTGCAACATGACAGTGTCTCTAGGGGGACAACGTAAATCAACATCCAGGGAGCTTCAGTGATGGAAGGCAACCTGACTTATCTGTCAAACAGTTGGGCAGAGTTCTTTCAGTTGCTTACTTCTCATCAACTAAGTTGCAGTGCAATAGTTAGTCGTGGCAGTGCTATGGGCAGCATGATGCAGCAATTTGAGAGGGATTTGCAGTACAAATGTGGCAGTGTCAATGGCAGTGGCATGGGCAACAGTACAGAGAGCAGCAGTGTAGTGGATGGAGGGCAGCAGGCCAAGCATCAGCAACACAGAATCCAGCTTCAAGATCTTGTAATGTACGGTGTGGATGCATTGCTAGAGTACACTTTCCTAGAGCACACTCTGTGCTAAGAGGGAGTGTTGAGATTTTGTATAGTTGGTGTAGCATCGGGTGTGCTCTATCCTTGAAATTTTGTGGAGGGGCTAGGACACACTTGATCTCCAAAACCCATAAAAGGATCTGAGAAATTTCAGTTGGTGTTCAAGTTATTCAAATAATTAATTATTTTAATAGATTTCCTAAGTCTAAACTTAGGAAAATAAAATAATTAAAGTGAATTAATTAACACATGTGCTGAAATTGTCTTAAGTCACATGGATCAAGCAGTCTTTTAATCTCAACCGTTCATGAATGATTTAATCTCGACCGTTGAAGGGTTCAACGAAAAGTATAAGAGAAAGGCTTGAGGGTCAACTGGAGGACACACAGTTGCAGATTTGAGGAATAGATTTGGAATTCTAGGGCGGGTTTACTAAGAATTTGTGGAGGAATTTCCTGCAGTGAAGGGTAGTATTGGCCAAGGGAATGATCTGATTCCAGGGCCAAGAGTCAGTAAGAGGCAGAGGAGCAACAACAAGGACAACACAAAGAAGCTAAGCAAAAACTATGCAGGTGCTTCGTAGCTGCTATGTAGATGCTACTCAGGACAACACAGAGGATTCAAGGGGCTTCAGAAATTATGCAGAGGGCTTCTAGGCCAGCGTAAGGCCTGCGTAACCCTTCTAGGGGTTACGCAGTCCATCTCTGGGCAGTGCAGTGGCATTCTGAGGCTAGCAGGGCTGACGCTGGGGCTTCAGGGGCAACGCTGAGGGTTTCTAGGGCCAGATTCGGGTTGAGTTCTGTAAATCTCGTTTGAGGGTGTGGATTAGTTAGATATTTGGCACTAAAACTTCAAATTAGCTGCATATTTGTTTTCTTTTATTCTCTATCGGGTTTTCCAGATCAAGAACCCAGATTTACTGTACTTAGAACTACTTAATAATAAACCCTCATATCTGCTGCACTGATTTTCCCGCTTTGGGTTTTTCCGGGGACTTATGTCCAAAAATCCATGTGTCACTTTGTTGCATGAGCGTATTATTCAGTAAATGATCTGCATGTGTAGGCTGTAGTTGTGTTTATTTCAGTATTTTCTGAATCTAATTTATGAAAATAACTTGTATTAATTTAAATCAAGTAGGAGAAATAAACCAATACACTGCAGTAGAATTTTCACAATAACATCATGTCCAGGGAGTCTAGCGAGATGGTATTTCAATCGTGTAACCTCTTCTACCATCTTGGTCCCATACAATTTGCATGATAGATGTGCTTGATTTGTCCCACCAAGTTCCCCATACTCCCAAAATGGGTCCAAGGATTTTGGCATATTTGCAGTGAACTAATTCAAATTTCAAACCTAGGGCACCAAAAAAACAAATGATTGGCATTAAACACGCATACAAAAAAACTGGCAATAAGAGGGTGCATAAGAAAGTAAAAAAAAAAATGAAGCTTGCTGTCCAAATATGGAGAAAACCCTTGCATTGGCTCGTGGGCATGAAAATCATAGCAAATGGAAAAAAATAAAGAAACAAAATCTTGGTAGGCAAAGAGGCAAGCGAGCATAACCCTAAATCTATGAAAAAAATCATTAACATAGGGGTTTTTAAGAACATACCTATTAATGGAAGAAATGAAGTTTCTCTCACTATTCTTCAATCTTTGATCAACAAAAAATTCTGAGTTGATAGTGATAATGTCTCTTTGATCCTCAATCCCTCCTTGACAACCACCACAAAGCTCTTCCCCTTCCTTTTCCAAGCCTCATAGACGAAAATGACAAAAAAAAAGACAAAATTCCTTTTTTCTAGCTGCGGCCCAGGAGTGCCCAGCGATATTTCTCATTGTTGCGCGATATTTTCCCGAAATATTGGCGATATTTCAGAAATATCGCGACATTTTCTCGGCAATATTTCAACTTGCTGAAAATATTGCGATATTTCGGCAATATTATCAACACTGATTTATATACACACAATCATTCATTAACGTTTTATAGGAACAAAGTAATGTTTTGTAAGATCAAGGATCAAGCCCAGTAGGCAATAATTGCTACAAATCTAAAAACCAGAGTAATGCGAGACCGAGTGTACGTGAGATCTTATTCAAACTACAATCTATTCAATCATACTACAAAATACACAAATTCTGTAAATGAAAACAAATATAATCTACCTACAGAAGAGCTAAATCCCAGACTGTGGTGGGCCCTTGCCACACTTGGGAAGGTCCTGAATTAAAATGGTGAATGTCTGCAATAGCACGAAGCTCTGGGTACACACTTGATAACTTACATCGTTTCCTCTCTCTCTGTCTGTGTCCCTCTAGCTTAACTTCTCTACTGGCCTTATAGGCAATACTGTAATACATAAAATAGCAAAGATTTATTACATGGCAAACCCAGAGATCCATGGCTAATCTTAGCCTTTGAAATCCAATTTCAAGTATGTATCTGCTTTACATAACTAACGAACTCCAACCAAGTCCTATTCTTGGGCTGCGCTTGATTGCGTGCTGATCTGGAAGCGGGCAGCTTAGCGATCATCGAGCTCGTTCTGGAACAATGGCAGTTGCGTTGACCCCTTCGAAGCTCTGAAGGTCTAGTAGGCCTCCCAAACCTTGAGTACTATTCTTGAACTTGGCTGTTTGAGTATGGAAATTCAAAACAGGGTTGTTTTACAAATCTGGATTTTCTGGATTTTTATATAAATTGGCCTCAAAGACCTTCGCGTATCTCCCAAACCGTAAGAAATTTCATAAAACTGTTTGAGGCTTAATATTTTTGCTATACTGGACCAAAACCCATGTGCCAAAATTTCTTCATTTTCATTCACTTGCACGGAAGTCGAGGAAGAAGTTGGCAGTTTGAAATTTGTTGCAGATTCGGGAAAAATTGTTAATTTCCTTCTAGAGACCCATATGTGTGACTTGGGTGCAATCCAAGCCATGGGAAGGTATTAGAACATTACTTTTGACAGTAACCTCTCTTGGTTTCTCTGGAAGCATGCCAGAAGTGTTATAACCCGAATTTGGACATTTCTGTACTCTATTGACTTGAGAAGAATTTTGGTGATGGAACCCTGTGGCAAATGAACTTAGCAACAACCTTCATTAGTAAATCATGGAGTAATCATCTTAATCATAGAAAATCTAAGAAAACTAATGATAACCAACCATAGAGCGTATTTGACGGCAAGTTATAGAATTAAGGTACGAAATAGGGTAAAAACCTAGGGTTTTTAGGGTATGAATAGTGATATTTCATGATGAAAACATGGGCATATTCGAGGCCCAACATCCCCCCCATGCCTGAGGTTTTGCATGTCCTCATGAAAAAAAATACTTTGCTCATATTTAGGTTTTTATGGCATCATGGCTTTAGGTAGCATTGTTTCTTGTGGAACAACATTGCATGAAGTTTTGAGGGTGTTGGTTCTTGTGGAGCAACATCATTCTTATTTGACTGCCATAGATTTAATTTCGAGAATGATACAAATTGCGAATAAGCAATAGATATGGTAGGAGGTGATGATGAATGAGATGATAGGTGATAATGGAAATGGTGGGTGAGATGAGTTGGTGATGGAGATAGTGGATCGGATGAGGTGGTTGCATACGCTACTCTTGTGAAGCCAATGCTGATGGATGGTTTCTTTATAAAGGGCAGCAATGACTTCATCCTTTATTGAATACATTCAATTGACAATATTTGCGAATGTAGGAGGGGAAAGCACTATAGTTCTTGCTTTGATTATATGAACCAATATCTTTTCTTTTCATGACTGTGAACTTATTAGAGTAGCATGCATTCTATTATGAATGAGGAATTTGCAAATGGAGGGTATATGGAAAATGGAATATGTGGTGGTTAATCATCAAATCTTTCTTCAATCTCTAATGAATTAAAGAATCTCAATGTTCCACTGGGTTTCTGGGATGGGGAAACGCGGGAGCGGGGATACGCACAAGGGGGACGTATATAAGCAACCCCCAAATTTGGGGAATTTTTGGGGAAACGGGGGGACATCAAAATCATAAAAATTATAAAATTATGAATTATTAAAAATTTAATTAAAAATAACTAAATAGAAAATTTAAATAATTATTCATTGTACATCTAAAGAATAAATATGATCATCATTGCATATTAGACTATTATCATTGATTCATTTATGAATTATCATTTGAAATTTCTGCATTATAATTTAAATTTATAAATCTAGATTCATAAAGTAAATTATTAAATTGAATCCATCATTTGACATTATGCAATGCTCCATCTAAATTCACGAATCATCATTTGGCATGATGCAAGGTACATCTAAATTAAATTAATAAATTCATCGTTTGACAATTGAAATTCAAATTATGCAATGCACATAAACTTATACTATATAGGTTTAATATAATTTCATTTTTTAAATTTTTATTTAAATTTTAATATAATTTAATTTAATTTTTAAGTTTTAACAAGTTTGATGTTTTAATATAGTTTAAGTTTTTCTATTTTTGTTGTTTTTTTGAATTTGTCAGATATTTAAATTTGTATTTTTTTTTTAATGTTTTATAAAAATTATTAGGCAAAAAAATGGGGGGACTCATATGCGTCCCCCTGGCGTCCCCTAGGTGTCCCCCCATCCCCCTTCAAGGGAGTCGCGTTTCGCTGCCCAAAAAATGTCCCCCTGGAGTTTCCCGGAGTTTCCCCAAAAAGGGGACGTGCGGGAAACGTTTCCCCAGGAGTTTCCCCATCCCTGGGACGTGGGGGAGCGTCGGGGCGCGTCCCCCACCCTGGGGGACGCGTCCCCGTGGAACACTGAAGAGTCTTAAGCCAACTTTACCTCAGGTTACCTTTACTTTTGATGTACTTGCTATTGTAGGATGAAGTGGAAGATGAACTGGAACACGGCTGAAAGTTGGAGTTGGAATGAATGTTGATCTGATCTACTGAAGAAGGCTGAAGGATGAGCTGAAGATAGTAAAGAAGGCTGAAAAATGAAGGTCCCCTTCTCCCCCATGCCCGAGGAGTTGTATGTTCCCAAACAAAGAAGGAAGTTGACTGCTGCAAATGATGATCAAGCTGCTATATGGCAACCTTTATTGAAACAAGATGACTGTTACAAGAAAAGGAAATGCTCCTACAAAGAACCAAACTACTGCAAACTTGTGTTGAGATCTCAAAATACATGGTCTTCATCTACTACGATCCATTGTGCAATCTTGCATATGTGAATGAGTGGTGTTGATGTCGAACATAAGCAAGAATCATTGGATTACCGACCATTGAGGAGGGTTGTTAACCAATGCGAGATATTCCACCTTTGATGTCAATGGGAATCAAGGCACTAGGTACATACTACTAGCCATGAATGGATTTGTAAAAGTCGAATGGATTGCAGAATTCATCCACTAAGAAACATTGATGTATTTCCTTAGTAGACGACAAGGATACCTGCCATTAAGGCATGCAGGCTCCCAGGTACCTTATCTAACCCTAACCTTGGTCCCAGATAATGTGATGATGTCGATGGGACAAGGTCTATCGACAGGTGGGCTTTAAGGAATCCCACATCAACCGATGCGAGTGCATACATAATCATCTGAAGATTACATGATTGGAAAGAATTAATATAGGCTTACAAAACTTTATTGAGAAATTTTCCCCCCAGTTACCTGGTTTTCAAGCAAGGCCTCTGTCCAGATGCACCAGACAAGCTTGTTTTCACGAAAGGACTTATTGTTCTCTTTACTATTTTTCCTTTGTTTATTACAATACAAACTTTCCTATTCTACTGAAGAAAGGGAGATGAACTCCTTCAAGTGAAGGAGTACTTCCAATGAAGCCATGCGCGGATCAAGTACAAATATATATTCATGCTCAGATTTAACATATAGACTTGGAAGTGTGCATGAGCATGAAAAACCGACAAATGTAAATGATATGACAACAAGAGTTTTAGAAGAGAAGAATGCTGTCCTACTTGAGTCGTTGTTCGGAACCAATGTTCGATGTAATCATGGTGGTCTTGGTCCATTTCTTGATTTGGCCCATGCTGCACATCCTCTTCTTCCATGTTATGCCGATTGTCCTCCTTAGGGTGAGTAGTCTTTTGATTACATTCCGGATCTTCTAATAGACATGTCAAGGACTCCTTGATCTCAGGTTCCAGTGGATGTTCTCCATTGATTATAGTGCGGGATTCATTCGTCTCCTTAGATGATTAGTAAGGGAGATCAAAAGAGACTTCCAAATCCTCTTGTGGTGGTGGAGAAATGGACAAGTTCTTGACTATTGTCAAGAAGTTCTCTTCCTGAGAGGTAGAGATCAAGATCCCAACAACTGCTAGGGCTTGAGAGAGGTCTTACATACTTGTCATCATTTTCAAGTCCATGTGGTTGATTGATAAGCCCTATTTCCACACGCATATTAGTAACGGGGGTTCTTACAGCACCCCAAAAAGTGATATGACGTTGAAGATAAATGAATTTAAAAGCTATCGGCTGAAATAAAGCTCACCACACTTGCAAAAAAAATAAAAAAGGAAGGGAACGATGTGTTGGGGAAAATGCCATATCAGAGTACTATTTAATCTATTGAAACCAAAACAATTCGGAAATTAAATGTCTTACAGAATGTTTCGGACTATTCTAAGACCCGCTTGTACTTCTACGCATAAAGGAAAGGAAATAAAAGTTCAAAGATAAGAAAAAACGAAGACTTTGGAGCAACCCCACCATAGTGGATGCGTGGCTCTTCACTCGCGTCTTACCGTACTATCTCCGCCCTCTGATTGCCTTGCAATACCCTTGAAACTCTGTAATAAAAATCTTACCTGAACCAAAATACAAGTCCCCATCAATGGTGCCAAAATGTTGAGAGTTTTAATTAGCGAATTAAAGCTCTTAATATTTAATTGTCAATTCGGGACTCGTAAACACGGGTTGTATTGCGTTTTTGGCTCAGCTTAAGGTCAGAGTATATAAGTTTCCTTAATAATGATCGTTAAGTACAAAATGATAAAAACTCTCTAATTAAGTAAATTAGCACTCATTTCATACTCAATCCTTATTCTAATTTTTTGCAATCGAAAGACAATCCAACTGAAATCAAAGGCTTGGTGAAATTCAATCTAAGTACAATTCAAAGCAATCATCAAAACATAATTTCTGAGAAATCAAAATGTAATACCACAACTTGGAATGAAAAACAAAATTTATCCTTAAACTATCATACCCATTCAATCTAACTGATCTATTCTTGCTCAGAAATGAAATGCATTAAAAACCACACTTTTACCTCAAGCTACTACAAGACTAGTTTTGGAAACAATGCCAATCTATCTATCTATGCTTAAAGGAGAACAAAATCTTTTATGAAATTATACCATGTTTATAAACAAACTTGGATTGCTATCACACTGCTATAAAATCAATGCTACTATACTTGGAATGGAAATTGGACCTATTCTATTTTTTAGGAGTAAAAACTAGATTTCTCTAGAATATCTTAATGATTCAAATTAAATCACACTGACAATGCTTTGAATTAACTCACACTTGAGTGATTTGGTTATGTACTTAAAACACTACTGCTCTAAAACTGTGGATGCTAGGTTTCAGATGCAATTCAAAAGGAAATCCAACGTTATATGTGCAACACACTATCACTACATACATCTACGATCTTACACTTCACCAACAATCAAATCCACCGCTGGAACACGCTTAAAGTATTAAATCACTGGTTCAATTTATATACACACAGTCATTCATTAACGTTTTATAGGAACAGAGTAATGTTTTGTAAGATTAGGGATCAAGCACGATAGGCAGAAACTGATACAAATCCCAAAACCAAACTAATGCGAGACCGACTATAATTGAGATCTTATTCAAGCTACGATCTATTCAATCATACTACAAAATTCACAAATTCTGTAAATGAAAACAAACATAATCTAGTTTAATTTACCTACAGAAGAGCTAAATCCCAGACTGTGGTGGGCCCTTGCCACACCTGGGAAGGTGAAACTTACTGTGAAAGGAAGATCTTCACTTATTCAAGATGGAAATGCATTGCAATGGTACTCACACGATATTCTAATCAATAGACACATTTCATAGTATTGGAACAAGTCTTGAATTAAAATGGGGAAAGTCTGCAATATCATGAAGCTCTGCGTGCACACTTGATAACTTACATCGTTTCCTCTCTCTCTGTCTGTGTCCCTCTAGCTTAACTCCTCTACTGGCCTTATAGGCAATACTGTTATACATAAAATAGCAAAGATTTATTACATGGAAAACCCAGAGATCCATGGCTAATCTTAGCCTTCGAAATCCAATTTCAAGTAGGTATCTGCTTTACATAACTAACGAACTCCAACCAAGTCCTATTCTTAGGCTGCGCTTGATTGCGTGCTGATCTGGAAGCGGGCTGCTTAGGGATCATCGAGCTCGTTCTGGAATTATGGCAATTGCGTTGACCCCTTCGAAGCTCTGAAGGTCTAGTAGGCCTCCCAAACCTTGAGTACTATTCCTGAACTTGGCTGTTTGAGTACGAAAATTCAAAACAGG
Source organism: Pinus albicaulis (assembly GCA_034641835.2). NCBI lineage: Eukaryota > Viridiplantae > Streptophyta > Pinopsida > Pinales > Pinaceae > Pinus > Pinus albicaulis. Next base: position 923,884,858 of record CM076575.1, on the reverse strand, counting down.
GTTGTTTTACAAATCTGGATTTTCTGGATTTTTATATAAATTGGTCTCAAAGACCTCTGCGTATCTCCCAAACTGTAAGGAATTTCATAAAACTGTTTGAGGCTTAATAAATTTTCTATACTGGGACCAAAACCCATGTGCCAAAATTTCTTCGTTTTCATTCACTTGCATGGAAATCGAGGAAGAAGTTGGTAGTTTGAAATTTGTTGCAGATTCGGGAAAATTTGTTAATTTCCTTCTAGAGACCCATATGTGTGACCTGGGTGCAATCCAAGCCATGGGAAGGTATTAGAACATTATTTTTGACAATAACCTCTCTCGGTTTCTCCAGAAGCATGCCAGAAGTGTCAAAGCCCCAATTTGGACATTTCCGTACTCTACTGACTTGAGAAGAATTTTGGTGATGGAACCCTGTGACAAATGAACTTAGCAACAACCGTCATTAGTAAATCATGGCATAATTATCTTTAATCATAGAAAATCTAAGAAAACTAATGGTAACCAACCATAGAGCGTATTTGACGGAAAGTTATGGAATTAGGGTACGGAACTGGGTAAAAACCTATGGTTTTTAGGGTATGAACGGTGATATTGCATGTGAAAACATGGGCATATTCGAGGCCCAACAAAGCCCATGCCTCAAGATTTTCTCTTTTCATTAAATACATAAAAATCATGATTACGTATGTCATTATGAAGACCGAACCTAGTTACATATTTCAACACTCCCTCTTAACTAGGGAGGTATTCATAATCCATACATGTTGAGGAAACGTGGGTGCGGGTGCGGGTGCGGGGACGGGGACGACATTTTTTGAAACAGGGTGCGTGGGTTCGTCTGGGTATTTTTATATTAATATATATTATAAATTATAAATTATAATTTATATATCATATATAATGCTATATTTTATAAATTATAAATTTAATGACACTAATAATTTATAAACTTTAAAGTTTAAAGTTTAAACTTTAAAGATTTAAACATGCACATCATTCAAGAATCAACAATGAACATTCAAGTTTCAACATTCACATGTGACATTTGCCATTGAAATTTCAAAATTAAAATTTGCTTCATTTATTGTTTCTCATTGTTGATATGAACTCTGATCATAGAATTTTGTTCTTGCAACTTATAAACCATTTAAAAATTACCCAAATCATCATTATTTCCAAAAAAATAAAAATAAATAAATTAGAGTGAAATTTTACCTTAGCAGAAAAATACTCACTAGAAAAGTTGACTGTATTCACTTATTAATTCACTCCGTCCTTTACACTGACTCCACTCAGCACCATATTCTATAGGTTATTCAAAACGTTCTGAAAATTTTCATTATCTCAGAAATTTAGAAAAAGTAAAAAATCTAAAAAAGACATACTTTCCAGTAGTTTCAGAGTTTTCAAGATTCTACGTCTTTCCAAAAATCTCAACTCCTAAAGCATAAAGAAACTATATACTATTAAATTTACAAGATATTTTCCTAACACCGCATCCAATTTCCAACTTAAACAAACAAAAATATAATTTTAAATATGTTTTTGCCATGCATCCTCTTATTCTCTCCCAATCCCTTGCACATGTATACTATCTCACCTCATTTTCGTGTTTTGCACTCGACATAATTAATCTCAGGACCCAAAATTTCACATTTTTCTGACAATCATACCTCTATCCCTCCCATAAGTATGCTTACCTCACTTGGCGTTTTGCATCCTGCACCCAAGTGATCTCAGGACCCAGATCTCACTTCTTTCTGACCATTGTGCTCTCTTTATGGACCCCTTAATTATCTCGTTTTCTGGAACATTAAACGCATATATATTACTTAACCTCTTTCAGACTATTATTTCTTCCAGATCATATGATGTCTCGGCTATCTTAAACTTAATTTTTTATATTAACTCCATAAGTCAATAAGAAAATGATCTGCTCGTGAAAGGTGCTATCATTTCTATTTGAAGGTAGGTCTTGAAATTAGATTTTTTTAATAATAACTTATAAATTATTTATGGAGCAAAGCAATATATTTTAACTTTTAAAAAAATCAAAATAGTTCGATTTTAATTTTTATTTATCGTTTGAACTTTGAATCATGAATGTTTTAAAATTTAGAAAAAAACTTAAAATTAAAATAGTTTTTATAATTTATTTTATTAAATTATAATTTATTTTTAATATTTATTAAAATTTAATTAAATTTTTTAATTTTTAATCATTTAAAAAAAATTATATATTTGAAAAAATTGTTCATGAAGAACCCTGAAGAACCTGAAATTCGGGTTCTAAGTACCCAAACGATGGGTTCTTCATACCAAAAGAACCCAAGAACCCAAATTTTTTTTTTGAAGAACCCGGTTCTTCTGAGAAGAACCCGGTTCGTTTGGGTTCTTCAGGGTACTTGGGTGCGGAGAATCCGGTACTTGGGTGCGGGAACCCGGTGCGGGTTCGGGAACCCCACCCCTGGGTGCGCAGGTGCAACGTAGTAATCCATACAAGGTACCTGAACATTCTCAATCTAAAGAATTCTCATAAGAAGAGTTGGATTGGTAACCCATCTATAGAGCATCATATCATCCAGCATTGTCACATAGCAAGGACTTGACTAACAACTCTATCTCTACACAAGATCAGAACACAACGCTGGCGAGACCTATGATTTAGAGACACCTTCATCATTGTCTCATCAAGATCATTCCCCACCCGGGTGTTCACAGGGTATGTCCTTCCAGGACTATTCTTATCTTAGATTCCTAGTCCTCAAAGAATATCTGTCCTCTACAACTACTCTTATCTTGGATGCCCTACCACATCCTCAAAGAGTATTGAATGCCAGGTGCTTTCCCAATGCTCCATTATTTTCCTCCCAAGTAAAGACAAGAATGGTGTATCTATCTCTCTCTCTCAACTAGGAAGGATATACTCGTTCCAATGAAGGAATCTAACCAAGCTTCCTCTTATCCAGGGACTCGTCCCTCTTAGCTAGGGACTTATTTCCAAGTTTCTTCTTAATTAGAAACTTGCTTTCAGGCTCCCTCTTAACTAGGGATTTGTTTCCATCAATAACTTTTTCTTCTTTGATGGAGATCATGGTACCTTCAGCGGCTTGTAGTGCTCCTCCATTCGATGTCGTGAATTTTATTTTTAACATTATGGAACCTTCATCTTTGGGACTTTTTCGTAGGGCATCGACCATCCGTCACTTTCCTTCTCAAATCAGAGTAGTCATGTCTTCCTTCCTTTTATCAGAAAGTGATCCATTAGACCATATCTGGCTTTTCCTTTTATCAGAAAGTGATCCTCATACAACTATTCCACATCATGTATCCTTCAGGATCTTTCATCCTACCACATGAGCACCAGTTGTAGATGACATCCATACCTTTCTTTTGGTAGCCCTGTATTAGCCCATCCGAGTATTATTCAAAATAAAAAATGAACATCAGAAATTACCTTTTGTGATGGCCCTTCATCATGACATCTGCTTGTCGCACCATCAACATCCGACATACATATTGACACATCTCCAATATATTCAATTGTCAAGGGTCTTCTTTCTTTCCATACTTTCCCAAGGTTTCATATCTTTCCCATGGAGATATCATGGGAAATTCTCCTAGTCATTGGATGTTGATTGCCTTTTCATAGTTGCGTCTTTCACGATCTCTTCTTTTCTTTATTCACATATTGATTCCCAGGAACATCCAATCATAGTTCCTTCATCTTTGTCAACCATCTCATATTTCATATGGGGAGATATTATGTTGATTTCATCTTGTCAATATGTGAACCATGCCTTCATGCATTTTTAGAGTAGAACCCTTTCCTTTGATCATACTCATGAGGTTGAGTATCTATCCTAGTTGACTGCAACTCTATGATGACATGACCTATCTTATCAATCATATGCATACATACCTCTTTCCTTCTTTTTGGTAATCTAGACTTCCTTCAACAACTTCTATTCCTTGATTGAAAGTATATCAAATATCTCGACATGTTGCATTCCTTTGTCATCATACCATCATTTTTCCCAACAGTGAATCCCATCCAAGGTGGTATTCTTAGACACTTGCTTTTTCCATGAGATGAACCTTCTAATGAAGATGTCCATTGAGGATCTTGATTATCGTCAACCTGCAAATGCTCCTATTCAATGATGTATGATGAGCTCTATACTAGTTGACTTCCTTCTACCCATGAGTGCTACTTATGCTTCTAATGAGGTTACTGAGAGCTACTTCCTTCTAATGATGACCATTATAGACTCCTGCTTCGGTTATCTTTCAAGCTTCTTATGATGGTGTCATGTGCTCTTGCTACAATTGTATGCTCCTATGATGCCATCTCCTAAAATTATGCATCATATCATGCTTCTAATGATTCCTACCATGATGGCCATATTTTACAAAGCCTGAAAAGAACTAGATGGAGAAGAATTATCTCAACCATAGTAGAGATCTTTTACTTCTTCCTTCTTAGATTACTTCTTTTCAGCTTCTTCCACTTCTTCGGTGACATGGCCCTCTTCTCTTCCTTTTTTGTTGTTGTCCTTCTTGAGTTTGGGATAATCCATCAGGTAGTGCCCATATTCTTGACATCCATAGCATTGAACCTTCGCCACATTCTTCTTCCTTTTTTGAGGACCAAATTTCCCAAACTTTCCTTTCCTCTTCACCATGGCAGCATGTGCTTGAGTTTGCTCCTTTGTTCCTACATCACTTTTATATTTCAACCCGATTTCTTCAATTTTGCATAGTGACCATAGTTCATTGAATGGAGTAGCTTCCTTCTTCCCTTAGATGCTTGATGTAAAGTTACCCCATTCCTCCGGTAGTGCATTGAGTACTATAGTAGTAGTTTCCTTATCAGACATCTCTCCCAACTATTGTAGTTAGTCCCTTATTTCAGACACCCTCATAAAGTATGAGGCTATTCCTTCTTCTTTTGATATCTTCATCTTGTAGAGTTTTGATGTTTCTAATTTTGATACATAGGGACTGAGGGGATCCTCAATGGATTCTATGAGAATCCTTTGAGCCCTTACTGCCCCTTTCATGAATTTTGCAAGAGCTTGAGCTTCTTCCTTTGGAGGTTTAGTGAGAGAGCCCTTAACATGTTCCACGACTTCATTTTCTATGAGGTTCAAATCTGTCTTTTTCTTCCATGCAAGAAAGTTTGAAGCCCTAGCCAATTTATTGCTTTCCTTGCAAAAAGACATCCTGATAGATTCTGATGTGGACATTAAAGATACTTACTTGAGAAGATATTCCTTGATGACAATATCTTCAATCTGTTGCCTTCTTGGTTTTAATGACCTTTCGATGGAGATGTCCTCTTGATGGAGATGTTTTCAAAAATGATACTTCAAAGGGAGATCACCTTGGTTCCTTGATGATGATGATGACAATGCCTTTTCCTGCTTCTCTTGTAATATGCTTTAAATTCCTTCCTTTTCTTGAGATGACGATTGAGCGAGGTTCTCAAAATTGCTTTTAATTGTAGAATACTTCTTTGAGCAAACTAGGGTTTGTAGGTCTTCTTCTACCTTCTTCAAGATGATGATGTAATCCTTGTTTTTGTAATGTCTTGGAGATGATAGGATCTTCTTGTTCCTTGATAATATTCTAGAACTTCAGTCCTTGAGTGTCCTTTATTGAGCCGCCCTTCCTTGATTTGTTACCTTAGCTCTGGTACCATGTTGAGAAATCTAGGGGGCAACAAGTGTAGGTGATTTCTCTTCTTGATAACTTCTTGTGATGTATTTTTACTTTTCTTGATCTACTTCTTCGTTCCTTTATTATAATTAGTGTTCTCTATCATCAAACAACTACCAAAACATAAAGAACATTGAGACAATAAGACACAAGATGTAGACGATCAACCAGGGCCAAAACCTCTCCAACTTCAAAGGAAAACCCACCATAATTATTTCTCTTCTTATAGACCTTCAATTGACAAATTCCAAGACCTTTGACCCTTGACCAAGACTAAGTCAAACCTTGCTTTTAGTAACTTCTGCAAATTTTGACTTCTAATAGCTTCTTCTACAATTTCAACCTACCCAACAACCTCTTCTGCAATTTCGACCTACCCAACAACTTCTTCTGCAATTCGACTTTCCCAACAACTTCTTCTGCAACTTCGACTTGCCCAACAACTTCTTTTTGTAGCTTTGACTTGCCCAACATCTTCCTTTTGCAGCTTCTTCTGCAGAAACCCTAACCCTTGCTTGAGTGAGAAACAATGGTGTATTCTGTTGATAAATCTAGGGCATTTGCATTAGGAGATTTTTCTTCATTAATGACTGTTTGTGAATGCTTTTTAACTTCTTTAGATTACGATCTTCTTTTTGTTAGATTATTAGTGTTCTTCTTCATCAAATAGTAACCAATGCATAAACATAAGTAGACAAGAGACACAACATATAGGCTATGAGCCAGGGCCAAAACCTCTCACTCTTTGAGAGGAAAACCCACACAAATTCTTCTTATAGAGATTCCAATTGATGAATACCAAGACCATGACCCTTGACCTATCTAGCCACTCCAAGACCAAGACACCATTCCTCTTCCAACTTCTTGATTGCTCTCTGGGTTCCTTCTGCTTCATAAGTGATGACACCGAACTGTTGTCACTATGTCAGACAAGAATGCTGAACCTTTGCAACATTGAGCCTTGAAGACACACCACTGAACCATATTCATTGTTCTCTGAGACACCACCGAACTCTTTCTTTTCAACAGCACTGAGATCCTCTTAGCACCCAATTCTTCTAGTAGTGATAGGACCGAACTATGGTCCAATCTTCTCCATGCTGTCATTGTGGTGTATAATAAAGAGGGATCCGAATTCCCTTCCACATAACTGTAGCCTTCACCAAGTTCATACATCACACTGAAATAATGTTGGAAATACTAAGAGGGGGGTGAATCAGTATTTCTTTTCAATTGTTAATTTTACCAGTTAGATCACCTATAGGTGGGTCCCCTTCGATCTTCTTTGCGGGAGTCCAGGGCGTGGTGGTCGATGGAGGAGGTTCTGGTTCAGGTCAGCTAGGGGCCTTGGAACATTTTGTTATGCTGGGGAGTGGCTCGGCAAGTGTGTCGTCCAGGGAGGAGGAATTGGGATCGTTGGCTGGACATATTTGTTGTATTGAGTAGCGAGGCTACCTTAGCCCTGATGGTGAAGGGGGAAAGGGCTCGGGCCTTAGCAATGAAACAGAAGGGAAAGATCCCAAGAGGGGTACAAGAAAGCGAATTTGGAAAAGTTGGATGAAATCGAAGAAGGTGGAGTATAATTACGTGCTGGGGGAAGATATAGGTTGGGCGCAGGTGCTCCAGATGACTAATAGGACTTTGGCGGGTAGGGCTATGGGGAGGAATTTTGCTTTGAAAAGTATGGTTTTGTGGGCAGAAGCAAATTGGAGGGAAGCTCTCGGTTATGTGCTAGAGGTTGTGACTCTCATGAGGGGGTGGCTCGCCTTCAATTTTTTGCAGGCAGATCATGCGCAGTGGGTGTTGAATTGGAACTGGGCTTTGGATCACACTCCTCTGCTCCTCAAGCGTTGGCATCCTCTTTTTGATGCTAGTAGGGAGAGGGTGGATTCGGTTCCTCTGTGGGTGCGACTGCTTGGTTTGCCTCTCCATTATTGGACTGAGGATCACCTCCGTATCATTGGGAATATCCTTGGGAACTTCCTTGAAGCAGACCTCTCCTTTCTGGAGACTAAACAGAGGCAAGTGGCTCAGATTCTGGTTAACTTAAATGTTAGAGTAAGTCTCGTGGAAGCTATGAATCTCAGTTGGGGGCCTTGTGTGATTAAGAAGGTGCTGGATTATGAAAAAGTGCCGTTTAGGTGCTGAATATATCAAGCCTATGGTCATCTGGCCTCAGATTGTAGACTTCCCTTTCGCACATTAAATGGTCGGCGCCTTCGTAGGAGTGATAAGGAAGCGCTTGGAGGAGGAAGGTTTGGGCTTACCTTTTACTCAACCTTTGTCTCCTTAAGAACCTGGTAGTGATCTGGTCAGTGATGAGGTGGAAAACAACAATCAAGAGGAGGAAGTTGTGGCTTCTTAGCCGGTGGTAGATGATGGAAAGTTGGTGGAAGTTCAGAATCTGCTGGGTTTCTCTTCTTCTATCCTCCTCTCTTCGTCTTAGAACCCAGGTGATAGTTTAGAAATATTTAGAACCTAATTCCATTGAAGATTGGATTAGGAATCCAAGGAAGTCTCATGCCGGAGGTTCGGTGATTCGGAAGGCGGTGGTAAAGTCTTTTCACATTCTGGAATCTAATCTGGTCTGGAATGTGGGCAATGGCAGGAGGTTAAAAGTAGGAGAGGATTCGTGGATGGGCAGTGTTCAGCGACACTTTCTCCCAGGGCGTACAATTGAGGTATTGAGGCAGAGGGGGATTGTCTTTCTTTTCCAACTTGCAGAGTCGGTTCAATGGCTGCCATGGATTCAGTCTTGGAGACTGGCTTCCTCTTTTGGACTAGATGTTCAGGATGAAAGGGGTTTGGAACTATACATTGGGGAATTAAACCATGCTCATATTCAGCTTCGGGAGAGGGATGATGAAATTGTTTGGGACTTCGATCCTTCGGGTAACTATTCTCCCAAGGCTGGCTACTTAAAGCTGAGTGTAGATGGGATTCAAAGGGAAGAAATTTGGTGGTGGAGGAAATTGTGGAAGCTCAATTGTCCACCAAAGACTCGCCTCTTTATGTGGTGTGTTTTGGAAAACAAGGCCCCTACCTAGGACAATTTGCAAAAAGGATCTTTCAGGGGCCAGGGTGGTGTGTCCTCTGCAAATCAGATGTGGAATCAGGTACTCATCTTTTTCTCAACTGTTCATATCTTAAAGAGGTGTGGATGGAATGTTCGATACTGTTGGGCTTTCCCTGCGAATGGGAGGGTATTTCAGTGGCCCAAGCCTAGGAGACCTGGTGGGCCTCAACTGCTTAGTCAAATCACAGATCTCTGCCTCTTCTTGTAATCTGGGGATGCTGGCTAGCTCGAAACAATCTTATCTTCGAAGAAAAAGCCTATACTCCTGAAATCACAGGTGCTTTGACTATTGGTATACTTTCTGCGTTTCCTCAACATATTTGTGCTGCAAAACAAAGGGAGGTCCTGGAATTGGAGATTGATAGGGAGATCCCTTGCGGTTTTTTTGATGGGGCCGCACGAAATAATGCTTGTGGGGGTGGAGCACTTTTATTTCTATCAGTCACTCATTTCTTTGAGCTCTCTGTCGGTCTAGGGGAGAGCTCAAACAACTTTGCTGAACTTCTGAGTCTCAAACTTCTCCTTATTTTTGCAGCAGAGAAAGGATGACGGAATTTCAATATCTATGGTGACTCAATGAATGTTATTAATTGGACAAGGGGAATACAACACTGCAGAAATCTTAGACTTGCCAATTTACTAACTTCTATAAGGGAGGTCCTTCACAGTTTTGAAACTTTTTCATGCTGACATGTCTACAGGGAAAACAACGAACAAGCAGATCGAGCATCGAAGGAGGGGCTGCAGATGGCTGTGGGGACTTGGAAGGTGAAAGAGTTCATGGATGGCTGAACACACGAGTACTTTCACAGGCCTTCATCGGATAAACAGATGACAACTTTCCACGACCATCAGGCCTTGCTCTAGCTGCCCTCAGTGCGTCATGTTAGGCAGGCTTTCTGTGGTGCAATCTCTCTTGGTGCTGGCTTATGTAGCTTTATTTATCAACCCTGTTTTGAATTACAGCAATTTGAATTCTACTTTGTGGAAATTTTGTACGGACATGTTTTCAGTTTATATGACAGTGCTTTGCAGATGCATATGGACAATTTTTTTTGTTTATCATTGATGTAATCAGTAGCTACATGCTCGATTTGTCATCTTTGAACATTGAATGAAGACTTACATGTCTCATCAAATGATCTTAGTTTTGATAGGCAATACACAGTTATGTGTATCTTCTGAATGTAATTTTGTTCTCGTCTGATGAAATAAAATTACACTTTTTTCTGAGGAAAAAAAAGGATGGGTTTCATGCTTGGGTCATATTATTTTAGGTCAAAGTCCCCATTGTGGACTTCTAGGATTTATTATGAGTTTATAGAGTTATTACAGATTTAAATTGACCCATACTGGCATTTGAATCATGTAATTAGGACAAGTATTGAGTCAAATATGATTTATGGAGCCTCCACATCAAGTCGGCCTTCAAGTGATCAAATCGGCCTCAATTCTAGAAAGTCGAACCCATCAGAAGCCTATAAATACAGGGAGATTGAATTCATTTGGAGACATCTCACTCTCACACAAAAATTTGATATTTACTGTTGCATCAAGAAAAATTGCGAAGCCAATTAAGGGGCCAAAAGAAGCTCGATTTTGGACGGGCTAAAGGATTGGAAGAAAATCAAAATTTTGGTGTCACTCTCTCTCTCCCATGTGCTATAGTTTGGAAGATCAAAGTCCCTTATTACTCTGCTGCTTCAGTTGCTGCCAGTTGTTGCATGTTGCTGCTGCTAAGAGAAGAGTAGGTCGAAGTTGATTTTGCTTAGTGCTGCTACCTTGAGAAGTTGTATTGGGTCAAAATCGAACTCCTAGAAGCAAGATCGAAATTCAAGAAGCAAAGTTGAAGTTCCAGGCTGAAGGAAGTGCTGCATAGTGCTGTTGCTGCTGTTGTTACAACCATATTGAGGAAGGATCAAAAGGAAGGCTCACTTGGTGTACAAGAAGTCCGAGTCAAGGTCTAGAGTCTCAAGATTACTATTGAAGGAAGAATTACTGACTGGGTTTTCCCCTAGAGTGGGGTTTTTCCCTGGCTGATGGCCTACATATGGTGTCCTTGATCTATGTGCTTTTGCTATGATATTTGCTTTATGAATTAAGAAGAAAGAAGATAAGAAGAACATAATAAGAACTAAATAATATCACAAGTAAATAATCAAGAAAATAAAATCTTTTTGCCTTTCTGATTCTCTAACATGGTATCAGAGCTTTGGTGAAAGAAGAAGGAAAAGGCAGTCTCAAGTATTTGATGAAGGAGACATAAAAAGTTCATTAGAAGGAAAGAAGTCTTCACTACCGACAAGGAATATGTCTAACACTATCAAGGGAGAGAACAAGCTTGAAGGAGCTTCAAATTATAGATCTTGGAAAAAGAGGATTGACCTCATCCTTGAAAAGAACAAGGTCTTAGATTTGGTAAAGGGAAAAGTGAAGAAGCCCGCAAAAGACTCGAGTGATGCTGATAAGGTGAAATTTAGAGAATTGGAATTAGTGGCTATGATGTTAATGGTTGAAGGCATAAAGGACAACCTTGTCCCCTTCATAGAAAACATTGATCATGCGCAAGAATGTATGAAGCTTTTTCAAAACTATTTACCATCAAGAATATTGGAAAAGTGGCAAGCTTGAAAAATGAACTAAGGTCTACTAAAATGACCAAGGTAGATACTGTGGCTACTTTCTGTGAAATTTTCACTCTGAAAATTGTTACTGCAGTAATTGATTTATTTTGCCTACTTATTATGATAGGTTATTTATAGATGCTTTAGTAAATTTTGAAATAAACACATCTGTAGTATTCACTCTAATCAAAAGCAGAAGAACAATAGAACACATATAGCACAATAGAAACAACCACATGAACACAATTAATTTTGGACAATTGTCCCGGAAAAACCCAATGTGGGAAAACCGGTGCAGCAGATGAGGGTTTGTATTAATCTTTAGCAGTGAAAAGATCATTTATAGAATTCATGACAAGCAAAATCAATAACATACACCTGATCTGAATTTTTTGGACAATCTAGAAGAATTCTCGACACACGAGATGTCCTCTTGCACCCTCTGCGTCAATCTGCGTAGCCCCTCTACGTAGTCACTGCTTGGACTGCGTAAGTTTGCGTGGAGGGCTAGTGCTGCTGCCTAGCGCTGCCGCCTAGCGCTGCCTTCCCTTCGTCTTCTGCCTTCCTTCTTCTCTGTCTCTACTTACTTCTCCCTCCTTCTGTCTTTGCAACCCTGCTTCTACAAACTCACCCTCTGAAAGCAAATTCTCTTACTTCATAATCGATTTCCTTCGGGTACTAAGAATGTGCCCGACTTACTTTCCAAATGACCCTCAAGCCTTCTCTTATAGTCTTCTCGCTGATGAATCAACGACCCAGATTATGTCATTAATCAATGGCTCAGATTAAAAGATGGCTTGATCTTCATTTTCTAGAAGATTCACACTCTGCCTTATGAATACCCTTTAATTATTTAATTACCCTAAATTTAGACTTAGGGATCACTTTAAAATAATTAATTATTTTAATAAAGCAAGATCCGAGTGGAATTTCCACAATTGATTTCTGGGTTCTTTGGAATATTGTTGTCCAAGCCTCTCCTCAAAATTTGAGACCTGGAACACTTCCCGATGCTATAAAATCAACACTCCCTTTTAGCGAGGAAAGTGTTCAAGTAAAGTACCAATTGTACTGCTCTGATTCTAAAGCATTTGCTGCGCTGCTGATGTCCTGGATGCTGCTCTCTGTACAGCTGCCTGTGACACTATCTCCGTCATTGCCTCATTTGTACTGCAGCTCCCTCTGACTCTGAAGTCCACCCATTCCTCTACTGGAAGGGGTTCTTGACCATCCCCATCTTTTCTCTGAAGTAAGTAAACTTAATCTTACTCAGAGCCTTCGTGAGGATATCTACCACCTGTTCTCGTGTAGGAATGTACCTCAGCTGTACAACTCCTCGCTGGACATAGTCTCTGATGAAGTGGCACCTAATGTCAATGTGCTTCAACCAGTCATGAAACACAGAATTCTCAGAGAGCTTGATGTAAGTTTGATTAGCACACATAATGTCGGTCGGTTCCATCCTCTTCTTGAGTAAGTTGAAGAGCAGTTTATGAAGCCATATGGCGTCATACGAAGTTGTGCTTGTTGCCATATATTCTGCCTTGGCTGAGCTCAGTGCGATGAACTTCTGTTTCCTACTGCACCAGGAAGTCATTCCTGATCCGAGGCTGAAACAGTATCCACTGATACTTTTCTGTTCCACTATGCTTCCATCCCAATCTGCGTTAGTAAACCCACTCAACTGGATTTCATTGCCTTTAGTGTACTTCACCCCATACTCGACTGTCCCCTTCAAATATCTCAGAATATGTTTCGCTGCTGCCTAGTGAGCCCTCCTTGGTTCCACCATGAATTGACTGAGGGTATTCACTGCATAACAAATGTATGGTCTAGTGTTGACTAGGTACATCAATGATCCAACGAGCTGCCTATACAAGGTAGAGTCAGCCTCATCATCCTCGGATGTGTCTATCTTCTTCTAGTTTGTAATCATTGGCGTAGCCATGGATCTACAGTCCTCATCTGAAACCTCTTCAGGATCTCTGTAGTGTATCTACCTCGAAAAGGAAAATTTCTCCCTTCTGCTTCCAGACCTCCAAACCAAGAAAATAGTGCATCTGCCCCAGATCCTTCATGTTGAATTTGGTAGTCATATTCTCCTTGTAGTCTTTGATGAGCTTAGATGATCCAGTCAGGAACAGATCATCTACATATAATACCAAGATTAGCGGCTCATCCCCTACTCTCAGATAGTAGAGGTTGGGATTTGCGTCACTCTTGACAAATCCCATCTTTTGCAGTTAGCTATCAATTCGCCCATACTATGCTCTGGGGGCTTGTTTTAGTCCGTACAAGGCTTTCTGAAGCCTGCGTACATGACTCTTCTGCTCATGTGTCTCAAAGCCCTCTGGCTGTTCAATGTACACTTCCTCTTCTATCACCCCATTCAAGAATGCTGTCTTGACATCCATATGGTGAATCTCCCATCCCATCTGTGCTGCGAGAGAGATGACGGACCTGATAGAAGTGTATCGAGCTACAGGGGTGAAGGTTTCTTCATAGTCGATCCCTTCTTTCTGTGCATACCCCTTAGCCACAAACTTGGCTTTGAACTTCTCTATGCTGCCATCTGCAACATACTTGATCTTGTAGATCCACTTTGATCCTACAACCGATCTATTATGTGGTCTACGAACTACTTCCCACACATCGTTCGTCATGATGGAGCTATACTCCTCCACCATGGCATCTACCCACACATGATGTTGAGCTGCCTCCCAAAAGCTAGAGGGTTCTCCGACCTGTGCTACCAATGCCTGGTACGTATCAGGTTTCTTATGTACCCTCTTCCTGTCTCTAGGGACTCCAACAAATTCATCTGCATCCCTCAGAATCTGTTGGAGCTCTTTGCTCGGCCTTCCACTGGTGGTGGGTGGACTTACTTGCTCTCCTACTCGCTCTTCTTCGAAAGAACTTCCCTCAGAATCCTTGAGCTGTGGAGAGGCACTTGAGCCATCCTTTGTAGGTTGCTGAGGCTGTACTAGTGGATCCTCCTTAACCTGCATATCTGTAGCCATTTACCAGGATTTGCTGAAGGCTCTCTCCTTCATGAACTTCATGTCTCGTCTTACTATGATCTTCGTGTTTTCTGGAATATAGATGCGATATGCCTTTGCATTTTCACGATATCCCACAAGGTAGCCCTTCTCCACAGTCTGATCCAATTTCTTCCTTTTCTCATCGAGTACGTGGCAATACGCTATATTGCCAAATATCCTGATATGGCTCACCTCAGGCTTGCTGCCAACGAACACACTCTCAGGGGGCACTTTCCCCAATGCTCTATGAGGCACCCTGTTTTGCACATACACTGTTGTATTGCAGGCTTCTGCCAACAGAAATTTGGGCATGTCTTGATTATAAAGCATTGCCCTTGCAACTTCTACAATTGTCCTGTTCTTCTTTTCTGCTACTCCATTCTGCTCTGGATTTTATGGAGCTGTCCATTCTCTCCTGATTCCTTCCTTTGCACAGAAATTGGTGAAGTCTTCGTTAATATACTCTCCACCATTATCATATTGCAGCTTCTTGATCTTCTTTCTGGTTAATTTTTCTACCAAGACGTTGAATTCTTTGAACCGCTCAAAGTCTTCATCTTTGGTTTTAAGAAAGTAGATCCATGTTTTCCTGGAATGGTCATCAATAAAGGTAGCAAAATACTTTGCACCACTGGGAGCAGTCATGGACATTAGACCGCAGGTATTTGAGTGTATTAACTCCAATACACTCTTGGCTCTACTGCTGCTTCTTGGAAATGCTGCCTTGGCATACTTCCCTAGTATGCACCCCCTGCAGACCTCATCTTTCCTTGTGCTGAGTTCTGGAGCTCCCATGACAATCTTCTTGAGAATCTTCAAGGCTCCATGATGTAAATGCCCCATCCTTTTGTGCCATAATTCATTCAGATCCCTTTCATCCATACTGTCGATTAGTGCCGTTGGGGACTCAAGCTGGAGCTTATATAATTTATGGCTCCATACTCCAATTTTTGCCTTTCTTTTCTAGCTAGGGTGTTTGACATAAAATTTATTTCTAATAAAGTATATGTCATAACCCTTGTTCTGGAGCTGAGATACCGAGAGTAAGTTCATCCCCAAACCCAGTACATGTAGAACGTTTGTGGCCCGAAGCTTATTTCCAGCTTCTGTATGAAATATTATGGTACCTCTTCCAACGGGGGTACACTTGGCCTTGTTTCCCACTATGATTTGAAAATTCATCTGCTCTTCTTGGTAGCTCGAAAAACATTCTCGAACTCCTATGATATGAGCAGATGCTCCACTGTCAATATTTCAAACTCCTGGAGAGGCTGTGCTTGACACACATGCGAAATCCTCTTCTAGTCTGGATGCCAGAACATATATGTCATGCTCCCTCTGTTTCTCCATGTGCTCTAGAGGACTGCGTGAGCCCTTCTGAGCTGTGTCAATGTCGGATCCTCGCTACATTGCAGATCCTCCCTTTCTGTCTTTTGCCTTTAGCTTTGATACCATGTGAAATTTTCACTCTGAAAATTGTTACTGTAGTAATTGATTTATTTCGCCTACTTATTATGATAAGTTATTTACAGATGCTCCAGTAAATTTTGAAATAAACACAGCTGCAATACTCTTATCAAAAGCAGAAGAACAATAGAACACATATAGCACAATAGAAACAACCACATGAACACAGTTGTTTTTGGACAATTGTCCCTGGAAAAACCTAATTTGGGAAAATTGGTATAGCAGATGAGGGTTTGTATTAATCTTCAACAGTGAAAAGATCATTTACAGAATTCATGACTACCAGAATCAATAAAATACACTTGATTTGAATTTTTCGAACAATTCGGAAGTATTCCCGACACACAGGACGTCCTCTTGCACCCTCTTCGTCAATCTGCATAGCCCCTCTACGCAGTCACTTCCTGGACTGCGTAAGTCTGCGTGGAGGTCTAGTGCTGTCGCCCAACGCTGCCTCCCTTCGTCTTCTGCCTTCTTTCTTCTCCGTCTTTGTTGACTTCTCCTTCCTTTTGTCTCTGCAACCCCGCTTCTACAGACTCACCCTTTGCAATCGAATTTTCTTACTTCATAATCGATTTCCTTCGGGTACTGAGAATGTGCCCGACTTACTTTCCAAATGACCCTCAAGCCTTCTCTTATAGCTAGAAAGAAACTCCTACTATCGAGGAATTATGGATAACCCGTAGTCAAGAAGAGTTAAGAATCTCAATGGTAGCCAACATTGAAGAAGTTTCAAATGCTAAAGTTGCTCGTCACAAAAGAAATTTCAAGAAGAAAGGGCCAAGGAAGAAGGTTGATATGTCCAAGATCAAGTGCTATCATTGTCACAAAATGGGGCACTATAGAAGTGAATTTCTCGACAATCCTAGGAGCAAGAAAAGAGATAGAGATCATGCAAATATGGCTAAAGAAACATCCTCTCCCAAGGGAGCAAAGCCCGAAGAGAATGACTTAAGGGACTTACATTACTAAGCCCCTTGTTCCTAACTTTAATATTTCATTTGTATATTTGATGTTTTAGTTATAAGTTTAACATCTTTTTGGAGGGAGTCCACAATAAATCCTCATGATAAGTATCTCATTCCCTCTCAACTTTGGTTCATATACTTATTTAAAGTTTTGATTACATTATATACCCTTTCTACCTCTATTTCCTTGTCTAGGAATTAATCCGTTGAATGCTCAAGAATCATGGAGAAGGTCTCAAGGATTAAGAAAGAAGGCCTCACAAGACATAGCGTTGGAGTAAAAAAGGTTTGTCAAAGAATCAAAGGTATGTCTTAGATTATAAATTCTTGTTATTCTCTTTGGTATATCCATTCTACAATACTAACTGTTGTTGTATATAACTCTCCTAAATCCTGAAAGATTCTTGTTTGGGATGATTCATCATTTGATGAATCCACCCATCTTATACATCTCTGTGATTGTTTGCATACAAGGAACCCTAGAAGGTTCTCTGGAAAACCCTAACCTGAGGGTATGTTGATAATGTGTGAAACCCTAAACCTACTTAGGAGTATTAATGGAGAAATTAATATATTGGTTGATACATTAATGATGTCATGTTTGGGATTTTGATGTGATCATGAAAGCTTTAACGTGTTATGGTTGAAATGATGTTGTTCAAAATCTCAAACCTTTGATGTTTTGATATAATAGGGATTTGCTTTGACAATGAACCGAAACCCTAGGTTTTGGTTAGGTCTGCAAGCAAAATCCTTGTTATGAAAAGTCCTAGGAATGAAACCCGAGGTATATGTTCCTTAAATGAATCCCTAGCTTAGTCTAGGTCGGTATATGTCTAATGTATTAATATTGTCTAACATATAATATGTTCTTGCACAATGATATTTTCCTAGATATGTGTGTTGACCAACTCTCTAATGGTCATAAGTCCTAGGGTTTGGAAACAAGCTCTAGTGAAAGTTTGAAGTTCTAGGATGATGATTGAAAAGTCTAGGGTTTTGCAACTAAACCCTAGTAATGATTAAATTCTCTAGTATGAGTATTCATTTGAATCTATATAATGTTGATGAGAATTTATAGATGGAAAATCTAGGGTGTACATCGAACCGTAGTAGAAGTTATTTATGCTATGTTTGTTTTGAGTAAAAGCTAGGGTTTACATCAAGCCCTAGTAGAAGCTATTCATGATATAATTTGATGGTCAATTGAAAATCTAGGGTTTGCAACTAACTCTAGTAGAAGCTGGTCATATTAATGACTAAGTTGTGATTAACTTTGATTGACTCTTATATAAAATCTAGGATTTGTATAAAATCTTAGTGGGAAGTGTAGAAATTTCCTGTTTCCCACCCTGGTTTTCAGTTTCACCTTATTTCTCCAAATAGTTAAATGCTCTTTCCCATATCCTTACATTCAACAAACTGGAATTTTTTTTTTTTTGCTGAAAACACAAATTCTGGAAAATTTACAGAATGCTGAAAAATGCAGAAATAAAAATCAGCAAGCTTAAAACAGTCATTCACACATTTTAACATAGATATTTTTGGTCAACATGACCTTGGAAAAACCCCCTACAACTCTTGGGGAAAACCAGTTTGAAAGCTCCTTCTTATTTCTGGAAAATGCTTTTACAGAGAGGTGAAATATACAGGAAAAATTCCAGCAAATTAAATACAGACTTATCTAGTTTTCCGTGCTTGCCTCCGCCTTGGAAAACGTGCTAGAACAGCAAAATACTCAAAACAGAAGTTTATTACAGCAAATTTCCTTTCTCGAAAACTGTGCTGGCAGCCTTGAAAAACGTGCCCAGCAACTTTGGAAATCGAGCCCTTTGTTGCTGTACTTTTCCTCAGAAACCGTGCTGCCTTTCTCCTCGAAAAACGTGCCACAAAACAACTATACGGATTTGCTGAGTTTGCCTCTCCTTCACCTTCTCAAGCTCTCTTCAGAAGAAAGTCTCCAGCTCTCCTTCTCCTCCTCTCTCAATCTGCTCATGAAAGAATGAATGACCTTTTTCTCCTTTCCCTCCTTTAATCTAACCCTAAGTGACTTTTGGGGAATCCCTAAATCCAATGGCTGAAATAGATTGAGATCTAGGGCTGAGATTAAATGCTCATTTAAATCTCACTTTCTATTTTTTAATTCACCCCACTTTAATAAAGACCCACTTAGTCTTTTATTTCCAAAGTCACTCTTTCCTTTCTAATTTTATATTGACTTTATTAAAGTCACTTTAAAATTAGACTTTAGTAACTTTATCACTTAAAGTGACTTTTAAATTAGATTTGACTTTATAACTTTATAAAGTCACTTTAGTAACTTTATCACTTAATAAATTAGATTTAACTTTATAAAATTATAAAGTCACTTTAGGAGAAAAATTAAATTCTTTTGGACACTTTTCCCTAGGCCAAAGATCAAAGCCTTAGGGAACCACCTGTCCTCCGGTACCAAATTTCAACACTCCCTCTTACCGAGGAAGGTGTTCCTCACCACACCCATCTTGTCTCTGAAGTAGACATGCTTGCCCCGTGGTAAGGCTTTGGTAAGAATATCTGCAACCTACTCATCAGTGGGAATATACTCAAGCTTCACAGCTCCCTTTTGAACATAGTCTCTGATGAAATGATATTTGATCCCGATATGCTTTGACCTGTCATGAAATACTGGATTCTCCGTGAGTTTAATGCAACTTTCATTATCACAGTAAATCACTGAAGGTCTCAACGGCTGACCAAATAAGCCAAACAACATCTCGCGAAGCCAGATGGCCTCACAACTAGCTAGACTAGCTACCATATACTCTGCTTCCGCTAAACTCAATGCTACTGACTGCTGCTTCCGGCTGAACCATGACACCACTGCCGAACCCAACCCAAAACAACACCCTGAAGTGCTCTTCCTATCTAAAGCACAACCTACCCAATCAAAATCAGTGTAACCTGCCAATCTCACTCCATCCCCCTGCCTGTAGTCCAGACCATAATCCACTATCCCCTGCAAGTACCGCAAAATGTGTTTTGCAGCCACCCAGTGAACTTTCCTAGGCTCACACATAAACTGACTCATCGTGTTGACTGCAAAACAAATATCTGGTCTAGTGTTGACCAAATACATCAAGGAACCAATCAGCTGTCTGTACAATGTGGGATCCACCAACTCGGAATCCGAAGCATGGAGCTTCTTCCAGTTGGTGATCATCGGTGTCGACATGGGTTTACAGTCCTCCATGTGGAATCTGCCAAGGATGTCCACAATATACTTCCCCTGCCCCAGGAAGAAATGCCCCTCCTCCTGCCACACCTCCAAACCCAAAAAGTAATGCATCATGCCGATGTCCTTCATCTCAAACTCCGCCGTAAGATCTCTCTTGCAGTGCTCTATGAGTCTCTCTGCACCTGTAATGACTAAGCCATCCACATACAGCACCAGAATGATAGACTCCTCACCTATCACAATATAGTAAAGGTTCGGATCTGCCTCACTCTTTGTGAAACCCATCCCCTGCAAGTATGTATCTATCCTGGAGTACCAAGCTCTGGGAGCTTGCTTCAGGCCATAAAGGGCCTTCTTCAGTCTGCGACTCTGCACACATGGGACTCCTTCCCATGCACGTCAAAGCCCTGTGGCTGCTCAATGTACACCTCCTCCTGTATGAAGCCATTGAGAAATGTGGTCTTCACATCCATCTGGTGGATCTTCCAACCCATATCTGCTGCTATCGATATAATGGAGCGGATTGAGGTATATCGAGCCACGGGAGCGAAGGTCTCCTCATGATCAACTCCCTCTACCTAGGAGAACCCTCTAGCCACAAACCTCGCTTTGAATTTCTCAATGCTGCCATCTGCAGCATGCTTTACCTTGTAAAGCCATTTGGAAGTAACCACGGATTTGCCCTCAGGCCTCGGCACCACCTCCCAAACATCATTCTTCATGATAGAAGAATACTCCTCCTGCATGGCCTCTCTCCAGACCTGCTGGCTAGCTACCTCCTCATAGCTAGAAGGCTCAGAGTCAAGGATGTTGGTAGCCATTTCCATATAGCTACAAAACCTCTCAGGTGGTCTGCTCTCTCTGACCGGCCTCTTAGGCGCAGCAACAGATGTGGCCTCTCTCAAGGTGTCCTGAAGCCACTTGGGCTTCCTCTTCCCTGAGCATACTTCTCCCATTGGAGAATGAAACTCCTCCTCATCATCATCATCAAGAGCCTGAACTCCTGACTGTCTGTCTGTTGTCCTCCTGCCTGCACCTGAACCTGTAGATGTTGAAGTACCGTGTGAACTGTCCATCAGTGGACTCCCTAGTGAACTGCTATGTGGACTGCTCTGCATGTTGCCCGAAGCACCACCCCTCTGACTCTATGAGCCACTGCTCACTGACGGACCTGACATCGTCATAGATGTACCTCCGGATCCTCCTGATCCCTGCCCACTAGATCCCTGTGACTGACTCAGCTGCTGCTGAGGGTCTGGCTGATCCAGATACTCTAACTCCCGTGACCTCCTAAAGGCCCTGTCCTCCTCGAACTTCACATCCCGCCTGACAACAACTTTCCTCTGTGCAGGAATGTAAATCCGAAAGGCCTTTGAAGTCTCACTGTAGCCCACAAAGATACCCTTCTCTGCGGTGGGCTCTAGTTTGGTCCTCTTCTCCTTGGGTATGTAGGAGTATGTGATACACCCAAAGATACGAAGATGACCAATATCAGGCTTCTTCCCAGAAAAAGCCTCCTCTGGAGTCATATGCCCCAAGGCACGATGCGGACTCTTGTTCTGCAAACAAACAGCAGTGTTGCAGGCCTCTGCCCACAAAAACAATGGCAACCCCTAATCATGTAACATGCCTTTGGCAGCCCCTCCGATGGATATGTTCTTCCTCTCCGCAACCCCGTTCTTCTGGGGGTTGTAAGAAACAGTGAACTCCCTCCTAATGCCTACCTCCGCACAATAGTCAAGAAACTCTCCAAGGGTGTACTCTCCTTCATTGTCCGACCTCAGGGACTTGATCTTCCGACTTGTGTGTGTCTCCACAAGAGCTCTGAACTCCTGAAACCGCTTGAAGACCTCACTCTTGGTCTTCAAGAAATAAATCCAGGTCCTCCTGGAGTGATCATCAATGAATAAAACATAATACTCATATCCACTCAAGGAAACATGAGACATCAGACCGCTCACATCGGAATGAATCAAATCAAGTATCCCAGTCGCTCTGCTGTCACTGCTGGGAAAAGGGGATTTGGCAAACTTGCCCATCGCACATCCTATGCAAGTATCAAAGTGATCAGTACTGAAATCTGGCACACCTGTAGTGATCTCCCGCAAAGTCCTCAAGGCTCCATGATACATGTGCCCCATCCTGCAGTGCCAAATCTCACACAGCTCAGAACTGCTAGCTCTGTTGTCGGTACTACTGCTCAATGCCAAAAGGGGTTGAAATGCAAACTTGTACACCTTTGCATGGCGTACACCTATCACTCTAGCTGAATCAGCTGGAGCGCCCCTGGGATATATCAGCACCTGTCCTCCCCTGAATAGTATCTCATATCCTCTATCCTCCAAAGCTGAGACGAATATGAGGTTCTTCCTCATCCCTGGCACATAAAGAACATCTGACACCTTCAAGGGAGGTTTGGGTTCCCTATGAAATGTCAGTGTTCCCACACCGACTGCTCTAACAACTCTGTCATCACCGAGTACTACCTCTATATCAGTGCCACTCTCTAAAAGCTCTGAGAAGTACTCAAGGACTCCTATCATATGACGTGAAGCCCCACTGTCCACATACCAGATACCCGAAGATGCTCCGCTAGTCGAGGGAAATGCATGCTCCCTCTGAACCTCTGTGGCAGGTGATCCTGCACTAGAGGACTCACACGCAATGAACCCAAACTCCCGATCAAAGCGATCTGTAAAGTCCTCAACCTCTACTAATGCTGCCATGTTCTGGTTCTTCCCCTTCTTCTTCTTCTTCTCCGGACACACAACTGCATAGTGTCCCATCTTCTGACAATTCCAACACTTCACCTTGGAATAGTCCTTCTGTGTGTTACCCTGTTTACCTTTACCTTTACCTTTGCCCCCACCATTGCTTGTGGAAGCTTGCTTCTTTCCTTTGCCTTTCTTGCCTCCTGCCAACAGTGCTACATCCTCATCCTGCTCAACTGGCTTGGCTGCCCCAAGCTGACCTTTCCTGATCTCTGTCTGAATGCAATCATCCCAAAACCTCTCCCACGTGGGAAGGGTCTCACGTGCACAAACCCCATCGGCAAAGTTCATCCATGAACTGGGGAGGCCATTCACTGCTATCCGCACCAACTCAGTGGGTTGAATGACCTCTCCAATTGCTGCCAACTCATCTCTCACATTAGTAATCTTTGTGAGATATCCAGCTGCACTATCAGTCTTACCCATCTTAATGGTTTTCAGCTTCTCCTTCAGGACCATTTTTCGGTTCTCATTGGTACTCTGGTAGAGATTGGACAATGCTGTCCACATCTCATGAGCATTTCTCTTTCCTCTCACATGAGGAATGCAATGGTCTTTGACTCCGTCTAGAATCAGTCTCTTACCCTTGTTGTTCTTTTTATTATATGCTGCCAACTGAACAACATCAGTAGGCACAACAACAGGGTTCTGTGTGGTATGCACCATGATGTCCCAGACTTCTGCCTCCTCAAAGATACTCTGCATTCTCTCTTTCCAAACGCTATAATTGGTATGCCCATCCAACCTATCCTCCACCCTCAATCCCAATGACATCCTGTTCTAAAAATTGAAAAATAGCACTGCTGTAGTAAAGATAAAAATTTTGTGTGTGAAAAATCAGTTTGCTGGAATTTTCTGAGTGAAAAATCAGCAAACTGTATTTTTCTTTTTGTTGTCCCAAACTGCACTTTCAGCACTCAAGCTTCGATACCATGTAGAAATTTCTTGTTTTCCCACCCCGGTTTTCAGTTTCACCTTATTTCTCCTTTTAGTTAAATGTCCTTTCCCATATCCTTACATTCAACAATAGAAAAATAATTTTTGCTGAAAACACAAATTCTAGAAAATTTACAGAATGCTGGAAAATGTAGAAATAAAAATCAGCAAGCTCAAAACAGCCATTCAACACATTTTAACACAGAGATTTTTGGTCAAGGTGACCCTGGAAAAACCCCGTACAACTCTTGGGGAAAACCAATTCGAAAGCTCCTTCTTATTTCTAAAAATGTCTTTTACAGAGAGGTGAAATATACAAGAAAATTTCCAGCAAATTAAATACAGACTTATCTTGTTTTCCGTGCTTGCCACCGCCTTGGAAAATGTGCCGGAACAGAAATAAACTCATAACAGAAAATTTTTACAACAGATGACAGTTTAGAAATTCGTGCCCAGAACTTAGCTGAACATCCGTATGGACTGTACTGAGTTTTTCAGTGAGCTGCCTTTCTCAAAAACAGTGTTGGCTGCCTCGAAAAACGTGCCTAGCCACCTAGAAAATCGAGCCCCCTTGCTGTTGTACTTTTCCTCAGAAAACGTGCTGCCTTTCCCCTTGAAAATCGTGCCTCAATGCCGCTGTACGGACTATTGTACGGATGGCTGTCTTGGTTTCTGTGCTGCTGTACAACCAAGCTGCCTTGGTATCCGTGCAGCCTCTTGCTGCCTTGGAAATCGTGCCCTCCTTGCTGCTGTACTGATTTGTTGAGTGTGCCCTCTCCTTCACCTTCTCAAGCTCTCTTCAGAAACTGTCTCCAGCTCTCCTTCTCTTCCTCTCTCAATCTGCTCATGAAAGAATGAATGACCTTTTCCTCCTTTTCCTCCTTTAACCCAACCCTAAGTGACTTTTGGGGAATCTCTAAATCCAATGACTGAAATAGATTTAGATCTAGGGCTGAGACTAAATGCTCATTTAAATCTCACTTTCTATTTTTTAATTCACCCCACTTTAATAAAGACCCACTTAGTCATTTATTTCCAAAGTCATTTTTCCTTTCTAATTTTACATTGACTTTATTAAAGTCACTTTAAAATTAGACTTCAGTAACTTTATCACTTAAAGTCACTTTTAAATTAGATTTGACTTTATAACTTTATAAAGTCACTTTAGGAGAAAAATTAAATTCTTTTGGACACTTTTCCCTAGGCCAAAGATCAAAGCCTTAGGGAACCACCTGTCCTCCGGTAACCAAATTTCAACAATAGGCTGACGCAGTGACTGCGCAGAGGCAGCAAGGAGCAGCTCAAATCGAGCTGAGGTCAATGTCGAATCGCCTATGGAAGTGAGATTTTTCTCACTAGTTTTATTGTCAGTCATTTCTCTGTATTGGTTTGCTAAATTAAGCAACCATAGTTTTGTACTCAGATTTACTAATGCATAATAATCAAACCCTCAGTTGTTGCACTGATTTTCCCGAGTTGGGTTTTTCTGGGGACTTAGTCCAAAAATAACTATGTATTTTTGTGTGTGTGCATTTATTCTTCCAGCGTTATTTTTCTTCCCCAGTATTTGTTTTGTGAAGCCTGCAGTGTATTAGTTTCGATATTTGCCATAGGAAACTACAAATAATTTCTTTAATTAATTTAACAAATAGAAGAAACAATATCAGTCGCTGCAAAAGGATTTCGGGTAACGAAATTTTCACAAAACCCAACAACTTTTTCTTTAGAGAAATTCTTAAGTTCAATAAGAAGTACACCTAATTCCTCTAGTCAAATATAATGGTCAATCTAACCAACAACACAATGGTCAAACCTGGTCAAACTGCCCTCTTGTCAAGTCTCTAATCTAGCCAACAAAATTGTCTCTGCCTGATCTATCTAGGCTAAAATTTAGATTCACAGAAACTACTACACATAATTTCAAATTTGCTACCCAGAATCTGTATAGAAATTCACACATGCGAATCTTTAGGAAAAGCAAGAAACCACACATGCGAGGTCAAAGAGATAGAGAGAGAAAAATGCTTGAGATGTCTTCATCCTTATTGTCTTGTTGTTTTCTTCTCCTTCATTTGAATGCCCAAAAGATATCTTGTTGTGTGATGATCAAAATCGTGCATGAAGAAGGAGGTCGAGTGCCTTATATATAGTGTTTTGGATGGTCGAATGGTTGCCACTTCAACTATGCTCGACTTTATGAAAATTTCAACTCTGACATTTTTATTGCAGCAATTGGAATCAATTCTTCTAAATGTTAATTTAAGTAAGCAGTTTATTGCTACGACAACAATGAATTGATCACATTGGAATCTTCACAAATAAAAATATTGTGAAAGATAAATTGGAAACTAAAAAATGACACACACACACAAAAGATTTGACACACTTATTTTTGGATTGAATTCCCAGGAAAAACACAACTTGGGAAAACTGGCGCAGCAGTTGAGGGTTTTATATTATTAAGCATCAGTGAGAACTTATGAGTACAATAAATATCGCCAAACTGGTGAATCTATCCAAGAGGAATACTCGCAAAACTTATTTGAGGGATTTTACCCTCTCTCCGAGCAATCTTGGTACTTGACTGCCTCTGAAAAGCTAATCATCCAACCTGGTCTGCGCAGACCCTGCATCACCCTAACGCAGTCCCTCAAATGCTCTACTTGAATCAGCTGCCAATCTAGTCGTCCTGCCTGCTGTTGACTAGGAAAATGCTTCTTCGGCCCTCTGGAAAACTTTCCCAGCCTCTGGAACTGAAAGCGTCTTCCTCTTCAGTTTGATCGAATTGCTCTTTTGAAGCCACTGCGCAATCCATGCACTCCTTCCTAGAGAAAATCTCAGCCTCCTGTTTTTTCCTCTTCGAGACTGGAAAACTTCCCGCAAACTCATTGTCCTTGTCCCTCTATGTCTCTGCTTCCCTTCTCTGGCTCGAACTCTTTCGGCAAATGTTGTTGTTCTCTAAAACTTGAACTACCCAAGGTAATTGATCTCTTGTGTGTGTGTTCTCCATCTACCCATCGACAACTTCTTATAATCTTTTGTTGGACCTCCAATGACCAAGTTTAAAACCTAATCAAGGGGTAAGATTATTTCTCAATCGATCTATGTGAGTTTCTAGATGATTCACACCTTTCTCAATTAATATTGATTAATTAACCACTTTTCCTAATTTTAGACTTAGGAAGTATTTAAAAATAGACTATTAACCTAATTGAGACAGTTCTAGGTGGAATTTCCAGAAACAATTTATGGGTTATGGAGAACTCGTGTTTTAGCCTCTCCGCAAAGTTTCGAGACTAGAACACCTCTTATGATACAAAAACTAGCACACCCTCTTAGTGAGGAAGGTGTTCTAGTGTTGTATTTCTGCTACAACACCCTGTCTTTGTATCACTTTCTGCCACATTGTTGATTTTTGGCCACTATGACTGACTGCCATTGCCCACCAACCACTGCACAACTCTGATGTTGCATCCGTGTTGCTGCTAACACTGATATATTGTTGCCAACTATGCATCTGCACTGCAACTCCCTCTCATCTGCAACAACTGCAACTGAGAAGCATCCTTAATATTGACATTGAACCAGCCCATTTATTGTCTTCAAATATAGAGTCTGTTGCTATTAGCCTATACCTTTGTCCAACGAAGAATTTGCGCTTCTGTTGACTCTGCTACTAAGCTTCTTGCTCTATTTTCAACACTGCACTACGCTCCTCAGCACCTAACTTCCACTAGTCTGCAATTATCATTGGTCAATTGGTATCACTTGACTTCTTGATCCACCACCCCCACTCTTTTGAATAACTTAATGGCCCTTTACCAAGGTGATAATCCATGAGGAGGACACCTTAATGGACCCTACTCAAGATTTGTAACTTTGGGACTATAGCTCCATATCGCCCCACCTCTCTCCTGGAGGTATAGCCACAAACATAGTGAAATCTTCCCACAGCCTAGAGGACAATTTGTCTATCTCTGTGGACGTTGCCACTTGGTCTTGTTTCTCCTGCTTGTCATTCTTCTTGAGAGGACACTAAATATTGTAGTGGCCAAGCTCGTCACATCTGAAGCACTTGACCTTTGACAGGTCCTTTTTCTTCGTTTCCGCTTGCCCCTGATTGGGACCCTTGGAAGCTAGGGCCACATTCTCCTCTTCCTTCTCACTCTTCACCCCCTTGTTGTTGCCTCCGTTGATGGTGCTCTTTACTAGAGCTCGCCTCAACTCCTCTTGCTGGAGATCAACCCACATACTGTCCCAACCAGGCAAAGTGTCTCTACCCAAAATACTTTGGACAAATTCCTGCCAATCCTCCAAGACATTGTTCAGAAGCAATCGTACAAGCTTTGTTGGTTGAGTGCCTCCCAATTTGCAAGTTGATCACGGACCTCCTGAATCCTGGTGAGGAAGGATTTTAGGTCTTCACCCTTCATCATTCTGATGCTTCTCAGCTTTTCTTGCAAGAACAACTTTCGCTGCTCAGAAGTGTTCTGATATAGCTAGACAAGAGCTATTGATTTTTGGTAGCATCGGATGTTCTCTAAGCCTCAAAATTTGCAGGGAGGCTAGGACACATGTATTCCATAATACCCAGAAATCGTTTTGGGAAATTCCACCCGGAGGAGGTTTAATTAAAATAGTTAATTATTTTTAATGGATGCCTAAGTCTAAACGTAGGGAATTAAAATAATTAAAGTGTATTAATAGAACTGGGTGTGCATCTTCTAGAAAAAGACAGAGATCGAGTCAATATAATCTGAGGTATTGATTAGAATCTACTCTGGGTCGTTGAAGATTCTCCTTGAGGAAGATTATAGAAGAGGCTGATGGGCACTTGAATTCTTGAAAAGTGTAACTAGGTTCGGTCTTCAAAATGACATGTAATTATGATTTTATGTAATGAAGACACACAGAAATAAAATGTATTTATTATGTTGCTTGCATCATGGGTTTCATGAGCAAGAATATTTTATTATAGGTCAAAGACTTCTACTTGATGTCTTAGCAATTTGTCATCTTGTCATAAAGATAATTAGAGTCATGTAAATGAAGTCGTGTTACACTTGTAAAAGACACATTGTCGATGTAAAAGTATTCTCCAAGACCTTCTCACTACGCCTATCTCAAGTCGGCTTAAAGATGATGAATATTCTCCTTGGTGAAGTTTGTTGATTTATGGTAGCATCGGATGTGCTCTAGCCTTGTAATTTTATATATAGGCTAAGACACATGTGTCAAAACAGAAATGGTTTTGGAAAATTCCACCTAGAGATGATTTAATTAAATTAATTAATCATTTTTTAATGTTTTCCTAAGTCTAAACTTAGGGAATTTGATTAATTGAAGTGTATTAATTAAATTAAGTGTGAATCTTTTAGATAAATTCGTAGATCACCTCCAAGTTAATCTTAGCCCTTGATTATGTTTTAATTTGGATCATTGAAGAGTCAATGGAAGATTATAAGGAGGGTGAGGGGCCTATGGAAAATACACTTGACACTTGAGCCATTGAGCATTTTCGAATTTGTGTGAGAAGACACAGCTTTTGATCAAGAACAAATCACTAGGGTTGGGTTTGCTAAGTGATTTGATTCAGTGATCAGTTCCAGAGAGGGGCAGAAGCAGAGATAGGTCAGGTGGACCAAGAATACATTTCAGAGTGAGACAGTATCTACACAGGAGAGAGACAGCACATTTTCTGTCAGGGGTGACGCAGTTCCTGCAAAGAATCACACAGAGCCAACGCAGTGTCTCTTGGAGTCAGTCTAGAGAAAGAGAGAGGCTAGGGTTTTGAGCCAGGAGGGCCAAGATCCAGCTTCAGATCAGCTGCAGAGAAGGGTGACGCAGTTCCTCAAGCTTGCCTGCACAGGCTTACGCAGATCCAGCGTAAGCAATCACGTAGAGGCAATGAAGGCTTCATCAACATTGTTTTTTACCAGTCAAGACTTGCTAAGTGAGGTATATCTCATAATTAGTTTTGTTGTCTAGATTTCTCTAAAGGGTTTGCCAGATGTTGGCACCCTAGTTGTATTCAAGATTCTGCTGCTTAATAAAACAAACCCTCAGATCTGCTGCACCGGTTTTCCCAAGTTGGGTTTTTCAGAGGACTTAGTCCAAAAATAAATGTGTCAATGTGGTTGTTTTTCATTGTATTTTGTTCAGATTGTTTCATCACTTAGATTTATTCCGCAGCATTATTTGTGTAGACTGCTTCAGTAATTACTTTGGTATTTCAATGAAATGAAATAATTATCAAAATAATAGGATTAGTAATTCAAATTTGTTGCAGTAGGAATCCAGATCTAGGATTTTTCACATGGTATCAGAGGTTATTTAAGCTGAAGTGTAGGAGAAACGAAGAGAATCAGCAGATCAGCGCTGAAGAGTCTGGGATCTGCGTAATCAGTAAAAGATCCTCCCAGAAAATTACGTTGTCCAGGCCAGGAGGGCATTCAAGTGTAGAAAAGGCTCCCTCTGAGAGAGTTGACAGAGGGGTAAGTTTTTCCAGTTGCAGGAGAGGTAGCATGGCAGACTAGCGTAGCTGAAGGACGCAGTTACTACACAACAATAAGAGCCGGTTCATAAGCGTCAGAAAATTTCTGAAAAACACAGTTGGGGATTTCTTAATCTCAGAGAGTTTCTTACTCAAAGAAACTCAGTTTTTCCCGTGCAGCAACAGAAGAAATGACTTACTCCACAAGGAGTGCGTAAGTCAAGCTGAGCAGAGGGTTAGAGCAAGGTATCGACAATTGAGGAGATGGCCAGCAATGGACTGCGTGACCAAGATAGATTGGAGGGTGCCTCCAACTACGTTATCTAGAAATCAAGGATAGAATTTCTCCTTTATGAGCACAATCCGAAAGCCCTCATAGACAACGCAATTGCACAACCTGTTGATGCAGCACACCTGAGGCAATTCAAGAAGAATATGGCTAGAGCCAAACAATTAATCCTAGATGGAGTGAAGGATCATATCGTAACCCACATAGCAGCCAAAGCCACTGCTAGAGAAATGTGGGTAGGGCCGTAAAAGCTATACCAAGGATCTTCCGAGCAGCGGAAGATGTACCTTGAAGAGAAGATGCGTAATACCAGGATGAAGGGAGAGCGGTTTGACTCCTTCTTGTCTCGAATTCAGGAGAACCAAGATCACCTATCAGCAGTAGGGTTAGCTCCTACAGACTCAAAGCTAGTAAGGCTCACTCTGAACTCTGTTTCAGAAGATTATCAAGTCTTTGTCCAAAGCATTTTGGGGCAGAGAAAGACTCCCAGGATGGGAGACGATGTGGGCGACATTCTGTGAAAGAGTTGAGGAGATGTTAAGTTTAAACATGTTCTATGCCATTTCAGATTAGGGCACACAATACTGAAGCAGATAGAACATACTAATAGATCGATGGAAGACAAGCCAAAATAGAGATAATGAATGGTGGCATTACGGTGATCAGCAAGACGCTTCTACCAATAAAGTCTCCAATAGGTCATTCAGCCACACGTGTCACACATAACCCCAGAACAACCCAAAAAAAGAACTCCACAAATACGCAGCACCAAGAACGCAACTCCATCGCCATCAAGAGAAGAAAATCCTCCACACAATGTGTGTATAATGAACTCCAAGTCTCTCCATTATATAGGCATCTTTTGGGGTGTGTGACATGCTCTTTAAGACATTTAAGTCTATATTATATTCCAGGCCGACCTAGCACATAAGTGGAATAAATTCAAAGTACATGTTCTGCTCATCCAATCGAGATGATCTTTAGATCAATCTTACACCTCTCCGAAAGAGGAATCCAATAAAAATATTGGGATCGTCATCTAAGCAGCACAACCCGAAGTTTGGACCTAGTTGTCCAATTTTAACACTCCCTCTCAACTAGGGAGAACTCTGTCCACTAGTGCAATCCAAACATCGTGCGTCATCCCGCCGTAACTTGCTTTGCTGGCCTCTTTATTTCAGAACAGAAGTGGGTCAATCACAAAGACATCATACCCGGCTGACAGATTCAGCCCAGAGGTCCGAAACCTCTATAGGACTCACAAAGAGTCTCATACCAACCCGAAGTTGGTTTACCTGACCAGAAGTCAGTTGGAGGTCCGAAACCTCACTAGGACTCAAGAGAGTCATATACTAACCCGAAGTTAGTTTCACTGACCCGAAGTCAATTGGAGGTCCGAAACCTCGCTAAACTTGATCCCAGATTAAGTGGTTGGACATGTGCCATCCTAGACATAGAGAGTACGACAATCTCCAATGCATCCATCGGTCTTGCTATGGTCTCTATTCACATTTCCCACCTCATTGGCCAAATGAGAGGTACTTCCCATGAGTTCGAAACTCCATGGGTAGGATGCATACGGGGCATAGATCAGAGAGAGGTAAACCATCTCAATATCATCACGGTGGGGTAGAAGCACACCAAATAGGTTCGGCAAGCCTAGCCCTGTGGTTGCTTATAGCACCAAAGCTATCCCCAAAGCCCCCTTGGAGCTCCCAGAGCTCATCGTCCAACAGGACCCTCAGAATAGGATCATTCATGATTCCAAGATTCTCACGAAAGGTTAGGAACATGACCTTCCCCAAGGGCATTGGGAGAATATCCACGACCTACTCATCAGTTCCTATATGATCGAGCCTTACGGCGCCTCGCTGTACCATATCCTGGATAAAGTGGTACCATCCATCAACATGCTTGGATCAATCGTGGAACCCAGGATTCTATGACAAATGAATCCCCCTCTGGTTATCACAAAGGATAACGGTGGCATCTAGCACATGCTCGAACAGCTCACTAAAGAGTTTTCACAACCAAGTGACTTCACAACGAACCTTCTCGTATCAAGCTCTGGGTGCTTGCATCAGCCCATAGAGGGCTTTCTTCAACCTGCAGACATGGGTGTCCCGATCCTGGTTTTCGAACCCCAGAGGTTGCTCTACATACACCTCTTCCTTTATTGCACCATGCCACAAGAAGCGGTCTTTACATCCATCTGATGAAGATTCCGTCCTTGCGTAGCAGCAAGGGAAATAATAGATTATTGGTGCAATAATAATCAGTGCCTTCAAGAAACTCATTTTCCCATCAAATCCATGCTTGATCTTATATCGAGGTGACAACAGCTTTGATCTGTGGTCTAGGAACCATATCCTAGACATCACCCTCGCATCCTTGCAGACTTTGATGCTTTACAGTTTCTTCAAATGATCCAGGCTCATATTATACTCATTGCAGCTAGATACCCCTGGTATTTATATGGCTTCTTGGTTTTCTTCTAGAATTTTCCCCTCTGAAGCCATATGTCTTTGAGCCATGAGGATCTTCTTTCGTTCAGCAATGATATTAGCTTAGGAGCATATACAGATGTATTCTCCCTCTTAATGCCAGCTTCTCGAGAGAGAGAAGACATCTATTTTAATTGAGGGCATCCCAGACACCAACTTGGAAAAGGGGTCTTATTCTCCCACAGTCAAAGCCATCCAAACAGGCTTTGTTGATCATGGTTCAAGACTCCAACAACGTGACTGAAGGCTGCAAAAAATTCTCAGTTCACACTTCAAGTTTATCATTACGCTGTAATGTAAGACTGATACTGTCACAAGCTTACTGCTACTATGAATCTTGTAAACATGGGTGTCTGTCTATGTCACTGTCATAATGACAGTGACATAGAATCACAGATTTAGCTCCTCAAAATGGCGGATACAGAGATACCTTCTGAACGGCCATTACTGTTTTCTTCATCATTAACAAAATTGAAGATTTCAAGCTTACAGCAATTACCTGATGTTCTGTGGAGATCTGTTGTAGCTTCCTCAAACAGCCCTCTAAGATTTTCTTTACTACAACCCACAGAACTAGGGATCCCAATCATGATTCCTTCTCTCATGATTCGGCACTTGAGGGCTTCATTTACTACATTTGGCATTGCATTCTGCAATGCTTCTTATCTTCCAGATCTGCCCAACTACAATTAATGGTTGACTGATCTAGGGCTTCAAATCTTCAGATCTCAAATCTGCAATTTGTTTCTTAAATTGCATAGATCTAGGTAACACTCATACAGTTGTTCCAAACACTACATCGATCCTTCTTCATGCCAGTCCATCCCTTATATGACACCTTTCTTTTAGCATAGTCATAAGGATACTCCTACTCATTAGTGTTTCTGCCCCAACATCCAACAGGATAAATTTTGGTCAAGACACTTTCTAAGGTTATTGCCAGTAGATTAAGTTCAGGTATATGCTAGTTCACAACCATTGTCACTATTCAACTGTGTCAGTATCATAATACTGTCAAATGAGACACTTCACTACCCCTGCATGTAAAGATCTTATAGCCTTTGTCAAGTACATCAAAACAATTTCTTAAGAATGTCGACTTTTACAGATATAGAGCTTGCAAATATTTGTCTTCACTTGAAATCCTGTCTTTGCATCATATGCTTACCCTTACTGCATCAGGTCTACTTGCCTCGAGTCATCAATAAGTGTTCCTTTGTTTATGCACAGATCTGGGAATTATTGTGATTGATCTACGTCCAACTTTAGCTTGTATTTGTGGCTACCTCAGGCGTGTAGCCAACCCAGGATTAGTGAGCACACATTCAAAAACAAATGTGATAACCACCTGCAATCTACAACATTGTTTCTTGAGGAGACACTCTTCCTTCACGCTAGCGGTAAGAGCCAAAAAATTGTTGATGTGGTATGGCCTGCGGCCTACCACAACACTCATCATGCTCCCTTCAAACAAGATTCAGGCCTATAATATCCACATTATTTTGCTCAGTCCTTTTTTTTTCTAATGGACTCCTAACAGCTGCAGTTAGGCTTTCTCTGCCCATGAGCCAACTTGTTGTTGTCTAGGGCTAATTTCCAACCCCAAACTCACCTCACGACACCCAAGTCTGTGTTGGATAAGCTCTGCAACTTTACCTATGATTTCTTCTAAGTTTGTAGCTTCGAGAAACAGCGTCAAATCATGCCCAAGTCTGCTCAGAGAAGGTGGCTTCCTTATGTTGTCCTTCAGGACCTTCAAACGATACTAAACCCTTAAATATGCCCAGACATTGCTTCAGACCCAACGGCTATCGTCCTGTGACTGAGCGGTCTTCAACCTAACTCAAACAGCCCTGGATATCCATGTTTGAGTGCTTCCATTTCTGCGGCCAATTCAAAACTTAAACCATGCACAAACAGATTCAAACTTACCTCAGGGACAGACGTCAAACTATTGTTGTATGGCACAATTATCATCCACCAAAGCAACACTTCTTGACTGCGGCATTCTTCAAAAAATGAGGTAGGGATAGCGGCATCCTTCAGGAATACAAACAGATCTGTAACAGCCTCTAATGAGGGCTATCCACCTATCAAAAACAACCCTTCAATTTGTTGTGGTCTAGGAAAGGAGAGATGGTCACATTGGGCTGAAGTTCTACGCTCTTTGCAGCCCCAAACACTCTTACGCTGCCCCTGGTTTAGGTTGATAAGGCCTGCAGCCTATCACAACATCATGTTGTCACTTCCAACCTCATTCTAGCTTGTAGCCTAGGAAAAGAAGGCTCTTTCTTCATGCAAGTTGTTGTTCTGGGCACGTTACAGCCCATGAACCCTTCACGTTGCCCTGTTTTGGGAGGCTAGGCCTGCGGCCTACCTCAACTAGCTTCCTCACTTCGGTTTTAGCCTTCAAACTACCCACACATGGTAACGTTTTGTATGCCTGCTCCTCGGCCAACTAACCTAGCAAACTGGCCCTTGAAAAAACCCTTCTTGGATCTGTTTTGCCCCTCAAACAGTCCTTCATCCTGGTCCGCATACCCTACAGCAATTCGGCCTCTATTCAGACCTCTCCACGTTGTCTTGAAATGGACTCTCTTCCACGCTGTCTTAAACCTTCCTTTGCTGCTACCCGAACTTGAAACAAGCCTAACCAAATCTGTCTTAGCTCACAAACATGCCTCAACAATACGTTGTCACCTACAACTCCTTCCACGCTATCTAGGCAGACTCCCTCACGTTGTTCCAAGCCTCCTTGTTTAGCCGGATGAGATGCACTTGATTGATCAATAGATCGGAGATTTCTTTTCAACCAAATTGGGCATCGTCTTCCCCGTAAAGCTCTGATACCATGTTAAGTTTAGAACATGTTCTATGCCATTTCAAATTAGAGCACACAATACTGAAGCAGATAGAACATACTAATAGATCGATGGAAGACAAGCCAAAATAAAGATAATGAATGTTGGCGTTATGGCGATCAGCAGGATGCTTCTACAAGCAAAGTCTCCAATAGGTCATTCAGCCAAGCGTGTCACACATAACCCCAATACAACCCAAACAAAGAACTCCACAAATACGCAGCACCAAGAACGCAGCTCCATCGCCATCAAGAGAGAAGAAAATCCTCCACACAATGTGTGTAATGAACTCCAAGTCTCTCCATTATATAGGCATCATTGGGGGTGTGTGACACGCTCTTTAAGTCATTTAAGTCTATATTATATTCCAGGTCGACCTAGCACATAAGTGGAATAAATTCAAAGTACATGTTCTGCTCATCCGATTGAGATGATCTTTAGATCAATCTTACACCTCTCCAAAAGAGGAATCCAATAAAAATATTGGAATCGTCATCTGAGCAACACAACCCGAAGTTTGGACCTAGTTGTCCAGTTTTAACAAGAGATCTCCTCAAGATCCATTTAGAGGATGGCAGCAGTGGGTCGAAAGTCAAAAAGGAGGAAGAAGATAACACTGCCCTTGCATCAAAGGGGCAACAGAAGCAAAAGAAGAAAGATCTGTCCAAAATCAAGTGCCTCTGGTGTGGTGAAATGGGACATTATGCCACACAGTGTCCTCTTAAGAAAAAGGATAAAGAGGAGAAGGAAGATCCACAAGAAGGAGCTGCCAAGATTGAAGCAGAAAAAGATTGTGCTATGTTAGCTCACATTTTGAAAGGAGAAAAGTGGGCTGACTTGGAGTTCTAGATCCAGAATCTACAAGGAGGCCAGATCCTTGAGTATTTCCGAACTCTTGGATCACATGTCAGCTACAGCAGCCTAAAGACAGTAGCAGGATGGATAGTTGTAGCAGAAGAGAAGACAGTGCAGTAGCTAGCAGTACTAGAAGCCTGATCAGTGCAGAGAGAGAGCAGCAGCATCAGTAGTTGAGCAGCAATAGCGCAGTGCACACTAGTGCAGCGCAGTGCAGAGTAGCAACAACGCAGTGTTTTCAGAGAGCTAGTGCAGAAACTAGCAGCAGTCAGTCTTATTTTTCAGTTGTAGACTTACTTGTCCAATTTCAGATGTTTTTCTGTTGCAATTAGCAACAGTGCAGCAGCAGCAGCGCAATGCACAGGTGGTGTAGCGCAATGCACAAGTGGTGCAGCGCAGAGCAGAGTAGTGCTCATGCAGTGTAGAGAAGTGCTCACATAATACAGCAGCATGGTTGCAGAATTTAGAGGGAGTTGCAGTACAGTGGTAGTTGGCAGCAGCATGCAGAGTCAGCAGCAATACAGTGCAGCATTTTTGTGCAATGTTGGTGAGCAGCATCAACAACACAGCAGCAGATGTTCCAGAAGTCAGATCAGCAGCACATTGAGCTGTTTTGCTAGAGCACTTTCCTCGCTAAGAGGGAGTGTTGATTTATGGTAGCATTGGATGTGCTCTAGCCTTGTAATTTTGTACATAGGCTAAGACACATGTATTCCATAAAACCCAGAAATGGTTTTGGAAAATTTCACTTAGAGATGATTTAATTAAATTAATTAATCATTTTTTAATGTTTTCCTAAGTCTAAACTTAGGGAATTTGATTAATTAAAGTGTATTAATTAAATCAAGTGTGAATCTTCTAGATAAAGTCATGGATCACCTCCAACTAAATCTTAGCCCTTGATTATGTTTTAATCTTGGTCGTTGAAGGGTCAACGAAGGATTATAAGGAGTGTGAGGGGCCTATGGAAAACACACTTGACACTTGAGCCATTGAGCATTTTCAAATTTGTGTGAGAAGACACAACTTTTGATCAAGAACAAATCACTAGGGTTGGGTTTGCTAAGTGATTTGATTCAATGATCAGATCCAAAGAGGGGTAGAAGCAGAGATTGGTCAAGAGGACCAAGAATACATTTCAGAGTGCGCAGTTTCTTGCAAAGGTGACACAGTTCCTGCAGAGAATCACGCAGAACCAGCGCAGTGTCTCTTGGAGTCAATCCGGAGAAAGCTTGAGGTTGGGGTTCTAAGCCAGGAGGGCCAAGATCCAGCTTCAGATCAGCCAGATCAGCTGCAAAGAAGGGTGATGCAGTTCCTCAAGCCTACCCACGCAGGCTTACATAGATCCAGTGTAGGCAATCACGCAGAGGCAATGAGGGCTTCACCAGCGTTGTTTTAGATCAGTCGAAGACTTGCTGAGTGAGTTATACCTCACAGTTATTTTTATTGTCTAGATTTCTCTGAAGGGTTTGCCAGATGTTGGCACCCTAGTTGTATTCAAGATTCTGCTGCTTAATAATACAAACCCTCAGATCTGCTGCACCGGTTTTCCCAAGTTGGCTTTTTCCGGTGACTTAGTCCAAAAATAATTGTGTCAAATGTGGTTGTTTTCATTGTATTTTGTTCAGATTGTTTCAGCACTTAGATTTATTCCACAACATTATTTGTGTAGACTGCTTCACTAATTACTTCGGTATTTCAATGTAATGAAATAATTATCAAAATAATAGGAGAAGTAATTCAGATTTGTTGCAGTAGGAATCCAGATCTAGGATTTTTCACAAAGTCAGTTTACCCACAAACCTCATGTCGGCCTACAAGCTAGAAATCAATCACTATATAAAGGATGATGTGGCCTCATTATACAACACGCAATTCAGATCAAGTCTGTTATAGAAGTGTGAAGTTTGGGTCTGCATTGGTGCTAGAATAGGAGGCTAATCTACGAAGCAAAGGAGGTATACTTACCTCTGTTTTGGGTCCATCTCATCTCACACGCTTCAGGCAGGCCAAGGGCTACCACAGCGAAGGATAAGTCTACCTTCTAGTGCATAATACAATGCGTAAACAAGAAGGTAATACAGCGAAGAAAAGGACTGTGATTGG
Source organism: Pinus albicaulis (assembly GCA_034641835.2). Taxonomy (NCBI): domain Eukaryota; kingdom Viridiplantae; phylum Streptophyta; class Pinopsida; order Pinales; family Pinaceae; genus Pinus; species Pinus albicaulis. Next base: position 923,845,929 of record CM076575.1, on the reverse strand, counting down.
GTCGAGAAAGGAGGTATGCTATCGAAGGGATAAAGTCTTATCATATCTCTGTTTTGGGTTATCATTACACATCACATATTTGAGAGAGGCTGAGGGTAACCAGTGTAAGAAGGAGGGCTACTATAGCAAGGAAAGAAAGGCTCGGTCTTGAGATTTAAAGATATCTAAAGAGTGTTGGAAGTAGGCCGAGAAGAAGACTTCAGAAAGTTGAGGATAAGATCAAAGGAAGCCGAGAAGAATGACACAATTTAGGGTTGCTAGACTAGGGACCGAGCTTCCCTAGTAGAGGTGTAGTGCGGTGCAGAAAGGGAGGATCGACACAAGGAGTCGAGAAGAGCAGTAAGGGACAGTGACAAGGATCTTGGAGGTATACTTGTGTCAAGGTTCTTTGTCATGGTCCTTGTACTCGTCAATAGAAGGTATATAAGAAGAATTTTGATCGGGTTTTCCTCTCAAAGAGAGAGAGGTTTTGGCCTTGGCTTGCTAGCCTAATTATTGTGTCTCTTGTGCATTTGATAATTGACTTGATCAAGAACATAATAATCTAACGAAGATAAGATCTAAGTGAAAGAAGCATAACGGTATCACAAGTAATTATCAAGAAGAGAAATTTTCATAAAAGCCATAATTTCTCAACATGGTATCAGAGCTAAGGTGCTAAAGACAAGAAAGGGCTATTTGGCAAGAAGACACACAAGGATCAAAATATCAAGGATCAGTTTTCAAGAAGACATCAAGGTTGAGAGAAGGCGCTACTTTGTAAAGTCAATCTCTAAATCTAGGAAGATCTTCATTCATTCAAGAAGGAGCAGCTTGCAAGGAATTGGTGAAACCCTCAAGTTGTCTCAAGAAGACCAAAGACCTTACTTAAAGGACTTACACATCAAGGTCCTTTCAAGAGGAAAAACAAGATCAAGGAGGTGATCTTTATCTTTCAAAGAATCTAAAGCTATCTCATGATTGAAGCCAAGTCAATTTTGTTGGATCCATCATCAAGCCATTCTTGATCATCATCATCATCAAGGATCTAAGGTGATCTATCTCTATACACCACTCTTGAAGAAGTCTATCTAAGAGGGAGCTCCTGCTACTATCTACATCATCATCAACAAGGAAGCTAGTAGAAGAAGAAAAGCATCTACTCAAGTAAGTATCTTTATGACTTCATCTGAATTTGTCAAAATGTCTTTTTGCAAAGAAAGCAACAAATTGGTTGGGTTTCAAACTTTCTTGCATGGAAGAAACGGACAGATCTAAATCTTATTGAGAATGAAGTCATGGACTATATCAAAGGGTCAGCAACTAGACCTTCAAAAGAACATACTCAAGCACATGCCAAATACATGAAGGGAGACATAGCAGCCCAGAGGATTCTTATAGAATCCATAAAGGACTCTCTCATCCCCTATGTATCAAAACTAGAATCTTCAAAAGAAATATATGACAAATTGGTGGAGCTATTCTCGGTGAGTACTGCAGGGGAGTACTATCTCTGAGACAAGAACGATACAAGTTGAAGTTGTCAAGAGAGGAAGGAATCACTTCATATTTTATGAATATTTCTTAAATACGAAATCAACTGCAAGAATTGGGAGAAGTAATGTCTAATAGAGAAATGACTACAGTGGTACTGACTGCTCTATCAGAGGGATGGGGAAACTTCACTTCAAGTATCTATGGGAAGAAAGAAGCAACATCATTCCAGGATCTATGGTCTCTATGCAAGATAGAAGAGACTGGATTAAAAGCTAAAATCGATACAGGATCAAATGAGGAAAATCAAGACTATGCTACCATGTCAAGAAGTAAGGGAAGATTTGGTAAGTTTGGTCCTCAGAAGAAATGGAGAAACAGGGATAAGTTACAACTTACGATGCTATGGATGTAATGAACTTGGGAACTATAAGAAATATTGTCCCAAATATAGGGACAAGACGAAAAAGGAAGAAGCCCATGTCTCCGAAGAAATGGAAGAACTAGATTCAAAGAAACCTAAAAAAGTAGAGGTGAAAGATCTCTACTATGATTGAGATCATCTTCCTCTTTAAGAGGTATATGTTGGTTGTAAAAATAGTATGTTAGGAAGCATTGTATATTAGATAGATACATCACTTTAGAATTGGCATCATGATGGAAGCATTAAAGGAGGAGCACTCGTCATAGGTGGATGTTTGTAACACATTTATGTGACAACTATGCTATGAGATAAGTGGCTCCTGGGAACCTCACTGAAAGCAACATTTATGGAAGGCAATCATCTAGATCAAGGGTCATCATTTAATAATCAATACGGAAACAGGTACTGACATTTTCTAATGTAATCCTCTTTGGGTTCACTGGTTAGAAAGAAAGCAAAAGGTTTCATCGAGAATTCTAACTTGCAAAATTTTGGGATTGGGATATGATGACATATTGAAAAAGCGGGTCAAGAGAATGAAACTTCTCATTCTAAGGAAAATTGTTGCAAGATGACTCAAGAGGAAAAGAGATGAGGTACATGTATATTTATGCTTACAGTGGATGTTGTGAAGTCAAGTCATATGGTTGCAGGTAGTATACTTCTATCTTTAGAAGTATGATCAAAGGAAATTAGAATTTCCTCCAATGCACAGGTTGCCAAAAGGCATGATCCACACCAGATGAAATCAATATAATATGTCCTCATATGTAATATGAGGTGGTTGTACACAATCAAGGAACTTCATATTGGAAGCTCCTGGGAATGAAATAAAATTGTGTGGAGAAAGAAAGGAAGAGATCGTGAGAAGTGCAACCATGATAAAAAGTAGTCAACATCCAAGGAATCCAAGAAGACTTGACTAGAAAATCTCCTGGGAAGATATGTAGACTCTGATAGAAGTCTGGAAAAGATGGAGACCCGCGACAATACATATCTTTAGGAGATGTGTCAATTTGTACGAAAGATGTCGATACCTGCAAGAAGATGTCATGGTGAAAGATCATCACTAAGGTAATTTTGATTTAAGTGTTCATATTTATAACTGAATAATATCTGGATGAGTTTGTATAGGGCTTCCAAAGGGAAGTATACATCTTCCACAATTGAAAACCATATGACAAGATGGATGATCCTTGGAAGAAATATGGTTCGAAGGAAAGGAGCATAACATGAATCTAGACTAGATGGATCACTTTCTAATAGAAGACATGACTCGTGGATGAAAGTGATGGATGATCTATGCCCTATGAAGAGATCCCAAAGATGAAGACTCCTCAACAATGAAGAAATTCGTGACATCGAAGAAAGGAGTTCTTCATGAGCAGTTGGGTGTTCTCATCATTGTTGCTGCAGGTCCCTGTTTAAGAGGGAGCCTGGTAATAAGTTTCTTACTTGGAAGGAACTTGGTAATTCCTAAGCCGAGAGGGAGCTTAGGTACATTCCTTGTATAGGAATGAGTACATTCATTTGTGGAATATGTCCTCCCTAGATGAGAGGGAGAGATAGACACGTCATTTTGGTCTTCACCTGGGAAGACAGAATGGAGGATTGGGTAATCATCTAGCATCCAATACTCTTGAGGATGTATTAGGGAATCCAAGATAAGAGTAGTTGTGGAAGGACCGATATTCTTTGAGGACTGGGAATCCAAGATACGAATAGTCCTGGACAGACCCTGAGTGAACCCAGGTGGGGTATGATCCAAGAGAGACAATGATGTAGGGGTCCATTCATCATTGGTCTCGCTAACATTGGAGCTCAAAGTTCTCATGGAAAGATGGAGTTGTTAGTTAAGGCCTTGCACTATGACAATGTTGGTTGATATGATGTTATACAGATGGGATTACCAATTTGACTCTTCTTATGAGATTCTTCAGATTGAAAGTGACCACGTACCATTATGAATACCTCACTAGTTAAGAGGGAGTGTTGAAAGTGTAACTAGGATCCGTCTTCAAAATGACATGTAATTATGATTTTATGTAATGAAGAGACAGAAATAAATTGTATTTATCGTGTTGCTTGCATCATGGGTTTCATGAGCAAGAAGATTTTATTATAGGTCAAAGACTTCTTCTTGATGTCTTTAGGAATTTGTCATTAGAGTCATGTAAATGAAGTTGTGTTACACTTGTAAAAGACACATTGTCTATGTAAAAGTATTCTTCAAGAAATTCTCGATAGGCCTATCTCAAGTCGGCTTAAAGATGATGAATATTCTCCTTGGTGAAGTCAGCTTACCCACAAACCTCATGTCGGCCTACAAGCTAGAAGTCAGTCATTATATAAAGGATGATGTTGCCTCATTATGCAGCAAGCAATTTCGATCAAGTCTGATATAGAAGTGCGAAGTTTGGATCTGCATTGGTGCAAGAATAGGAGGCTAATCTATGAAGGAAAGAAGTGGTATACTTACCTTTGTTTTGGGTCCATCTTATCTCACACGTTTCAGGCAGGCCGAGGGCTACCACAGTGAAGGATAAGTCTACCTTCTAGTGCGTAATACAGTGCGTAAAGAAGAAGGTAATACAACGAAGAAAAGGATTGTGATTGGGTCAAGAATGGAGGTATGATATCGAACGAATAAAGTCTTATCATATCTCTGTTTTGGGTCTGCATTACACCTCGCATATTTCAGAGAGGCCGAGGGTAACCACAGTAAAAAGGAGGGCTACTATAGCAAAGAAAGAAAGGCTCGGTCTTAAGCTTTAAAGATATCTAAAGAGTGCTAGAAGTCAGTAGGGAAGAAGACTCCATAAAGTTGAGGATAAGATCAAAGGAAGTCGAGAAGAAGCACACAGTTTATGGCTGCTAGACTAGGGACCAAGCTTCCCTAGTAGAGGTGCAATGCAGTGCATTGCAGAAAGGGAGGATCGACATAATGAGCCGAGAAGAAGCACACAGTTTAGGGCTAATAGACTAGGGACCGAGCTTCACTAGTAGAGGTGCAGTGCAGTGCAATGCAGAAAGGGAGGATCGACATAAGGAGCTGAGAAGAGCAGTAAGGGACAATGACAAGGGTCTTAGAGGAATACTTGTGTCAAGTGTCTTTGTCATGGTCTTGGTACTCGTCAATAGAAGGTCTGTAAGAATAATTTTGATCGGGTTTTCCTCTCAAAGAGTGAGAAGTTTTGGCCCTGACTTGCTAGCATAATTATTGTCTCTTATGCATTTGATAATTGACTTGATGAAGAACATAATAATCTAATGAAGACGAGATCTAAGTGAAATAAGCATAACAGAATCACAAGTAATTATCAAGAAGAAAAATTTTAATAAAAGCCCTAATTTCTCAACACTTGCAAGACACATAGAATTAGAGATCAAAGATCGATTTCTCAAGTGAGCAGCGCAACAGTTGCCAAAGAAATGATCGAGAGATTTCTGGTAGTGAGGGGGGAGGGATAGTGACCGGCGGAAGTATTCCTGATCCGATGAGTACAAACATAGTATTAAAAACCGAAACCGGTGACCAAACCGGTGGAACTAATGAACCGGGTTTCTGACAGGAACCGGTCTAACCGGTATTGGTCAGGTCTAAACGAATTGGTTTTTAAAAAAATACATTACATAAATCTTTTTAATAAAAAAAACTATTTTTAAGATTTGCAACCATGATTCCAAGCCAATAGAGACAAAATATGCAAAGTTTGCTCATTTATATACCATGTAACGGTGAATATATCAAAATGGCACCGAGTGCAATACATATCATCGAAAAATACATAAGCAATGAGGCTCCAAATGGCCCATAAAGTCCAAAAACAATGCTACAAGCTATGAGGCCATTGGCCTAATACAAGACTACAAGTCTAGAGTCTAGACTCTACAGTGTACACATGAATCATGATCAATCATCAAATTCATCACCACTACTAAACACACGATCAACATCGGCAACTGCATAGACATCATTTGGATCAGAGTCTGAGGATGCCTCAGCCTCATCTGCAACCTCAATACCACTGCCACCAAAAACAATAGAAGTGGACCTAATGGAAGCACGAGTTACTCGAGCTGCATGACTAGTGCCTTCTGTTGTCGCACAGATTGTCTAGGCACCGCGACAACAGCTCAGATTGGGGGCTATCACCTTTATCCCCAATCTCTCTATTTATGTTGTCTCCTTGCAAGCTAAGGGAGGTAGACCCTTTTTTAAATGAAGATAACAAATCCAGGAGACACAGCTAAAACATCAAATACTTGATAGAATAAACGAGATTCCACATATCTAAATTAGATTTCACTTTTAAGACCAGTGCCTTATGGAGTCAAACAAAATCCCGTTATGCGATTATAAACAAGTAAGTGATGATTAACTGCTGCTATGAAAACACGATTGATCACAATGATATTCAATTGAAAACACCACAAACATGCATTAAAATATTTTAAACCAACAACAATATTATCACAAGATGAAAATGCCCGAGATTTGCAATATTTCCAGATTTATGATGCTTCAATTAAATTCGATCCAAAAAATGTCTCTATAGTCAAAACTTTAGATAAAAATAATTTTAGCACATTTGACTATGGAAAATTTGAAAAAAAAATTATATTTTTGTATTTTCTATTTTTTTTAAAGATTTTTATATTTTTTTTATTTTTTTATTTTTCTTTTATTTTATAAATCTAAAACAAATAAAAAATCTAAATCTAAACTCTAAATAAAAATTAAATTCTAAACTAAAATTAAACTCTAAAGTTAAACTAAATTAAAGCTAAGCTAAATTTACACCTAGACTAAAAGTTAGAAATTAAACACTAAACTAAAATCTGAAACACAAATTAAAACTAAATTACAATTAAAATAAATCTAAATTAAATCTTAAAATAAAACAAAAGTTAAAAACAACCCAATTAAAACCTACGCTATCCAAACTACATTACATTCTAAAAATTAAAACTAAGTTAAAAATCGAAATTAAATTCTATGTGTGAACAAATAAAATCGAAATTAAATCATGCACCTAAACTAAAGTCAGAAAAATATGAATTAAAATCTAACACCTATGCTAAACTTGAACAAATCGAATGAAATAACTAACGAATTCCACAACCTAACACTAATCTATATTATTCACAATGAAATCTAACCCAACGCAAAGTTTACGCTATGCAAAAAATCAAATCCGCATTTTAAATTTTATATGTGCGTGAGTTCATTTGTTGTTTTGTGCAGGTCAACGGACGACAGACTTGGACGCAAGGGCAAAAACGAATTTGAAATGTATGCGATTCGATTGTTTTGCTGTTTGTCGTTTTGCAGGTCGGGCGGAAATGAGCTGGACGGCGTGGAGAGATCACTGGTCGACTGAGGGGAGCAAAGGGTAAGTCAACGTGAAAGAGCAGAGGAGAACGATGGCAAAGGCAGGAAAAAGACAACGTTTTGTCGTTTTGTTGTTTCTGCAGGTTGATGAGGGCACGACGGCAGCAAGGGAGAGATCGAACGAGGAAGGAAGACGGCTAAGAAGGAAAGCGATTGCAGATGGATGGTGGACGTGGCTGGTTTTGAAGGAGGGCCGACCTGCAAAACGGTGAATGGAGAAGCTAGGGCAGCGTTTTCAATGATAAACCCAGTACTTCCAACTCCAACAAATTTAAAATTTCTTTTCAAAACTCAGATTTTAAAAATTTCTTCATTTATGCCCAGATCTCATGCTTCTTAAAAATAACGCCCAGATTTGCCCACAGTGGGGTTTCTGAGGCCAGATCTGGCCTTTGGAGGCTAGATCTGCCTTAGATCCTAAAAAAAAAAAATTCCGATTTAACCTGTAACCTGCAACAATCAGTCAGATCTGAAGACACACGTCAAGAAACATTAAACCCTTATAGAAAAATTACAAATTTACAACTAGTTTACAAGTTTAAAACCCTCAAGGTCAGATTTAAAATCCATTTTAGCACAATTTTCAGAGATTTAAAGTTTTAGTGAGAGGCACAAGCCTTAGAAACCCTGCAAAATCACAAATATCGTAAGATAGACCTGAAATTTAACAAATAAAGAGCTTATCAGATTTATGTTTATTGAGAGTCGGCTGGTCCAACCGAAGACTTCCCCAGACGCCCAATCTTAAAAAAAATTTCCCTGCACACTTAGATCTGAATCTTAGATTGATAGAGATTTAAGAAAACAACATGAGACCTTTGTAGAAAAATCAGAATGTTATTTTATAAACCCAGAAAACTGCATAAGATACCTATATGCAGATTAATCCATGAAGGTCATCAACCATAAAATACAAGAAACAAAGTAGCAGAGTTTAGAGACAATTCACCACATAGATCTGAGAAGGAACATCCAGATTTGTAACCCCAAAGTCTTTATGCTTTATTCCTCAAAAAGTTTACAAGAGCTTCTAAGAGCAAGTGCACGATTCTGAGATCGGATGACTCAAGAATGAGAAAGACCTCTAAATTTATAGGACAAGATCTCTAACGGCTAGTTTGGATGATCCTCGTCAAAATAATCTCAAACGTCCAAAAGATTTAATTATCTTTTAATCCGGAGCGTTGAAATTAAAATTTTGGGGAAAAAACGAATTTATCATTTAATTCAATTTTAATTAACTCAAAAATATTATTTTTGAGTTAATTACTCCAAAATTTTGACCTTGACTTAACCACCAAGGCCCAAAGGTCCAATATTTCTTAAAATTCTCAATATTCCCTTGGCCTTGGGCTATCAAAGTCATTTTCCAAGGACCCACAAATTTTGCCTTTAAAGATTTAATCCTAATTTAGGACCCTAAATTAATTAAATTTCTGGTTTAAGATTTTATTAATTAATTGACCAGAAAATTTAATTAATTGACTAAGAGAGGATTATAATTATTTTTCCAACCCTCTTTTACATGAGATAATACATTTACATACATGAAGGGGGAATACCCAGACCCTCAAATAAATACCCAATTCTGCGACTCAAAACATGATCTAGTAGACCAAGTAGTTGAAACTACTTTTACAAGGACTCGATAAAAAACACTAGGACTCACTTAACATGCTAATGACAAAATCTACCCTAGCTTTGGGGTGAGGCTGGAGGGAAAAACTCTGCCGATCACTCTCGTGAATCAGTGAGACAAAAAACCTTCTAGGATAGAGATCATCAACAACATACTAGGCTTACCTAAGTTGTTACATACATTGACGGTCTTACTTAGATCATTTACATCATTACATGCAGAATGGGTTTACATCATTTAAAAACTGTCGATCGGCGATGAAATCTGGATGACACGAGCCTCGAACATGATAGGTCCCATTTGAAAAAATGGAGGTGTACTGCTATGGGGTCGTTGACAAAGTGTGGTCAACACCTTCCATTGGTTGTTTGCCTTTCCTTGATGAAGCTACCAATCCTGGATCTCCGTCTGATGGCGCCACCAAATCTGCTTCAACCTCATCCCCCGCTAATGTTGCATCAATATCAAAATCTGCCTCGAACACTGGATCTTCAGTCTCCTCTACCCATTCTGATGTTGGATCAATATCATCCAACACAATGGGATCTAGATCAGGTGTTTTGTTCATCAGTTGGTTCCACCTCAAGCGAAGGTTGTATTACACGAACACAAGATCATTTTACTATTTTTGTTCCAAATGGTTTCTCTTCTTTGTGTGTATGTGCTCAAAAACAGACCAATTGCACTCACAACCTGAAGCACTACAAGTTTGGCTGAGGACTCTAATTGCAAACTTTTGCAATTGAGGACATTGGCCGCCAAATGACTCCCACCAATGTGCTGCAAATAAAAATACATTAATTAGTAACATAGTTCATTTCATTACTTATTTTCAAACAATTTGACTTGAAAAGAAAAACAAATTGGAATTTCTTACCTGGTTGATCCACATCTCTCGCCATTTTTGCCAAGTTCTTTCCAAAGATACTAGTTGCCATACTAAAAAGAGTAAGTTGTTTATGTGTTTCCAACAGGTCTGCACGGATAGGAACCATGCGCTCCAAGCAATCAATCAATCCAGCTCTGACCTCCCCATCATGCTAATCTCCTAGTCGAGCTTTATAATGATACTTTGGGCTCAAAAAATACCCAGTTGCATGTATAGGACGATGGAGTTGATTGTTCCATCTGTTATCAATGATCTCCTATATACAGCCATATTTAATTAACCTGACCCTATAAACTGCCCATATCTGCTCCTTTGCCTGATTCATAGCCTCATAAATGTATCCCATTGCCATCTTTTCCTCATCCACCATCCTTGGCACTGTAACAAGGGGCTCAGTAAGTTTTACAAACTCTGAAGACCTTCTCCAAAAATAATTGTCAAAGACTTTCTTTTTGGTGTCTTTTCCATCTTGTCTAAGAGCCCACCGAGATTCAGTCCAATCATCAGAAGAAAACATTTTTTGCAAGCTTTTCTGTTGAGAATTGAGACATTGCAACGTAAGGAAGTGAGTTGGAAATCTCATAATTGCAGGCCTAACAAGCTCTTTCCCCCAATTTTTTTCCTCATTAGGCTCAATACCCATGAGTGGTTGTAAATGTATTTTGTAATGCACTTGCCATGCTCTACAGTGTTTTTTACCGACTCCACTTTGTCTATGTCCTCAAGCATGAGGTCTATGCAATGTGTAGCACATGGAGTCCAGAATATGGTCCTATATTTGGACTCAAGCACCTTTCCAGCAAGAACATAGTTTGAGGCATTATCTGTGATGACGTGCACAACATTCTGCTCCCCCACACCCTGAATAATCTCATCCAAAAGCTCAAATAGAAGGGTTGCATCCTTCACCTTATTAGATACATCAACTGATCTCAAAAACATTGTTCCTTGAGGGCAAGAAACAAGAAAGTTAATGATAGTGTGGTTCTTTCCATCAGTGCATCCATCTGACATGATGGAACAACCTGTTTTGAACCATGACTCTCTATAGTCAGCCAAAAACTCATCAATGGAACAAATCTCTTTTTTCAAAAGAGATCCCCTCAAGTCATGCACACTAGGGCCTTTGAAGCCCTTTCCTGCAGATAAAACAGAGTCCCACATAGCTTGGTAATAAGGTGAGCGAGCAACATTAAATGGGATGTCTGCATCATACCACCATCTAGTAATGTACTGATAAGAAGTTTCATTGCATTGTTTTTTCTAATGTTGATCCAAAGTGGGTTGACGACTTGGCTAGGAGGAAGTGGTTGTGGGATTAGCATTGGATGAGAAATAACTCTGGATGTTGGGTCTCTTTGTTGGTTTTGATTTTTGGCCAACAGGAGGAACATAGTGAAAGGGGTCATTGGTGGAAGGGATAGAAGTGGAATCTTGAATCTCATAATCATCATACCCACTATGTTTCATGGTTTCTATTAATTCCCTCTTCCTTGCGATTTCATCTTGGATGGCCTTCTCCCTAGCCTTAGTCTCCTCAAACATTTCAAACTTGGCAAGGTATTCTGCCCTAACAGGACCTATCACTTCATTAGGTGAATCACATGGCTTTACTTGGCCTCTTATCCCAGCCAAGTGTTGTTTCAATCTAAGAATACCCCCACCTTCAATAGATTTTTCACAAAATTTGCATAACATCTTTCCATCAACCACATCACAATGGGCCCATGCATTGTCCTTGGCTTTTGGAGCCATCTTGACTTGAAATAATTGAAATTTGGAAATAAATCTTCCATTTAAAAAAAATTGCAGCTAAGATAAATGGAAAACCAAGGCTAAATTTAGGAAACAAAATGCACATTCAAACATACAAAATTTGATAGCATAGGACTAGAGATTTGATAGTAATAGCATAGCTAAACACATAAAAAAATTAATACATGAACAACAATGAAATGAGGGATTTTTCAAGTGAAAATCCTTACCTGGAAATGCAAACTAGCTTCCTTAGCCTCCTCTTGAAGATGCCAACTCTACTGACAGCTCCAAACAATCTCCAAAATAGCTCCAACTCCAACTCCAAGCCTCCAAGATCATTGCTCCAACAAACACTCAACACTCTCCAAGCTCTCAATCAAACTCACAAAAGCTCCAAATGAGATGGTGTGAGACAAATGAGAGGTTGCCCATGCTTATAAAGGATTAGGGAGGGTGTTTTTGGAGGGAAACAACCCTCCCCTTCCCTCCAAATCAACCCTAAACCAGCAAATTGTCCGTGCGTGGGTCCCGTTTACGGGTTGGCAGCTGACCAGTCGATTTCGTCCTTAACCGGTCGGTCAGCACCCGTTTGACCGGATTTTTGTGTGAAGGAGGGTGATAAACCCCGTTTTTTGACCGGTTTTGACCAGCTAGGCCTCTGACCGGTCAGTTTTGAATACTATGAATACAATGCAGAGGAGGCAAAGAGAGATCCAGAGAGGCAACGCAGAACCACGCTGGGCAGCGCCGAGCCATGCAGAGTCTGAGAGGAGATCCACAGTTATGTTCAGGAGAAGTCCAGTTATAGTGTTGGGAGTCGGGGTGTGAGACCGGAGGGCCAGAGATTGGAGCATCTAGCCAACAGATTGATCAGCCAAGGGAGTGACGCAGTCCCTATCAGTTGTGACGCAGAGCAGCACAGTGATTGCGTAGAGGCATCTTGGGGCTAGCCATTCAGAGATTGGATTAGTGTCGGATCACCACTGATAGTGTGAGGTTATTTTCTCACTAAATTTCTGCCAGTTATATTCTCTGTATCGGATACCCAGTAAGGCATCCAAGACTGTATTCAGAAACTACTACATAATAATACAAACCCTCAGATGTTGCACCGGTTTTCCCGCATTGGGTTTTTCCATGGACATTTGTCCAAAAATAATGGTGTCGAATGTGTGTGTTATTTCTTTCTTGCTCAGCTCTTGTTTCTGCATTTTTATTTATGTTGTGAAGGTTGCAGTTGTATTTATTTTAATGTTTATAGTGTAACACAGTAAATAACTTGTATGAGAATTAACAAGTGGGATAAATAACATCAAATTGTTGCAGTAGGGATTCGGGATTACAAATTTTCACATGGTATCAGAGCGCAGGTGAAACAGGAGAGCAAAGCCAGAACAAACCAGCGTTGAGTAGAAGAGGGAGATCGAAGAGCTGCGTAGGCAGCAAAGCGAATCCCCAGAGGGGCTGCGCAGTCCAGGCTAGGAGGGCAAGATTCTCAAGGAAAACTCCCTCTCTGAGTGAATCGACAAAGAGGAAGAATTTCCATATTGAAATTTGTCAGTCGCAGTGGGAGCAGTGCAGCAGCTTCAGTGCAGAGCAGTCTTAAGCTAGGACGCAGTTTTTCCATAGCAGCTTGCTAGTGCAGAAAAGCGCCAGAAGAAGGAAGAAAGAACACACTGAGGGAATTTTGACCTCAGAGAATTTCTTGCCCAGAAATTCTAATTTCCCACGCAGAAGAAGTAGTAACCGAGATTAATTTTGCTCACTCCAGTAGGGAGTGTGTAGAGACAGTTGCGCAGAGGGTTAGAGGCAGATTCAACATTTGTTAGGCATGATGGCACCAACCAGGCTAAGAGATTCAGATCGTTTGGAGAGTGCCTCCAACTATGTGATTTGGAAGGCAAGGATATCCTTCCTTCTAGATGAGCATGATTTAAAGGCCTCCATCGATAATGTGGTAGTTGTCCCTACAAATTCGGATCCATTGAAGGCCTACAAGAAGGATATGGCAAAAGACAAGAGGCTAATCCTTGACGAAGTGAGGGATCACATTGTTTCACACATATCTGGCAAAGGGACAACCAAGGAGATGTGGGATGCATTGGCTACGATGTACCAGGGGTCTTCCGAGCAGTGGAAGATGTAGCTGGAGGAGAAGATGAGATCCACAAGGATGCAGAAGGGGGAGCACATAGGTCTATTCCTTTCAAAGCTTCAGGAAGTCCAAGATCAGCTGGCAGCTTTAGGTTCAGCGCCTCAGGCCACGGAGATGGTAAGATTCGTCTTGAATTTCGTCTCAGAAGAAAATGTAAGTCTTCGTCCAAAGTATCTTAGGCAAAGAAAAATTGCCAAATTGGGAAGGAATGTGGGCTACCTCTTCAACAGGGAGAGATGAGGCAAGATCTGGTCAAGTGCAAACTTGATGGCAGTAGCAACAGTGGGATGAAGCCCAAGGAGGAAGAGGAGAATGCAGCCCTTGCATCAGAAAGACAGCAGGAACAGCAGAGGCAGAAGAAGGATATCTCAAAGATTAAATGTTTCTGGTGTGGTGAGCTTGGTCACTACGCTACGCAATGTCCTCGCAAAAAGAAGGACAAGGAAGAGAAACATGATCCGCAGGCTGCAACCGCAAGAATCGAAGAGGAGTTTGCGATGATTGCCCACATACCTCCAGGGGAAAGGTGGGATGATCTAGTATTGTAGTTCGAAAGAGCTATAATGTTAGATCCCCATATTACTAGTGTAGTCCCTTATTGTTATTAGTGTAGCCCCCTTATTGTTATTGTTGTACCCCTATAACCCCCATATTGTTATTAGTGTTCCCTTACATTATTATTGTTAGGTCGGCTAGGATTATATTGTGACCCCATGGACCCCCTTATATAGGAGGAGGTTGTCATTTGTATCATCCAAAAATTGTTCATTTATGTATTGTATTGGAGGTTTCCCCCTTGAAGTGACTATTTCTAAGGCATTGATCTCTCTTTTCTTCCATTTTTGGAGTTGGTTTCATAACATTTGGTATCAGAGCTTTGGATTCTAGGGTTTCGCTGCACCAAACAGGTCATTGTGGCATTTTCGCTATAACTTTTTTTCTACGAAGGTTCAAAGGCTGAAATTTTTACAGAGTGAAGCCAAAATACTGAGGAACTTCTTGTAAAAATTTCAGATCTTGGTTCGCAATATTTTCGGAGATATGATCTATGGAAGTTAGGGTTTTTTCAGGCTCCCGAATTTCACCTAAATAGGTCATCGTGCCATTTTCGCTATAACTTTTTTTCTACGAAGTTTCAGAAGCTGAAATTTTTACAGAGTGAAGCCGAAATCCTGAAGCACTTCCTGTAAAAATTTCAGATCTCGGTTCGCAAAAGTTTCGGAGATATGATCTGTGGAAGTTAGGGTTTGTTCAGGCTCCCGAATTTCATCTCAAAGAGGTGACCTTGGGAAAATCATCATAACTCTTTCTCTCTGAGCATCGGATTGGAATTCTGTAAAAATTAGCCGCAAGTACACAGACGGTAGTTTCCTGTGTATCAATTTCAGAGCCAAAGGAGGAAACAATGACACATGGCACGTCGTACAAGTTCGCTCTACTGAACCAGTCCAAAATTAGGTCATTGTGGGAGATTGGGCATAACTTTGACTTGAAGAATCCAAAACAGGTCAGACCTGTGGCATTCGAAAGAAGATTCAAAGGGCTACTGCAAGGCCGAATTTCAAATATTGAAGATCCGAAATCACAGAGATAATTCAATTTCAATATCGAGCTCCTCAAAGGCAAGAAAAATGTGTGTTTTTTTTTCAAATTGCATAAGTCTTGTTTGAAAAAACAGTTTTAAGTGATTCCAAGGGCCTATTGAGCATAGATATCAGTATTGGGTTCTAAAATGCCCCCTAAAAAGAATTCAACACTTATTAAGCCCTCAAAATACTCTACTATGACTCATGAAGATGAAGAACTGCAACATGATCTATCAAAATTACAAGAGCAAGTGCACCAAATTTCGCTCTCGCAAAGAGCAACAAAAAATGAAATGGAAGTTTTGAAGAAAGGCGTGGAAGCGAAGATGGATGGTTTGACGAATAATATGGATGGTTTGGAGAAAGGCGTGAAAGTTAAGATGGATGGCATGGAAAATGGCATGGAAGCTAAGATGGATGACATGAAAGACAACATGGAAAACATGAAGAATGATCTAAAAGCAAACATGGAAGGTTTGACAAAGTTGATACAAGAAATGTTTCCTAATGGCGAAAAGATAGTAGAGGAAACTCATGATGAGAAAAAAATAAATGTTAATCGTGACTTCATAAACTCTAATGTTAGCGGGAAGAACTGCCATATTCCAAAAATGAATATGAGGAAGTTTGATGGAAAGGATCCTGTCACATGGATACTACAAATGGAGCAATATTTTGATCTCCATAATGTGCAAAACACACAAAAGTTACGCATTGTAAATTTACATTTAGAACAAAATACATTTGTATGGTATCAATAGCTTTGCTCCCGTAAATAATTTGTCACTTGGTAAATTTTTACGGAGGAAATGATAGCACATTATGAGAATACAAAGAGCAACACCTTCTTTAGCCAATTGATAAATATCAAACAAAAGGGTTCAATGGTGGAGCACATTGAGGACTTCCAAAAATTGAATATAAGGGTAAATGATATTCCAGAGGAACGCAAGATTGATGTCTTCATAGAGACTTTAAAGGATAACATCCAACATGAGGTTCACCTTTGGGAACCTGATTCATTGGAGAAGACATTGAGGTTGGCAAGAAAAATTGAATGTAAAATTATGGCGACAAGGAAGCCTACCACTCACATCTATAAATATGGAAGTGTTGTTGCTACTAGACTTCCACAACCTACAAGGCTGACACCACAACAATTGGAAGAAAAAAGAGAAAAGGGCTTTGCTATAGTTGTGATAGCAAATACACTAAAGGTCATAAGTGTGGTGAGACGAAATTATTTTACATAGATTTTGAAGAGGAGGAAGGAAGTGAACAAGAAACTTCAAAAGAAGAAGATATAGACCAGGAAGCAACCCTAGAAGAAGAAGAAATGAGTCCAACCATATCATGTAATGCATTGGCAGAAATTACCACTCCTCAAACTCTCAAGATATAAGGACATATTAAGAAGAAAAAGGTAATAATTTTCATTGATTCAGGTAGTACACATAATTTTATTCATTGTAAGGTAGCCAAGGAATTGAATTGTTTCCTATACCTACCCACCTAATGTCAAGTGATGGTTGCAAATGGAGGAACTATAAATTTCTTTGGAAAATTCCATAATATCAAGCTAACCATAGGGGAATATGTATTGAATAGTCCAATGCTTTCCGTTCCTATGGGAGGTACTAATGTTGTACTAGGAGTACAATGGTTACAATCTCTGGGGACGGTAGCTTTTAATCTTCAAGAAATTTTCTTGAATTTTTTTTCAGAAGGAAAGGAAGTCGAATTACAAGGCATTGCAGGGAATCCAGGAAAGATAATAAGCTCTAATGTCAAGACAAAGGTTCTGAAGAAAGAACAAAGAGGCGTAATTGCACAATTATTCCCAATAGAAGTTCCAACATCAAAATCATATATTTCTGTAGATCTCCAACAAGTCTTGACAATCATTCCAAGGTGTTTGAAACTCCCAAAGGACTCCCACCTATTCGTGATCATGATCATGCTATTCATTTGATTCCAGGAAGTGTTCCTCCAAACATCAGGCCTTATAGATATCCTTATGTCCAAAAGAGTTAAATTGAACGTATGATTGCAGAAATGTTAGAGGCGGGTATAATTCAACCTAGTCAAAGTTCTTTCTCTGCTCCTGTAGTATTGGTACACAAGAAGGATGGATCATGGCGAATGTGTCCGGATTATACGGAGCTCAATAAGCTCACCATTAAAGACTAATTTCCCATTCCTATGATTGATGAATTATTGGATGAATTACATGGTGCAATTTATTTTACCAAGTTGGATCTTCGTTCAGGATATCATCAAATTAGAATGAAGACTGAAGATATTCCAAAAACAGCATTTCGAACTCATGAGGGTCATTATGAATTTTTGGTCATGCCTTTTGGCCTTACCAATGCACCTTCTACATTTCAAGGGCTGATGAATTCCATTTTCAAACCCTTCCTTAGAAAATTTGTGCTAGTATTTTTTGATGACATACTAATCTACAGCAGGTCTTGGAAGGATCATGTTCAACATGTTGATAGGGTGCTCAAACTATTGGAGGAGAAACAATTATATGCAAAAACATCCAAATGTTTCTTTGGAGTACAAGAGGTCACAAGGGTGTTAAGTTAGACCCTAACAAAATTAAAACCATTAAGGAATGGAAAGTCCCCACAACCATAAAGCAATTGCGAGGATTTCTCGGGTTAACAGGGTATTATCGCAAGTTTGTTAAGAATTATGGGAGAATAGCAGTACCTCTAACAACATTATTGAAGAAAGATGCATTTTCATGGACTCCTGAAGCAACTAAGGCCTTTGAACATCTTAAAGAGACAATGTGCCTTGCACCGGTCTTAGCTATGCTAGACTTCACAAAAACCTTTATTATGGAATGTGATGCCTCAGGAAATGGAATTGGTGTTGTTTTAATGCAAGAAGGAAGATTCATTGCTTTTGAAAGTCGTCCAATCAAAGAAAGTATTTACAGAAAGCTATTTATGAGAAGGAAATGTTGGAAATACTACATGCACTAAAGAAATGGCGACCTTACCTAATGGGAAGGCACTTCAAGGTAAAAACTAATCATGATAGTCTTAAACACTATTTGGAACAAAGACTATCTTCAGAAGAGCAGAAAAAATGGGTCACAAAGATGTTGGGTTATGACTTTGAAATCATCTACAAAAAAGAGAAGCTAAATGTTGTTGCAGATGCACTCTCAAGAAGAAGAGGTGGAAGCATTGCTTTGTGCAATTTCTATTATCCAACCAAATTGGATAACCGAAGCAAGGGATGAATGGAAGAAGGACAAAGAAGTGTGGACACTCATTCAAAAGTTGAAGCAAGATCCTCGTACATATGATACATTTAGTTGGAAAAATGATTCCTTATGGTACAAAGATCTCTTATATCTTTGTAAGAATTCTCAACTAAAACAAAAAATTCTTTTGGAATTGCACACTTCTCCTTTAGGAGGACACTCAGGATTTTTAAAAACTTACCACAGGGTGAAGAAAGAATTTTTTTGGGATGGCCTTAAATCTGATATTCAAAAGTTTGTGGCAGAATGTTTGGTTTTCCAGCAGAATAAAGTTGAGACAATTAAGACCCCGTGTCTTCTACAACCTTTATCCATTCCAAGTCAACGTTGGGAGGAGATTTCAATGGATTTTATCACAGGTTTACCTAAGTCCGAAGGAAAGAGTGTCATCATGGTGATAGTTGATAGACTTACCAAGTATGCACACTTTTGTGCATTATCTCATCCATTTAAAGCAAGTACAGTTGCTACTACATTTATGGACAGAATTCAAAAGCTACATGGAAGCCCAAGGGTTATTGTGAGCGACAGAGATCCCATTTTTACTCGAAATTTTTGGACAGAGTTATTTTCTTGTTTGGGTACTCAATTAGCTCATAGCTCATCTTATCATCCTCAATCTGATGGTCAAACTGAGATAGTAAATAAATGTTTGGAAGGATATCTTCGTTGTTTTTTATCTGATAAACAAACGCAATGGGTCAAGTGGTTACCTCTCGCTAAATGGTGGTATAACACTTCCTTCCATACTGCAACAAAAATGACCCCATTTATGGCACTTTATGGATATCATCCACCATCCATCACATCATCTTTAAGGGAAAATTCGAAGGTTCAAGTAGTGGAAGATCACATCGAGCATCAGCAAGAAGTTCTCCAACTCTTAAAGGATAACCTCAATTTGGCACAAAATCGAATGAAACAACAGGCAGATCAACATCGCAGCGAGAGAAGTTTTGATGTAGGAGATTGGGTATTTTTACGGCTACAACCATATAAAAAAATGTCCCTCAAGCAAGCTAAGAAGGATAATAAATTATTGCCAAAATACTATGGTCCTTACAAGGTGTTGCAAAAGATTGGTACTATGGCATACAAATTGGAGCTTCCTGTTTCTTCACGAGTGCATCCAGTTTTCCATGTTTCATGCTTAAAGAAGGTTATAGGTGACAAACTTCCAGTTCAAACAATATTTCCAGAACTTGATGAGGAAGGAAAAATCATATTCGAACCTGAAACAGTCACGGAAACAAGAACTCGACAACTATGAAATCGATCAATTTCAGAGTATCTCATCAAGTGGAAAAACTTACCCACTAAAGATTCTACATGGGAGGATGAGAATCTTATACAAAAGCATCCAGAGTTACTCAAGCGTTGAGGACAACACCTTTTGAAGGAGAGGGGCATGTTAGGTCCCCATATTACTAGTTTAGTTCCTTATTGTTATTAGTGTAGCCCTCTTATTGTTATTGTTGTACCCCTATAACCCCCATATTGTTATTATTGTTCCCTTACATTATTATTGTTAGGTCGGCTAGGATTATATTGTGACCCCATGGACCCCTATATATAGAAGGAGGTTTTGTCATTTGTATCATCCAAGAATTGTTCATTTATGTAATGTATTGGAGGTTGCCCCCTCGAAGTGGCTATTTCTAAGGCGTTGATCTCTCTTTTCTTCCATTTTTGGAGTTGGTTTCATAGCATACAATTGAGCAGGATCCTTGAGGAGTCCACCTCTTGATTCAATACCTTGCTACAGGAGCCCATATCAAAAGTAGCAGGATGGACCAATGTTAGTTGGTGCAGAGTGTCGAAGTGACAGTGTAGTGGCTAGGAGAGCTAGAGACTGAGTAGCGTAGAGAAGAGTTGGTTGCAGTGTAGTTGGAACAGTGCAGAGTCAGCAGCAGCACAGACGCTTCATAGGGCCAGCGCAAGACTAGCAGTAGTCAGAACTCCAGTAACAGATGCATCATGCTGAACACCTTTGGTTCAGTATTTTGGATGTTTTTTTGTTCCACCAGCGATAAAGTTGCAGTGCAGATGCAGTTGACAACAACATGCACGGTCAGCAGCAGCACAGATGCATCATTTGCGTAGTAGTTGGTGGGCAGTGATGTCAGACATCAGCAATGCAAAGGGAGATGATACAGAGTCAGGGTGATGCTTCAATAGGTTGCATTACTAGAGCACATTCCTCGCTAAGAGGGAGTGTTGATTTCTGGTAGCATCAGATGTGCTCTAAGCCTCAAAATTTGCAGGGAAGCTAGACACATGTATTCCATAATACCTAAAAATCATTTTGGGAAATTCCACCCGGAGGATGTTTAATTAAATTTATAAATTATTTTTAATGGATGCCTAAGTCTAAACTTAGGAAATTAAAATAATTAAAGTGAATTAATTAAACTGGGTGTGAATCTTCTAGAAAAAGGCAGAGATCGAGTCAATATGATCTGAGCCATCGATTAGAATCTAATCTAGGTCGTTGAATGTTCAATGAGAAGATTATAAGAAGAGGCTCGATGGGCACTTTGAAGACACATCGAATTACAGATTAGACATTGATTTCTCAAGTGAGCAGCACAGCAATTGCCGGAGAAGTGATCGAGAGATTTCTTGTAGTGAGGCGCAGGGATAGTGACCGGTAGAAGTATTATTGATCCAGTGAATACAACCCAGAGGATGAAAAGAGAGATCTAGAGAGGCAGCGCAGAGCCACGTTGGGCAGCGCAAGGCCACGAAGAGGCAGCGTAGAGTCTGAGAGGAGATCCGCAATTCTGTTGAGGAGAACCCCAGTTCTAGTGTCGGGAGCCAAGGTGTGAGACCGGAGGACTAGAGATTGGAGCATCCAACCAACACATCGATCAGCCAAGGGAGTGACGTCGTCCCTATCAGTTGCGACGCAAAGCAGCGCAGTGATTGCGCAAAGGCTGCGCAGAGGTAGCTTGGCGCTAGCCATTCAGACGATGGATCAGTGTCGGATCGCCAGTGATAGTGTGAGGTTATTTTCTCACTAACTTTCTGCCAGTTATATTCTCTGTATCGGATAGCCAATAAGGCATCCAAGATTGTATTCAGAAACTACTGCATAATAATACAAACCCTCAGTTGTTGCACTAGTTTTCCCGCATTAGGTTTTTCCAAGGACATTTGTCCAAAAACAACGGTGTCGAATGTGTGTACTATTTCTTTTTTACTCAGTACTTGTTTCTGCATATTTATTTATGTTGTGAAGATTGCAATGGTATTTATTTCGATGTTTACAGTGTAACACAGTAAATAACTTGTATGAGAATTAACAAGTAGGAGAAATAACATCAGATTGCTGCAATAGGGATTCGAGATTACGAATTTTCACAAGAGCATCCCACATTTCCTTGGTCGCTCCTTTTTCTGCCACATGTGAGACTACATGGTCCCAAACTCCATTCAAGATCAATCTCTTCGCCTTCGCCATCTCCTTCCTGTATTCCTTCAGTTGATCTGCATCCCGAGGAACTTCCACCACATTGTCCACATAGGCTTCTAGGCCATATTCATCCAACAGGAAGGTTACCCTTTCCTTCCAGATGACAAAGTTGGAGTCTCCCTTCATCTAATCCTGATTTCTAAGCCTAGTTGTGGCCATCTCTAAATCTAGTCGAAAATATCCCTCTTTCCCTCTGCTTGACTACTAAATCTGCTACTCGCACTCCCTTCTGGAGTGAGGAAATCTACCCACAACTCCTACCAATCTACAACAGGAAAATCATATTTCTAAAACTTGAAATCCCCTGAGAGAAATTTCCCTTTGTGTGCCTTTCTCTTCCACCTGACATTAATTATGCTGCTACAAAACCATTTTGCACCCAAGCAAGGAATATCCTCAGTGAAAATCTAATCTGCTTCACCAAAACTGTTTTCCGGCTTCGCTACTACCTGCTAGAACTGCTCCTAGGCTCTGCAAATTTTTCCTGCCACCTGCACTGGACAAATCGAACCCTTTGCCCAACAGTTCGATCTGCTAATCCAGCCTCTACGAAGATCTGGAAATTGTGCTGCCAGACTCCCTCTGAATCAGGACAATTTCTGCCTTTCACTACTGAGCTTCCCGCCTGATCAATACCGCCCTGATACCATCTGAAAATTTCAACTCTAAAATATTTATTGCAACAACTGGAATTAATTCTTCTAAATGTTAATTCAATTAAGCAGTTTATTGCTACGACACCAACGAATTAATCACATTGCAATATTCACAAATAAAATATTGCGGAAGATAAACTGGAAACTAAGAAAATTATAGCACACACACACACACACAAAATTTGACAATTATTTTGGACTAAAGTCCCCGGAAAAACCCAACTTGGGAAAACCGGTGCAGCAGTTGAGGGTTTTATATTATTAAGCAGCAGTGAGAAATTCCGAGTACAATAAATATCATCAAACTGGTGAATATATCCAAGAGGAATACTAGCAAAAATTATCTGAGGGATTTTACCCTCTCTCGAAACAATCCCGACACTTAACTGCCTCTAAAAAGCTAGACGTCCAACCAGCTCTGGACAGGCCCTTCATCACCCTAGCGCAGTCCCTCAAACACTCTGCCTGATTCAGTTGGCAATCTAGTCGTCATGCCTGCTGCTGACTCCGACCCTTTGGAAAACTTTCCCGGCCTCTGGAACTGAAGATGTCTTCCTCTTCAACTAGATTGAATTGCTCTTCTAAAGCGACTGCATAGTCCCTGGCTGCTTCCTGGAGAAAATCTCAGCCTCCTCTTTCTGACTCTCTGGGAATGGAAAACTTCCCTCGGATTCATTGTCCTTGCCCCTCTCTATCTCTGCTTCCCTTCTTTGGCTCGAACTCTTTCAGCAACTATTGCTACTCTCTAGAAATCGAACTGCCCAAAGAAATCGATCTCTTGTGTGTGTGTTCTACATCTACCCATTGACTTCTTCTTATAATCTTTTGGTGGACCTCCAACGGCCAAGATTAAAACTTAATCAAGGGCTAAGATTATTTCCCCGACGATCTGTGTGACTTTCTAGATGATTCACGCCTTTCTCAATTAATACTGATTAATTAACCACTTTTCTTAATTTTAGACTTAGGAAATATTTAAAAGTAGGCTAACAATCTAATTGAGACACTTCTTAGTGGAATTTTCAGAAACGATTTTTGGGTTATGGAGAACTCCTGTGTTTTAGCCTCTCCACAAAGTTTCGAGACTAGAACACCTTCAATGCTACAAAAAGTAACAGACTTGACTTGAGGGAGGACCGACTTCTAAGTTGCACTGAAACAGATACGGGAACAAATAGGGATATAGTGTTTGAAATGGATATGGAAATTTTTCAAAAAATATGGATACGATTTGGCAAGGAAACAACACACACACACATATATATATAGAACAAAAATTGAATTTCATATTACCATTCATCTTTTAGAATCTAGATTTTATATCTAAAAATACTTAATCATCATCATGAATTCAACCCCCCTTTCTCCCCTTCTTTTTTTACTAATTGCTGAGGGTTTGAGCAGAGCTCTTCATGAGGCTAAGAGACAGGGTTCCCTCAAGGGCATTCAGGTTGCCCAAAATTATTACATCACACATCTTCTTTTTGTTGATGATGTCTTAATTTTTTGTTCTGGGACGGTGCGTGATGCTATTACTATAGGTGAGATTCTGGCTTTGTTTGGCAAAGCAACGGGAATGGAAGTGAATACTGGGAAGTCTTCCATTACTACTCATCTTTTGCGGGACGAGGAGAGGCGTGAATTTGTGAGACTCTTTCCCTATAATTCTGTTGTTTTGGACGATGGTCTGAATTACTTGGGATTCCATTTAAAACCCAATGATTACAGGAAAAATGATTGGACATGGCTGCTGGAAAAGCTGGAAAAACGCCTAAAAGTTTGGTCTCATAAATGGCTGTCTAGAGCTGGTCGGTTGACTTTAGTTAAGTCTGTCTTGGAGGTTGTTCCGGTTTATTGGATGTCCTTGTCTTGGATCCCAAAGGGTGTCTTGGAGGCTGCCAAGAGAATTTGTTTTAGATTCCTATGGAGTGGTAAACAGGATTCATTGGTGACCCCTTGGGTTCGGTGGGAGAAAATTGTTGTCCCAAAAGGGATGGGAGGTTGGGGTCTGAAAAATATCTTTCTTTTCGCTCAGGCTCTTGCTGCTAAGGGTGGGTGGAGGCTCATCAACGTTGATAGCCTTTGGACTCAAGTGATCTATCAGAAATACATTGCTCCATTTTCTCTTGTTGAATGGATTAGGACTCCAAGAAAATCCTTTGCTGGGGGATCGGTGATTTGGAAGTCTCTTGTTAAATCTTTCCACATTCTGGATACAAGTCTGGCCTGGGATGTGGGAAATGGCAGGAAGCTGAGGGTGGGTGAAGATCCTTGGATGGGAAGTGCTCTTCAACATCTCCTTCCCGGGCGCACGGTTGATGCTTTAAGGCAGAAGGGGATTACTTTTCTCTCCCAACTTGCGGACCCGGTCCGGAGAAGGCTGGGCATACAGTCTTGGCTACAGGCCTCTTCTTTGGGGCTTGAGGATTTTGATGAGAGGGCTCTGGCTGGTTACATCCGTGCTATTAAACAGGCGCACCTTGTGCTTTGGGATAGGGATGATAAGGTTGCTTGGGACTTTGATCCTTCGGGGACCTATACTCCCCGGGCTGGCTACACAAAACTAAGTGCTGGGGTTGTCCTGGGTGAGGAGCGGTGGTGGTGGAAGAAACTCTGGAAACTACATTGTCCTCCTAAGACTCGGCTTTTCATGTGGTGTGTTCTTGTAAATAAAGTCCCTACTTGGGATGTGCTGCAAAACAGAAGTTTTCAGGGCCCTGGATGGTGCTGTTTGTGCAAATCTGATGTAGAATCTGTTAATCATCTTTTCCTCACCTGTCCTTTTATTAAAGGTACCTAGCAAGAGTGTTCCAGGTTATTGGGTATCCAGTTTAGGTGGGAGGGCAATACTGTATCTCATGCTTGGGAATCGTGGTGGATATCTATTGGTGAGCAGAATCATAAAGCTCTGCCGCTCCTCATTATTTGGGGTTGTTGGTTGGCTCGTAATCGCCTTCTTTTTTATGGTTCTGTCAGTACTCCGGAGATCGTTGGTGCTATGTCTGTTGGTCTACACTCTGCCTTTCCTATACATATCCGTGCTGCCAATCAGAGGGAGATTCTTCTATTGGATATTGATAGTAGGAACCCTTGGGGTTTTTTTGATGGTGCGATGCAGCAAAATGTCTGTGGTGGTGGAGCTCTTCTGTTTCTCTCGGAATCTCACTGGTATGAGATCTCTGCTGGGCTTGGGGAAGGGACAAATAATTTTTCCGAACTACTGAGCCTCAAGATTCTTCTTTTGTTTGCTGTGGAGAAAGGATGCCGACATTTAAAAGTTTTTGGGGACTCCTTGAATGTGATTAACTGGGTTAAAGGTATCCAAATTTGCAGAGTTCATCATCTTCAAAATCTGTTCCGCTCTGTTGGGTTGATCCTCCAATCTTTTATATCCTTCTCATGCCAGCATATCTATCGAGAAAATAATGAAAAGGCTGACTGTGCTTCTAAGAGGGGGATTTTGCTAGATGAAGGTCTCTGGAGGATTCGGGAACATCTGGATGGTGAAATTTCAGAATACTTCCATCCTTCCTTATTTGATTAACAGGCTACTGGTTTATGTGTTGGTCTACATTGCAAACAGTTTATTACACCTTATGTGCTGTGTCAACAGCTGGGTGAGGGTGGATGGATCTATTACTTGTGATCAGACAACAAACTGCCATTTGATCTACAGCAGGTCGATGTTGGTGGGTGTGCTTTATCACTCTCTTTTTCTTGGATGTTCTTGTTGGTTGACCCGTATGCTTTGGGCTAGTTCAAACTCTACACGAATTTTTCTATGGGCTGCACTTTTTGTTATGAGCTTTCAGCTGTCGTAGGCTTCTGGAGGATCAGTGAGCTACTGGAGGTTTTTATCACTGTTTTTTATAACCTTTTATTTCTGAAGGTATGGCTACAGAGTCTCCTTGGTAGATCGGACGTTTTGTGCCTACTGGTCATATACAGGTGCTGCGTTTTATTCTTCACATTTTATGCTGATGTTCCTTGTGCGTTGGATAGATTGCTTCTGGGCTCCTTATGCGATATTAGACTGCTACAGGTCGTATTGGTTCTAATAAGTTATGATCTGTGTTTAGCTACTTACTTTTGGGGAGCGCATACACTTGGGGAGCTGTTTATATAATTCTCGGCATTTCATTTAAATCTGAGGGCTTGTAAAAAATCGACAATCAATGAAGACTGGATCGTTTCATTACAGATTTTTTGTGCCACAATAGTTGGGTGCTTACAGCTGGTCTTTTGGTGGACAGAGCTATGTCAAACTGAAGGTGTAAATGTATTATTTGGGTCTTTGATCAGTTATTGGTCCACAATGGGACTGTAAGAACAGTTTTTTCTAGGTACAGCTTTGTTTTTGACAGTTTTTCTGGGTCTGCATTGTCTTGGTGTCACTTTGGCACTGTTTTTTGTAAACAATTTTCGGGGTTTGTCCCTATTGAACACATATCTATGTGTTTTTTCATTGTAATTTTGTTCTCACCTGCAGAAATAAAATTATGCTTTTTTCTCGAGGAAAAAAAATCATCATGAATTCAACATAAACAAATCATCATCATCAATTCATCATAAACATTGTCATCATCATTAGTAATTATTATAACATTCAACATATTATCATCATCATTAGTAATGTAATCAGAAATACTACAGCCTTTGTGCTTTCGGGTCCAACTCCTTCAAAAAATGTGTCATGCATGGCAGATGGTATCTATCTTACTTGCATGGCAATTAAAAGGCCCATGGGATAATTGGGATATTCTATCAAAACCTATTTGAACATTTCAATCTTCTCAACGTCAGCTTGGTCTCTTGACTATATGCAGGAAAAATATTGGCAAGAGAAGATTTGTTATATTGGAGGGATTTATGAAATCAAGAGCAAAATCAATGACAATTAACAAAACATTAACCAAACTGAAAATTAATCGCTCAAATAAATCCCTTTACAAAGACATTCATCAAACCCTTCTGTTTGTTTTTTTGAACATCTATATTTTTATGTTTGTATAAATTTTTGAACAAATTTTCATTCGTTTTAACATTTTAAGGGTGGATTCCGATCACGATTTTCGTGGATCCATTACCAGATTTTCAAAAACGGATCCAAAAAAATTAAATCCCTTGGAAACGTATCCAATTCCAAATCCGAAGTTTCTGATTTTTTGAAACGACACAAAAACGTTTTTACGGTGTTTCGGACAAGGATCGTACAGGTATCCGCGTTTCCGGAAAATTCTGCAGGCGTTTCCGGTAACTTAGACTGACTTGATAACTTTGGAGCCAAAAGTTCAAAATTTTCTCTTTTGAAACCAACATGAAGAACATGTCTTATATTAATCATTACATATATTTCAAGGGCTAAAATATTAATTATGAAGATCGACCATAGCTACAAAATTCAACATGATGAACCCTTCACTCAAACCAAAATCACTGGTTAGGCATGTTAGCTTTTTCTACCCTATTATAAGGTTAAGGAATCTGAGGAGTCTGAAAAATTTGAGCCAAATGATGTTCATGTAGCTCCTGTTGATGATCCCATTTGTAGTAATGGTGCTGAGTTTGATGGGTGATCATGTTGATTAATGGTTTGTAATAGCTTAGTGGCCAAGTAAGCTTGTAGCATGGTTTTTGAACTCTAGAGGCCTGTTAGAGCCTCTCATTGATTACGTATTTTGTTGCTAATATGTACTGCACTCGGTGTCATTTTGATCTATTCACCCTTACATGGTAAATAGATAAAAAAAACTATGGATTGTCTTGCCTCTGATGGTTTGGAATATTAAAAATAGATTTTTCATTAAAAATTAATTATTTTATGTATTTTTTCAAAAACTCGTTCATTGAATCCAGTTTGATCCAGTTCCAGTTCAAAACTTGGATTGCTAGGTGACCAGTTCGTAGACCGGTTCCGGCTTTTATAAGTATGGCCTTCACCATGCATTTTACCTAAATTTTCTCAATATTTTGTTCTATGCCTATCAGGTTTTCTAGATATCTTGAACATTGTTGATGGCCTACATCTTAGGCTTACTTCAATTGTCTAAGGTATGATTCCTACAATTCTGTTTCAGGGTAGCTCAAGCATAATTGCACTTGCCAGTGATTCCCATGCAAATAAGTACTCATCTACCATTCTACACTCTAGATCTTCATGTTATATTTTGAAAACATTCAATTAAGTGGATTACTTGGTCTTGTTGTTGGGAAGACTCGCGTTGAGAAACTGAAGCCAATAATTTAGTCAAACAGCAATGGCATAAAGAAAAGAGCAGTTTGCATAGCTGAGTGAAACTGTAAACACAAGTTAAACAGAAACATAATATTAATGTATACTGGATTGTTTTATACCCTTGAGCATTTCCACCTGTGTTTCAAGATTTGAAAGGAAACAATAAATCATGTCGCTTGATTCTAAAAACCAATTATCTAACAATCAAGATGTTAAGTGAAATTGCATTCTCAAATTTAACCTTGTAAAAGACAAGTAAAAGAGAAATACCAAAAGCTTATGGCGCAGGAAATCTGAAATGCAATCATGTCCTGGGTGATTGTGCATAGCAAGTGCTTGAATTGAAAGTGCTGGAATCAATTCATTAATTTTTGTTATCAATGGCCATTGATTCAAAAGAATTGTTCCTTCCCCTTCCCCATTCTTTGAAGAAATAGCATGGACCAAGGAGCAAAGAATCTGAAGTAAAGACCCTAAAACAAGTTCCTTTTCCACATAATGATGCCCTCTGTTTCCTACAGAAGGTGGATGAATCTCACTAGAAAAATTCAAAGTAGAAACAGTTTCTTCCAGAGGAAGTTTATGTAAAAGAACCCAAGCCACATCCACAATGTATGTGTCTGCAATATGTGAATAGATATCTGCGCATTCATCACTTTTAAACTGGCATGTTTTCAGAATGTTGCGAAGAAGCTCCATTAACCGTGAAGCTGCAATACAGCTTCTTTTCAAGCAAGTTGAACCAACAGGAAAATTTGAACACCGATTTGCCTTTGTCAAGTACCTAATATAATAAGCAACCTTTGTATCAATAGTACCAGTACTAGGGCATATTGAATCAACTGGGTATGAGTCAAAGCTGTTTTCCACATCA
Organism: Pinus albicaulis; assembly: GCA_034641835.2. Lineage (NCBI taxonomy): Eukaryota > Viridiplantae > Streptophyta > Pinopsida > Pinales > Pinaceae > Pinus > Pinus albicaulis. Next base: position 923,816,084 of record CM076575.1, on the reverse strand, counting down.
CATAATAGGTGGACCTCTAGGTTTAAACAAACACCTTTCAGACAACTCCAAAGAAAATGAAGAAAACTTTTCCATTTTGAGACCTGCAGAAAAAGATTACGTAAATGAATATTAAGTATGGTTGACTCGCTCTCATATTGAGAATATGTCATTTTCAAGAAAAATGATGCAGTTCTTGCAACTAAATGCAAACTATAAGCGAGTTATTATGTTGCCACAAGTTCTGAGTCATACCGATCCTACAAGATAATTGGATAGAACCACCAGTGTTTTCCCAGCCGAGTGACTGATAAAATCATTTTCCATTATCAGGAGAACAACCTGTCCAAAGAACGTGTTTATAAACAACACCAACAAGATTAAAAAAAAAACATATTATTTATCATCCATCAACACATATCATGATTTGCAGTCCTCTCCAATAAGGACATTGAAAATGTGGCTCTTCATTTACTGAATGTCTGAATCAATGAAAACTACATTAATTAAGAAGAGTTCAGCTCTTCAGCAGGTCAGCATATTGCATATATGCTTAAGTTAACAATTTAACTAATTTATTGCACCTAACATTAGCAGGTATCATATTTACAGGTATTTCTACTTTCACGAAGGATAATATCAAAATGCTTAAGACCAATGAATCTTTAGGGAAAAAGAGCACTGAATCTCCTAACTTCCATATTTTACAATCTAATCTCAAAGTATTTGTATGTCAAAACCATTACAACAAATCACAGTAATCACCACAGCACATAAATAATGTCAATCCTGCCATACCTTAATAGTAAAGGAGCTCTTCCTATAGTTGATCGCAGAATACTCGGTAATCGAGAGATGAAGTCCATGGATATTCATTAAATTTCCAAGAGACTATATCCAGTGAGTTCGACTTCCTAGCTGGATGCTGATGCACCACCTTTATCTGCTGGCATTCTAACCACTCGGCCATATAAGCAAGAATGTCTGACTTTAGTTCTGGCCAACAGTATAGCTACTTCATAATCTGATAAGTTCTTTCGTATCCAAGGTGTCCAGAATAGGAACCATCATGTGCTTTGTAAAAAGGATCCTTCTAGACTCCTTCTGGTCTGGGACATAAGTTTGATTCCTCCATAGTAATTCCCCATCTTTGGCTAGGCGGTAGTCATCATACCTTTTGCCCTCCTTGTCCATCCTTTTTTTCCTCTGTAATAGAGCTTGGCATACTTCTTGGTACCACTTTTCTTCCTTGGATCACTTTTCAGCCAGGGCCAAAACCTATCCACTTCAGAGGAAAACGCACAAGAATTCTTATTCTTATAGAATCTTCAATTGATGAATTCCAAGACCTGTGACCCTTCATCAAGACCCCCCAAGACGAAGTCCTTTGATGAGCTTTCCTTCTAGCAGTTCCTCGACAACTTCTATGATTTCAACCTCCAGCAAATTCTTCTGCCCAGCAGTCTTCTACAATTTCAACCACTCCAGCAGATTCTTCTGCAACTTCATCCAGCAGATTCTACTACAACTTCGACCCTCTAGCAGATTCTTCTACAAGTTCGTACAGCAGATTCTTTGGCAGAAACCCTAGATGACACTTGGGAGATAGTGATGGAGACTTTGTCCTCCTTTTCTTCTTTGCTTGTGATTAGACCTCCTCCTTATCAATTCGGCTTCCATGATAGACTTCCTTTGACTCAAAACTCAGCCTTATTGAAGTGACTGCAACTCGATCTCTGTTGTTGCAAGATGATGCCCTAACCTTCGCACGTGTGGAGGATATAGCCCAAAAACAAATCAGAAAACTTGTTTTTCTTGTCTTCTTCTAGTCTCTCTCTTCTTCGCACTTCTTGCACTTTCTTGTATGAATTGGTGAGTGGATGTTGTCTCCTCGAAGTGAAATTGAAGTCTCCTTTATATAGGTTTTCCACTAGGTCGAATTGCACCTCTCAGGCCAGCTTGTCCATGTGACTACGCCAACTTGATCTTTGTACCATGACGAGGTCTTGGAGGATCTTTTGGCTCTATTTTGACTCAAATAATTTTTTCTTTACAATATGTAACATGCCCAAATGGGTCTTCAATACATGACAATGACTCAATTGACATTATGACAAACCTAGAAGCACTCAATGGTTGCTTGATCTAAAAATAAATCTCCCTTGAGCATGAAGCCCATGCCTCAAGAACAACAATAATAAATTTATTTTTCTTTTTACATAAAATCATGATTACATATGCCATTATGAAGACCGAATCTGGTTACATATTTCAACACGTTATTGGTCTTGCACCACATGAAAGTCATTAGAAAGTAGCTAAAAGGGTACTCTGATATATTCAAGGTACAGTTCAATTTGGGATACATTACAATCCATGGGAGACTCCTTTGTTGGTTGGTTTCACTTATTCAATGCAATGTCACCATTTTCAATTTAATCTATAGTACAAAGATGATGGATTTCCAAGGTACATGATGGCTAGGTCGCAAGAGCAGGATTACATCATCAAAGGTCCCAGAGATGTTTTGATGAGTTTTATGGGTTCAACAACATTCGTTTGGCATATTCCATCATGAAGGTCAATTCCGCGGAGCTTGCTTTTGGTTCCATTTCATTTCGATAATTCCCGTAAAATGGGATTAATAGTGAGCCTAACCTAATCAATTACGCTTAAGGTGGCATTCCAGGAGGAATATTTGATGGAACACCTTAATATAATAGTTCATTGGAACTGGAACGAGAAGCTCTACAAGATGGGATGATGAGAAATGACTTTTAGTGGCCAAAGAAAGTACGGTGGGTGATGTATTGTTTTCCCGGATTAAAAGTGACTTTAATTTGTCACCTAATTAAATAAAATAAGGGGAGAATGATTAATTGAAGGAAAAAGGCCAAAAGTGACTAAAGTAAAACAAAATAAAATTAGTCAAGTCTCACTAGAACAACTGGTTGATGATGGGCCTCGTTAGCAAGGCAACCCAGGATCAAACCTCACGGGGGATGGTTTTGCCCTATGATAGGGGGAGGAGACATGCTAAAAAATCCAGTCAGCTTACGACTGGTGTGGCCTAGGCCAGGTGCGATTCCCGATTGACTTTGACGGATTCGATGCCCCTGGGTCGCGGCTCCTCAAGCCACAGGTCAAGCCTAGAGAATCACAGACAACTTGACAAACAAACAAAAATAAAGTAAATGAAATTAAAAATCACTTAGATGAAGTCAAGGGGGAGCTTATAGAATAATACTAAAATAATCAAAATAAACTACTTCTAGAATATTGGAGATCTATCTATTGAGCCTTTAAAAGGAGGAGGATGAGATCATTTGGGACATCTTGGATTTGTGTATTTGTTGATTAGTGAGGTTTAGAGAACTAGGTTCTCTGCTTCAGTATCCCTAAGACGAAAACCCTTGGGTGATTCGATGAGAGTGGACGAAAACCCACCTCATCCGTTGGTGAATTCATCCAGAATTCACAAGTGCACTTAATGATTTCTGGTTTCTATTTCGGAGGCCTGATTCAGTATTCCAACATCTTTTATGGCCATCACCGCAACTATCTCTATCGAAAGCTTTGCATGTAATTGCTCCAGTCAATAAATAAAGTTGCATTGTTCTCCAATTCTCGTGTTTGAAATTTTGGCATTTCTAGGTTTTTTTGCAAATTTTATTTGTTATGTTATTAATTTCATGGCACGAACATATAATTTGTTTGGGGATTGAATAAGAAATTTGTGGAGTAATTTTTTGTAGGCAAAATTTTGTGATTTTATCAAAATTAATTAAACAGAATATTACATTCAAATTGGTCTAGCAACCCTAATGATCGGAAGTTTACTGCAGGTTATGTTTCCAATCTTGGTTTTGGACTTGTCACTTGGGCTTGTAAAAGCCAGCAGGATTTTGCTCTTTCTTCAGCATAAGCAGAGTACCAAGCAATGATTAATGCAAGTCAAGAAGTCTTGTGGCTTCAACAAATCCTTTTAGGGTTCGGATTCCATTAGCATCATCTAACTGCCCTCTAGTGCAACAATCAAAGTGCTATCAAGATCGCCAAGTATCTGGCATCAGTGCAGCAAGCATATTGAGTTGCAAATGCACATCATCAAAAACCTCATTCATGATCAAGTTATTGAAGTGCTATTTTGCCCTACAGATGATCAAGTTGCAAAAAAATTCACAAATTCTCTTACAGAAGTGAAGTTTTCTAAACTTCGATCTGTGTTAGGAGTTCAAAAAGTTGCCATTTAGGGGGGATAGGCTCTAATGCCTCCTTCCTTCTCCTATTGCGTCACCTTTTCAAATCCTTCAAAGCTACCCCAAGTCGTTCTTAAGGGGAGACGTTAGGATATTTAGACAGTTAGGAGTTAGATAATTTCAACTTGGTCTAATTTGTCGATTCGGTAAAAATATGTTTCATAGTGTGCTTCTTTAGTATGCATTAGTTGCATTGTAATTGATGGTTACAATATGTTCTAGACATAGAGTGATTTGATGGTTCATATTCTGCTCAATACTAATGGCTATTGATCCATGGCTTAACACCCAGTTGGCCAATGATATTTATTTAAAGAGCATGGAGGGTCATGGTTGATGATCAATTGTAACAATTCTCTTATGTATTTTTTTTTATTTCCAAGCTATTTAGTTGCAAAAAATAGGCTCACCCTTAGCTAATTTACCCACATTAGTGCTTTTGTATGGGGTGTGTTGTCATCTCGCTTACACACCTAGGTTAATGTGGAAAAAATCCTCAACCCCACAAGGTGTGGCCTTGGTGGAAAACTCAGAGAAGGGGTTTTCACCTAATCCCAACTCTCTGCGTTAAAGCTCTCTCCTAGTTAAGATAAGGGGGGTGGTCCCTAAGGATGATTAATAAGAGAAAGCTTGTTGGAAACAAGCTCTAGGAGACTACGGTTAATGGAGCTAATTTTCAAATATAACTTGATTAAATGTTGAGCATGTAAACAATGAACAATATATTAATGACAAATCAAAATAGCATTTTAAAATAAAGAACATATATCAGTGCTTTGTAAATGATTGCTCAAATAAAAATAATAAGTACTTGCTCGAATGGAAATTCAAAGTACAATATAAGTAGTCTTGTAAAATCAATGTTAGATCAAGATATAAAATATAAACAAATAAAATAGCACTTGCAAATGTAAATGACAATTGTACTTGTAAAAGAAATGCTCAAGTAGAGGCAGATAATGACAACAAATAACCATGAGCCAATTAATCATCAAATGACAAGTACATTAGCTAACAATATTGCAAGTAAAACTTAAAATGCTCACAAGATCACTTCATAAGATGATATGCAAAACTATGTGAAAAGCAATTATCTTGGTCAATTTTAATCTATATGTCTATTCTAAAGTAAGAGACTCCCCTTTCAAATTCTTACCAAAGGGTAAAGATTGGGGTGACATGCAAGGAAGAGGGGTTGAGGAGGCACTAAGTCTATCGTTAATGACACTTTTCCCCTAATCCTTACAAATCATACGAGTCGTCGTTCCTACAAGGGGACAAAGCCACCTTCATAACTGCAGGGTCACGTATTTTACCTTACTTCGTACCAAATGGAAGAAGTTTTAGGAAAATTTAGTCCTATGATGTCTATACAACCAAACTTATGCTTGGAGGTAAATTGTAGAGGTGCAAAACAAATGCTAGAATGCCTAAATGATTAGTGTTAATTCTTCCGAAAAAATGTTTTGATAGCAATGCTTCAAATAAGTGAAATGAAATAATGTTCAAGATAAATTAAACCAATAACTTCAATGGAAGAAATTAAAATGAGACTTGCCCAAAGTCACTTCACATGTTCCAAAAAAATTGCATGGGAATAAATTGCTTGCAAGTAAATGAACTAGATGTTAAATTTGCAAATTGTTTCAAATAGAATGATACAAAATGCTTCAAAAGATATCAACAATAATCAACGTGATATATAAGCATAAGTTGACATAAATTGAAGAATCTATGTATCCAAAAGGCTTGCGAAACAATTGCTAAGTAAAGCAAAGTAGATAGAAGAGTCTAAGCTTGCCAAATAAAGAAAGTAAAGTACTTGTTTGTGTGTTCAAAAATGAGTTGCTCAAATGTTGCAAGTGTTATAGCTTAAGCAAAAATGAATTGCAAGAACTTGAGAAATGAAATATGGCAAACTAGACAAGCTCGCTTTGCAAATGAAAATGGATGAAAATGTTATGTTAAGAAACTAACCATGCATGAATTAGACTAGCAAAAGAGATGCAAATAAATAAAACATGAGAGTTAGAAACTAAGCTAGAGAAATTAATCCACCCACAAGAACAAGTCCTCCTAAATGAGGAGATGGGATACCATGGGAGAATTTCCCAAGCTCCTTCAAGCAAAATTAATTTTTATTAGAGCGGTGATACAATGAAAAAGTCCCTTTCAAAAGGCTGTCAAATGAGTCAAAGGAAGTCTTTACAAAAGAGTTTGAACTCCCCCTCAAGAAAGGCAATAACCTAGCAACTAATATTACAAGGAAACTTCCTTCAAATATGAAAGTGTAGGGATTGTTTTACAGCAGTCAAATCAGCCACAAAGAAGGCCGCAACCAGCACAAATGAAAGAGGCTATGCCTCTACAAGCCCATGGCCTTGTCAAAGGATAATGCTGTCCTCATGTTAAACTCAGCCTTGCAAGAAAATGGGTGTCCCAATTGCTCTCGGCCTCACAAGAAAGTGTCCAATTTAGTGCCAAAGGTCTTGCAAAGGTGTGTTAGTAGTCTCAAGTAATTTTTTCTTGAATGTTGCCACAAAATGAGTTAGCCAAAAGCTGCAAAATAAATCCAATATTAGTGGACAGCAAGCAAAGGAATGGAAGAAATATTCACAACTAGTATACAAAGAACTAGATCAAGACATGCAAGTAAAACTCCCATACTTGTCTAGTTATAATCATGCTCTAAATAGCAAATGAGATCAATGAAAGCACAAGCTAATTGAGGTGAATAATTTTGAATAAATTGAACTTGTCTACAAACTAGTGCTAGAGTCCCTACAGGACAAACTCGAATGATGAGACTAAGAGACTCAAAGAAGAAATGAGAGTTCCTTCAAGAGCTATGCCCAAGAGTGGGATGGTCTCTCCAAAGACTTCCCCTCACGCTCGTAGCTTGATCCAATAATGATGTTCCTTCTACAAAACTTCAACCAAAGATTAGCTCCACGTATAGATTCAAAAATAAACAATGGCAAAGGAGTCCTAGAAATTTATTTGAAATCAGTTAGGACTATCTAAATCTAGAGAAAAATTTTAAATCATGTATTAATGCAAGGTAGCTCTACATCAATACATTTCTAAAGCATATAGAAGCATTAAATACATAGCATGTGTAAAAGAAAATAAGCACATTGATCAAAAATTCATACCATGCTCAAAGAGGAAGAACATCTCATGAATGAAACCCCAAAGTCTTTATTGATAATGAAAGTACACAAAGGAGAAAAGCTTCCGCAAGCACAATAGCTCGTATCCAAATTCCAAAATGAGAGCCCATGGATCATTTAAATAGAGAAATGGGAGCAAATCCCAATGGAGAAACCATGTCACAAGTGTGAATGGAGATGATCCCAAGGAAAACAAATCAAATCCAAAGAGAGAGAGCATGAGACACATGTGCAAGTCAAAATCCTCCTCTTGCCCAGCATATTTCCCTTGTGAAGAACTCGAGCTGCCAAATGGAGGAGTTTGTTGGTGAATGAGGGAGGTAATTCCCAATCAAATCTCATCAAGCCAATCAAGGAGATGACACCTCTCAAAGTTGATCCCAATCTGCCATGTGTATAAGTTGTCTAGGAATGCGTGTGGGTGTCTTGGAGGAATGTGTGTGGCATGAAGTGTAGATGAGTGTACAAGTGTGAGGATAGGTGGAGTTGAAGTGAAGTGACAACTCCACTTAACTCTCCCAAAATATCTCATGAGATACTCGTTGACCCTCCAAAAGGTCCCATGCTGCCATATCACCCAATCGAACTCCTCAAAAGTAGCTAGAAACTCAATTTTCCCAAGTGCTCAATCTCTTGGATGATGCCATGTGCCAAATCACCATTTAACTGCCTCTTGACATGCTCTTTGACTTGAGATAATTTCCAAGTCATTTCCATGTCATTTTTGTCACGTGGAATTCTCTTATTTTTCTCCATTTTATTTATTTATGTGCTAATTTATTGCCACATTTTCCCATAGACTTAGGAAAAATGGACTTTGAGAGTCTACAACTTATTTTTTACCTTTCAAAGTGTGTCTTAGTAGAAAGTTGAGGTGTAGAGATGTGTTTTTGAGCACTCATACCCCATACAACTTCTATAGACATAACTTATTACAATTTAAATACATAATTTATTAAAATTTTCGTCCTACAGGAAATTTTAAAAATTAAAAAACTGACCCCTAGACCTAATCAAATTCCGCAAAATTTTACGAGTGATCTAGCATGGTAATATAAAATTATTCTAGACACTAGGACTCACCCAAGGCCTTGCCATCAAGCCGCACTCCGGTTTTGGGGTTATATCTGAGAGAAAAAAAACTTAATTAATTATTAAATGCTAAAAAGTACCAATAATTAACCAAGTTAAAAAAACTCCCCAGAGTGAATTCACTTGATGACAATGACCCAAGTTACCTAGGCCTATTACATGACCCTATTTCGTCATGCTAACACCACTTAACAACATCCCCGTGGGGCTTGCGAAATTTGAGTAAAATATAGAATAAGAAGAAGAAAAAGCTTAAAAGCTTTGATGATCTTTGAACTCTAATGGTACATGAACTTTCTGACATATCCTCAGGCATGGAGTCTTCAAGTGATCTCAACAAGGTGAGTATGCCCATATTTATCTAATTTATCCTAATCACATTAGTTATCTATTTTATGACTTATTTAGACAATCAAATGGAATATATACAAAGTGGTGGGAACCCCTATTGATACAAAAAGAGAAAGTGACACCCTAACTTCTGGTACAAGCTATTTAGCTGCAAAAATTAGGCTTTCCCTTAGCTAATTTATCCGCACTAGTGCTTCTTTATGAAGTGAGTATGCCCTTATTTATCTGATTAATCTTACTCGCACTAATTATCTATTTTATGACATTTACATAAGTGGTCTTGTGCAAGCAGTAAAACATGCCAAGCACTTGTGACCATAAGCTTATGACCTCACGTTTCAAAATAATGAGCTTCTGAGCAAAATAGCTCCTTTACATATGATTTTATTTCACATAGCTAAATCGATGTGTTTAGGGACAACTTCATACACTTATCCTGAAGCAGAATCATTGCTGGAAATTTTTAAGGTTAAGGGTGCACTATCTCAAATGCAAGGAGGCCATACCCTGCTATTTCCAGTAATAGACAGAGCTAAGGAGCACTCACCCCAGAGTGAAGTAATTGAAGAGACAGCTCCTCAAATGGCTGCCACTTTGTCAAGTTGCAAATTGCATAGACAGAGATCCAGCTAAGGACTGCCCAAGTTCTGAAGGCTTCTTTTTAGGTATCTCATGATTATATTAGATCACCAATCCATGTGGTTACTTATCGCTTGGCAATAAGGTACATCCAGCATCACAATTGTTGTCAACACCTCTGAAAGAAGCAACTATTGTTCAAGACTCCCTCTAACCATTCTTGTAAGGTTAACTATTTTTTTGCAGTCTATTCAAACTACTTTGAAAATCAAAACATCTTACAAGATACTTCCTTACCAAAGTTTCAGTAACCATCTCCATACAACTGTGAGCTGTTGCACTTTGTTCATGTCCGCAAAATGTCAAATTGTACATATTATCAATTGGTTTATTTGCTCCAGATTCCTGCATTAAAGAGTGGCATCATAAATTTGGTCAAAGCAAAGTTTTTGGAGAAAATTCGCAACATTTAAAAAACATTGTTTTCTCAACACCTGGAAAAGAACAAATGTGCATTGAAATCCAAACAAAACAGATGAGGTAACATTATATTAAAACATTTCATAAGTTCAACATGTAACATTATTTATTTAACCCATTTCTGTAAAGGTTAAAACAATTTTTTGGATATGGTATTGATTGTTTAAAAACCCATGGATAAACCTGAAAGATGGTGCCCAGGACATTTGTTTGGCCTTCCGGAATCCAAACTTTTCCCAGAAACTATCTAGCTTACCAACAATGGAAGCACATTTTCGGTGGCTATGAGCCTGTTCAGGTTATGGTCAGATGATGGAATCATGGAATACATGACAGAATTACTTCTGCAGTGGTTTGAAGAACATCGTCCACTAAATTACTTTTTAATACCTCCAGAAGTGCTTTTAAATACTTTAGTCTTATGATCAACCCATTAAAAGACATTACATCCCTTCTGCATAAGTGAAACACCAATTCTATTGCTTGATATCGCAATGAGGACTTTGATATTTCAATATAACCCAATCCAGCCCTGTGATGATTTTTCTTGATCAGTTCAGTAATTTCATTGACATCTTGCTTTTTTATGTTTTCTGAACATGCAGAAGGAACTTTATTTTAGTCATGATGTTATGCAGAGCTGAAATACTAATGATGGTGAAGCTGAACCCATAGAAGATGGTGGAAAATTTGCAGCTGGTAGATTACTCTGATGACCCATTGGAGGGTGTGAAAAGCTGGTCTCATCATCTGGAATGTTCAATAGAGCATATAAACTGTGCTAAAGTGGGAGAAGTTGATGTGTTCACAAGTTCTAAGAGACACCAACGAGTAAGGAAGTCCCATTAAAGCTGGCACCAAAGGTTGTCAAGCCTCGAAAGGTCGCACATGAAAAGGATAAACACTTGGAAGCTATCCTGTTGGCTACAAAACACAACATGAGTTCACTTTTCAATATTGAATGGGGCTCAATTTCACATGAGAAGAACAATAAAGGAGGGGGAAAATATAGTCAAACTATAGTCAGAATCTCATTTTGCAGAATTCAGCGAAGGTTAACTCGAAACACTTATTCTGAAGCCAGAAACAAAGATAAGAGGTAGTTCATATTTTGAGCAAAGTAATTGTAGGGTGATAGCATCAAGATCAAGGATATAGGATATAGTAGAATGTGAAGCAAGCTTGGGGCCTTAACACAATGAAATTTTGAAGACTAGAGAGCAAAACCCAATAGCTTCAAATGGAGGAAATGGGGTTAAAGGGCATAACTTGGAACTGAGTGGCAAGAAAAGGGGTTCAAATCAAGGAATGAAAGCACAAGGAGGGATGACAGAGAAAATGAAGAGGGTGACTAAAAGGAAAGATCGCAGAGTTAAGATGATGGTGGGTGAGGACTTACGGTGATTATTTGGGTGAGGCATTGATATAAAAGTTTGCTTGTTGGGACATTCCAGAGAAAATAACAAATGAATGGATACAAAAGGTATGGGCACCGATAATAGGGTATGGGCCAATCTATACATAAATCTCTCAGGATATGTTACCTTTGAAGGTTAATGATGAAGCTTTGTGCCAAACTTAAGTGCACATCTTGGAAGAGAGAGCCCATAGAGAAATTTGGAGGAGAGAGGAAGGGGATTTGCCCCAAGCTGTTGCAGATCCAAAGGACAAGTGATCGCCCAAGTTTCAAATCTGCATGAGGAAGCTTTATTAGACCATAGAAACCTCGTCAACACACTTCTCGAACAATGGTCCTTATTTAAGAGCAACAATTGTGAAGAGTCATTCATCCACAATAGACTATTGATTGCAACTTTTCATACTCCAGTGCAAGACAACATCATGTAGCCCTTGGTTAGAGTTGAGGATACTAAAGGTGCTTAGGTGTACTCCAGAAATATGAGACAAGAGATCGAGCTCACCCACCAAAGTGCTTAGATGTACTCCAGAAAGATGAGACAAGACATCGAGGTCACCCACCAAATGGAGATGAGCACTGATATGAGAACAACTCTTATACATCAACTCCAGTGCAATGGTGGTTTGTGAGATTCGAACCATTGACAGTAGGACAATCTTCAGTAGAGACTTCAACTGTCGACATTATTGTTGGCGACGGTAACAAGTTTTGCCACGATCTCCTCAACCCTCTCCTTGGCAATCTCGATATCGGCTAACAGCAGTCGGACATTGTAGAAGTACTTTGACTTAGGGCTTTTGCATATTTGACCATTTTGTCGATGTTGTCATTACATATCGTCATGAGTTTTTGGATGATACATGGCACAGATTTGTTTCTACCCAATGCCAAAGTCAGCAAAAAAGGAAGTAAAGGGATGGAGTAATGACCAAGGTTTGAATGTCCAGACTAGTGAATTGGACCCTCGAGCTGACTAGCAAATTAAACCAACAAACGGGTATGGAGAAGAATAAACCTCAGGTTTCTAATGTCGTCTACTCAGAAGTGCAACAACGAGGAAGAGTGCACAGACTATAGAGTAACTGGCACAGGAGGAAACGAAACGTATTTATAGACTTAGAATTGCACATTGCAGCAGATCTGACGAGGGGTTGTTTCTACTTGATAGAGACAGCATAGAGAATTATCAGAGCTAACATGCCATAATGGCAGTATGATGGGCAAAGGGGCCAATGACGTTTTTGGTCAGATGAAAGAAAGAAGTTACAGCGAGATAAACAATCTTTCTCTGATACCACCATTAAACTCACGAGAATAAATAATTGAGCATGATAAACATGAGATACAATTCTTATTCATATGATGCACATAAATATATAAATTCATGACCCTTGGTTTCATATTCCGAGTGTTGATGGCTATTCATGTTCACTTGTGCCTTTTCGCCTTCCTGACAAGTGAATAATCCAAATTTATATAATCCCTAAGGATTATGCTTCTATTTCCATCTCTGAGAACTATTGCACAAATTCCCAAATTTGAAAATTAATTTGAAAACCTCTAACTATTGGTCCTTCTTTCTAGCAGTTGATTTACCATTGTAAGTCCTTGAGAATCTCAATTGCAAAAGTTAGCTCTGATACCATATGAAAATTTGAAACCCTAGGTTGATTAAGGTCCTTGTTTTCTCAATCAAACAAATAGATTGAAAATTTTAATTAATGTTGAAATGAAATTTCAGACCATGCAATCAATCACAATAGCTGGAAAGTAAAAAGCAAAAGCACACATATAATTACTCCTTCAACTTATCTTTACATTCTTTCAAAAAACTTACAAGGAAACCCCCACAAGCTTCTAGAAAAAGCAACATTGCACAAATACCAAAAAACACTCTAAACTAAGCTCATACAACTTGCTTGAGAATGAACAATCTGTTGGAAAAAAAAACATAATGCATAAAACTATTGTATGCCCTACAAAACATGTTGTACAACTTGTCCATATGACTATATGGGCATCCATATCACTATATAGAATTGTTTTGTACGCCTATATGGAATTGTAAATTGCTAATACTAATAGTAATTGTTTCCTACTACCTGGATTCACCTCTGCGTAAATCCCTAATCTCTCTCTCTCAGTCACTCAACTACCCTAGTGTGTTGAGAGCCTCTACCTTGCCCTATCTTTATATGGGATGTCCCTTACTGAAATATACTAACCAAACTTGCAATTCCTTATTTTTTATCTCATATACATATCGTCAAACACTTTCCATGTAATAAAAAATGAAGCATTACTAACACAACAACATAGCAAATGTCCCACAAGCAAAAATACCACAATAACTGTAAAAATTTACATCAAGCATTTAACAATAAAACTTTACAGGAACAAACTCATCCAAACAAAATTAGATATGTTTATTAACCGGGCCATGAAATTACATGCCAAATAGCCCTATAAGATACAAATCAATTTCCAGGAACCTAGTACGATTTTGTTGGGAACAAGAGATAAAGATGAAAGCACTAAAATATCCCTTACAAACTATCGAAGATGACTTTGCCAGAACAAAATCATTAAACTGATTTGACCTCCCTTCTTGCTACCATGACCCAACAATTATTGGCTCGGTTTGTTGGGATTAATAATGTTGGGCTTGAGCCACAATATCAAGTTGATATGGCCCACCAAAATGTTGGTTTGTGTAGCATCAGACAGGTGTTCTAATCTTAGATGATGCTAAGAGGCTAAGGAACACTAGATCTCCTAAACCCAGAAAAGGTTTCACAAGATAAGCTTGGGAAACACCTTAATTGGATTAATTTTCCATAATTAAATTATTTCTTAAGCCTAACTTAGGAAAAATGGTAAATTAAAGTTAATTAATTAAGGATGTTCAAGATTGCTCTAGAGGCTTCTATTGATGAAGTCTAATTGATCTTAGTCGTCGATGGGGATTAAATCGTGGTTGTTGGGACTTCAACGAGAGATTATAAAAGTAGGTCAAAGGACTTGGAGATAGCATCAGGCTGATCATTGTGAGCAAGGCAGATCAACTACCCAATTCGCATTTTTCAGTGAGGGTGGAGTTTGAGCCAAGGAAAGAGCATCAAAGAGAGGGAGCAGCAAAGATTTGGGAGAAGAGTTCCGGAGGAGATCTTCCTCAGTTTTCCAATGTCCAGGAAGCAGGAAAGAGGAGGTTGAATTATCTGTAAAAGAGGTCGATTTAAGGAGTGCGAGTTAACTAGTCCAGCAGTGCAAGTTGCCGGAGGAGGCTATGTTCAGTTGCCAGATGCCAGATCAATGTCCGGAAAACAGAGAAAATTCATTCGAGAGGCAGAGGGAGGCTAGACAGCCCAGTTGGAGGCAGATCGAGGGTTATACAGATTACTCAGAGGCAGTAGTGCACATTTCAGGCTGCAGTGTGGGTTGCCAGTGTGGGGTGTTTTACCACTCAAACCAAGAGGGGACCTAAGAGGAATTCTTATGAGGGGAAATGTTAGGTCAAGGGAAACAATTAGAGACTTAGTTGGTCACCATAGCTAAGACTCCCTGCTCTTTATGGACTTTCACTGATGGGAGGAAACCCGGTAGTTTAGAAAGTCACTTGTAAAGTATAGATCAATGAATAGGTGTGAAGTGACCCTAGAAACCCTTTCCCTAGGATAGAATGAAGAATGGGACTTGCTTGCCTTTTAAGCAAGGGACTTGATCTTCTAGGGAGAGGCGGTGAGGATTGGAGGGTTAAGGTAGAAGAATGAGATTTACAAAGGAGGTTCTCAATCCCTAAAATCCTTTGGCAACTTGGATTCCCAAGTAGTCCTTGATCAACCAGCTTTGATGAAGAATGGGACCACGCATGGCCAAGTGGACCCAGCCCAGGTTAGGGGATGGATTTTGGCACCCAATGATATTCTTAACCTGGCCAAGGTGAGGGGAAAGGATCAAACAAGAATTTTCTTCCAATGATGCCAAATTGATCCTACTAGGTTCTGGCCTTGGGAACACCTAGGCAAAACTCGAACCTAGAGCTAGGACTTAGGGTATCCAGAGATTCCATCGTCGGAATTGTCCCAAATTCGGAGGAGGTGAGGGGACCCACCAACGCAGTTGTATCTAGGAGATCGAAGTTTTCCTGTGGCTAGATTCCCGGGAAATTGATGCCCTAGGTGACCTAATGGGGCTAGACCTGGGAAAAAAGGGCAAAATGTGAAAAAGAAGGGAAAATCATCACCCTTTTTTGAGGGACCAGTGCTTGATTCATTTGGGGATATGGAGTCGAGGATAACCAGTATAGATCCATCTAAAGTACGGATCTAACATGAGCATAGAGGGATCAAATTTCTTTTGTTGCAAACTTAATTTAGACTGCAAAAAACAATTTGTAATTTTTTACTGTTTAAATTTCATTTTAAATGTTATCGAGATTACATAACATGTGTATTGAGTCATTTTATATTAATTCATATTAAAATATTTTATTCATAACTCACATTGGATATTTTATTCTAGAAGACATTAAAATATTTTCTTTTAGCATTTTTTTCTAGATATAGATATATATAAAGTTGATATAAGGTATTACAATATCTTTGAAAAGCATAATGTTTAAACATCTTACTCACATTTTTTTTTTTTTTACTTCTGATTTCTTTACATGATATTAGGTCATATGGACAACTAATTAAAAATGCATAGCATATATTTTCTTTCTTTTTTATTATAGCAAACATTGCTTTTCTATTTAGAGAATATTTTTATTTTTATTTTAAGAGGGTTGGACATACTTACACATGGCCTTCGCACTCGGCTATAGAACCAGTCACATTTTAACCACGGATCTACCAAGAGCCTAGAGGGATCAAATCTCAAATTGAAAAAATATTTACACGTCAATTAATCCATTTTAGTGCTTGGTAAACATGTGATTAATATAGATATATAGTGGTAATTTTTCATTGTTTAAATTGTATATTTTGATATTTTATCATTATTAATATTTTATATGAAAATTTGAATGAGTTACACATTTTTCTCTTATTAAGAAGTAACTACTCTCCTTCACCTTTAATTGATTTTTCTTTTGCAGCCAAGGTTAACATTGACACAAACACACACACAGATATATATAAACACACACTTTCTATAAAGAGAGTGAATGTTCATAACAAAATATATTAGTTAATATGGATATTCAATAGTTTATTTAAGTTCTATATTAAGATATTTATAAGAGAAATATATATATATATATTATTTTATCTCTGTAAAGTTATATAAAATTAGACATCGAAATATTGTATTTATTACTTGAAGAGTGAAAGTGAAATATCAACAACTGAGTTAATTTTAGTGTTAATAGATTTTAAATTATTTATTTATATCGTTATTTTATTTTATTTTATTTTTGGCCAACATGAGCGAAAGTTATTTTTATTATTTTTTTAAGGACGTGACGTACTTACACATTGTTAAGAATTTGAAGGGTTGGTGTTTAACACAAATTCTCTTCTTGATAATTAATTGTGAGCTTACTTGAGTTACTTATGTCTTCTCTTCGTTGTCTTATTTAGTCTTTCATCAAGTCAATTATCAAAATACACAAGACACAAAATTAGGCTCCTACAGCCAGGGCAAAACCTCTCCCTCTTGGATAGGAAAACCCGCAAATAATTCTTCTTATAGATCTTCAAATGACAAGTACCATGACCATGACTAAGACCCTTGACCTAGATATGCTTCCAAGACCTTTGTCACTTCTTCTTTGAACATGGTTCTTCAATCTATACTGGCCTCCATTTGCTTTAGAGAACTCGGTCTCTAGGTTTATATTATCTTCCTTCTTATCCTTTGCTTGCATATCAGCCCTTTTGGAATGTAGACCTTCTTCCTTACTTCTGTGATCCATACTTGATCACTTCTTAAATCCGCATATCATTCTTGATGAATTCCACACTTCATGATTGTTAGAGTTCACACTTCTTCACTGTTGACACTTCAAATAAACCGCATCCCTTTCTTCACTGTTATCTCCTTACAAACTCAGACTATTTTCTACTGTGATTAGCATGGGAATTCGCATTATCTTCTTGACTTTAACATTGTTCTATTTCTTAGAAATACGTAGTAGTTTAAACTCCTTAACACTTGTAACCATCTCAGAAGATGTATGCACTGAAACCTTGTATTTGATCTTCAACAATCCGCATTTTAGTGCTCTGTGAACTCAGAGAGAAATCCGCATTTTTCTTATAGGACAATCCGCAATCTTAGAGTAGATGCTTTTCTTCTTCTATCAACTTTCTTGTTGAAGATGATTGCAGGAACTTCATCTTAAACTGATTTCAAAGTAGGTGATCTTGGATCCTACAGCCAAGGCAAAACCTCTCCCTCTTGGAGAGGAAAAATTGCAAAGAATTCTTCTTATAGATCTTCAAATGACAAGTACCATGACCATGACTCAAACCCTTGACCTAGATATGCTTCCAAGATCTTTGTCACTTCTTCTTTGAACTTGGTTCTTCAATCTATACTAACCTCCATTTGCTTTAAAGAACTCGGTCTCTAGGTTTATCTTATCTTCCTTCTTATCCTTTGCTTGTATATCAGCCCTTTTGGAATGTAGACCTTCTTCCTTACTTCTGTGATCCATACTTGATCACTTCTTAAATCCGCATATCATTCTTGATGAATTCCACACTTCATGACTGTTAGTGTTCACACTTCTTCACTATTCACACTTTAGATAAAACCACATCCCTTTCTTCATTGTTATCTCCTTACAAACTCGGACCATTTTCCACTGTGATTAGCATGGGAATCCGCATTATCTTCTTGACTTTAACACTATTCTAGTTCAGATAAATACGCAGTAGTTTAAACTCCTTAACACTTGTAACCATCTCAGAAGATGTACGCACTGAAACCTTGTACTTGATCTTCAACAATCTGCATTTTAGTGCTCTGTGAACTCAGAGAGAAATCCGCATTTTTCTTATAGGACAATCCGCAATTCCTTGCGGTGATATCCCTGCATTAAACCCTGTACTAGACTTTAGATATCCACATTTCATCCTCTGAAACAGCCTCAGGAAATCCGCATATCTCCTTTCCCAAAACAGTCCGCAATTTCTCAGAGGAATCCGCATTGAGTTGAGTGCTAATGAGCCACAGGAACAGGGGTATATATATTGATCTTGAACTGCCTTTAGGCCAACCCTACACCAAGTTGTAGGCTGACATTAATTCTGCAAATAGGCCAACTTCAACATTTGTTTCCAGCGTTGAGAAAGAGCTATTACATGCCATTCTTCCACAAGGTATATGACAAGGTCTTCGAGCACTAATCAAAACTAGACTCTCCATATACATGAAACTAATTATACTTATAAACATAAGACAAACCCTGAATAGACATCAAGAAAAAGGCTATTAACCTATAAAATTATTGCTCATGAAACCCATGAAGCAAGTACAACAAATTACATTTTATTATCTTTGTCTTCTTCTTTTTATAAATACATAATTACATAGTCAATATGAAGACCGACCTAGTTACACTTTTCAACACTCCCTCTTAACTAGGGAGGTATTCATACAGGTACATGGTCACTTTCAAACTGAAGAATCTCATAAGAAGAATCAGATTGGTAATCGCATCTGTATAGCATCATATCAACCAGCATTGTCCTAGTGCAAGGCCTTGACTAGCAGCCCCATCTCTCAACGAGACAATGGGCTACAATGTTAGCGAGACACATGACTAATAGAAACCTTAGTCATTGTCTCTCCAAGGTACATACTCCACCCAGGTGTTCCCAAAGTATGACCTTCTTGGACTATTCTTCTCTTGGGTAGCTAGCCCTCAAAGAATATCGGTCCTCGACTACTCTTATCTTGAATGCCCTATCTCATTCTCCAAGAGTATCGAATGCCAGATGATTACCCAATCCTCCATTCTGTCTTCCAGATGAAGAGCAAAATGATGTGTCTATCCATTCTCGTCACATGGCCTTCACTAAGACTTACGGTTGTTAGTCCTGGTCTAGTGCATGACACATGTGATAGAGAATCACATATGTCACTCCCTCTCAACACAGGAAGGAAGAAACTTACCACCAAGCTCCCTATCAACCAGGGTCCTACAGCAGCAATCCAGCTACTCGTGAAGAATTCCTCCCCTCGATGTCATGGTTTTCAATATTGAGGAATCTTCAACTTTTGGCTTCATAGGGCACAGATCATCCATCACTTTCAGTGACGATTCATGTCCACTATCAGAAAGTGATTCATTAGTCTTTCTCATCTCATCCACCATTATGCCATGCTGCTTTCCTTCGAATCATCTCCAAGGATCATACATCCTTTCTCATGATTAGCAGCCATGCACAAATTCATCCAGATAAACATATACATATGAACTTTTAAAAAGTTACCTTAGTGATGATCTTTCACCATGACATCTTCCTGTAGGCATCGGCATCCTTCATATAGAATGACACATCTCCTAATGATATGTTTTGCCAAGGGTCTTCTTCTTTACCAGACTTCCGTCAGAGTCTACATATCTTCCCAGTAGATCTCCTAGTCACATCTTCTTGGCCTCCGAATGATAACTGCCTCTTGACATGGTTGCATTTCATTATCTCTTATTCTCTGCACATTCTTCATTCCCAGGAACTTACAACTTTTCTAGTTTCTCATTCATATATAGCCACCTCATATTCCATGAGGATATATATATTATGTTGACTTCATCTGTCAGTGCACCGAGAGATCCTCCTTCATAGATATTAATTCTAAATATAGAAGTCTATTACCTGCAACCATATGACTTCACAGCATCCAGTGTCAGAATATAAATATATACATACCTTATACCTCATACCTCAGCGTATGAGTCATCCTTCAACAGTTTTACTAATCATATGTCATCACATCCCAAAATTATGTTTCCATGATGACCCTTGATCTTGATGACTGCTTTCCATCAGTATTGTTATCAAAGAGGTTTTTCCAGGAGCAGTTTTACCAAGAACTCCTATCATGCTTTTATTAGGATGTTGCACTGCTTCTTATCATACAACCAACAGAAATCATTTAAAGGAGAAGATGATCTCAATCATAGTAGAGATCCCCCGCTTCTTCTTTCTTAGATTTCTTTGCATCAGGTTCTTCTCTCATTTCTAAGATATGGGCTTCTTCCCTATTTCTCTTGTCCCTTTCAGATTTAGGACAATCCACGTTCATCACATCCAAAGCATCGTGCTTTGTCCATACTATTCTGAGGAACAAACTTACCAAATCTTCCTTTCTTTCTCGACGTGGCTATAAAGGCTTGATTCCCTTCATTTGATCTTGTAGCATCTTCGGCTTTCAATCTTGTTTCCTCTATTTTACATAAAGACTCTAAATTGTTGAGTGATGTGGCTTCTTTAGTCTCGAACAAACCTGAAGTGAAATTTTCCCATTCTTCTGACAAAGCATTCAGCACCACTATAGTAATCTCAGTGTCAGACATTACTTCTCCCAGTTCCTGCAATTGATCTCAGAGAGATTGCTTCTCCTGCAGCACTCACAGAGAATAGCTCCACTAATTTTCATATATTTCTTTTGATGATTCTAGATTTGGTACATCGGAGATGAGAGTCTTTTATGGATTCTGTAAGAATCCTTTGGGCTCTTATATCTCCCTTCATGTATTTGGTATGACTTCATTGTCCTTGTCTTCTATGCAGGAAAGTTTGGAACCCTAACCAGTTTGATGCTTTATTTGCAATGAAGTCACAAGGATATGTAATATTCCAAATGGGATATTTTAACTAAAATTGCAGAAATAAACTTAAGCAGCAAAATAAATGGAAATATACACACAGCCACCAATAGAACACAATAGATGTTGATAAAATCACTGAGCCATTTTATTAATCCATGATAAAAAGTACATCAGCATAAATCAACAACGGAGCCTGAGCTTGCCAAGCAAGCGAAGCAAACCCAGAAAGATCTCTGGCCCAACTGATGAATGACGCTAGCAATGATGTAGACGGCTTGGCAAGAAGACTGTTGCAAGTCGACTACGGCAAAACTGTCACTGAACCCACTAAAGCACAAGTTGAAGATCTGGATGATCCTCACACCAATCTCTGAAGCTCTGTGAAACTTCTAAGTGAAGTCTCCTCAAGAGAGTTGGGTTTTTGTCCAACACTCACAAATCACCCGAGGGTTTCCGTCCTGGGGCTACGGCGGAAGTAGAGAACCATGTCCTCAAACCTCTCATACACAAGCAAATGATCTCCTCCAAAGATATCTCCCAATGGCCTCCCCCCTTTCTTTTATAGATCCCTTGGAGCCTTCTAGAGCATTATTTTATTATTATTTTATTCATGGAGCACTTTTCCCTTTTATTAAAATATTCCTTTTTAATGCAGAAAAGGGTAAATCGGCTACCACGCCTCCTCCGGTCACTAAAATCTGTGTCTAACTATCCCACCATGTAGGTATTCTTGTCTCGGTTACAATGAGCTATTACACTAAGGTGTTCCATCATGTATTCCTCCCAGAATGCCACCTTGAGCATAATCAGCTGAGTTAAGCCCATAAATAACTCAAATTTCCGAAAGTTATCGGAATGCATCGGAACGAAAGTCAAATTGCTCGGATGATGGAGTATATCAAGCGAATGCCTCCGGACACCATGAAAACTCCTCAAAACTCCTCTGAAAAGCTCCTGAGCCCACTGATAGCACCAATCTGTACATGTGACCTGTCTGCTCCTAACTCTAGAAGTCCCTCCTAGCCCTGTCATGGGTGATACCAAAAAAAGGAATATTACAGACCTTCCACCCCAAGATTGCTTGCCCTCAAGCAATCAAAATATGTGGGCCACTCTATTGGCCCGCCGCAATTGAGACCCAATGCCCGGATCCCATACAAACCTCTGGGTGCTGCTATGCACCTGTGTCAAACTGCTCGGAATAGACCCCTCAATGCCGGGATCCCAAACTGATCTCTCACTATACCAGCGAACAAAAAATCCTCCCGAATCCCAATGCCACCATGGCCAATCATCGCCCAAGTCCCACGGCCCGGGCTGCGCACTGCCTCTAGCTATGACTGATGCTCTGAGAGGTGAAGACCACGTCTCCTGCTGTGCTATATCTATGACGGTGTAAGCTACCCCATCAACTGTGTACCAACTCATCACCTCTCTCCAATCCATCCCCGGACTAAATCCAATGTTGATCCTACTCTCGTGAAACCGGGATGGAATGCTAAAGAATATGCCCCACTGCCAACTGGAATCTGTATAATCTGTCATGTCTAAGGGCCCCTGCTCTGTTGTGCTCCCTACGAAGAATACCATACCATCAAGAGGATACCAACTCATGATCTCCCGTCAGTCCATCCTGGAAGAAGAATCCAATGTAGCAACAACTGCATATGGAACACGCCTAGAGTGTTGCCACCAGCCCGTAATCAACTCCCACTGCTCTACCCTGTCTGCCAATGAAAGCTGTCTGTAGAAGAAAGCCCCTCTCTCTATAATGGGCCAAAGTGGGCAAGATATGCTGCAAACCCCATCGATGTACTCCTGGAGAGTGCTACTCACTAAAAATACTGCAGCTCTGCTGACTGCGTGTACATCTATCTGCGCCTCATCCCTGTGTCGACTCACAGATGGATGCTCCACCATCTCCAACAGCTCCTCCCACTCCTGATCAGGAATGTCATACTCCTGCTGTCTACTAGCCCCCTGCAGAACAATCCCATCAACCTCCAACACCTCCAGAGAATATGGATCTGCAACTGCCATCACCGCACTCGATGTCAATGCATCTGACTGCTCCACCTCAATGGCTGACCCCAATGTTAGCCGCATATCCCTCATCGGCTCAATGTGGGCGCCCCTTTGGCTCTCCCCCAACGGAATATCATACCTGATGTGAATAGTGTCCTCCTCTGCCGACTCAGGCTCCCTCACATGCTGCTCTCGTTGAATCGTCACAAGTGACTCTTCACCTAGAGTATCTTCCACAGAGTCCCATGACTGCTCACCCTGCACACTGGAACACAGCTCCGGTCTACTGTCATCATCTCTGCATGACTGCTCTCGCTCCCCAGAAGCGTCCTCCACTGATCCTATGGACTCATCTGAAGAAGAGTCCTCACTCTGGCATATGGAAGGAATGCCCTCCTGTCCTGTCTCCGCCACATCATCTACATCTCTCAAACATGAGTGATTAGGCCCCCAAGGTTCTTTGCAAATGAAGCAAAGTCCCTTCCTCCTCAACTCATTTCTGCTGCCTGATCCACCAAACTGGAGCAGCTCCTCCCTGGTCAACTGTCTCCTGAATAGCCCAATATTCTGCTCAACCAGCCCTTGGGCTAGCTCATAAGCAGCGGGGGAGACCAACTGCTCTCTCCTCCAAATGCTCAACAACCAGGTCTGCAACTCTCGGCCTATGGTCTCATGGTCTCTCATACATGACAACAAAATGGACTATATGTGTGCTATGACAGTACCAAGATGATGTCTCCTAATGCTGAAGAAGCATTGGAACATCTGCAGGATCAAGTCATCGCACTCAAGGTCAAACATGATAACATACGTCTCGAATGTGGCCATACTCCATAAAATCTCAAGCTTCTTCCCGAAAGTAGAGCCCGCACTGTTGTCCAAATCCTGAAAAGCCTCTACAATCAATCTCATAATCCTCCTCATAACATCATAATTGTATGGAGCTATAGGTGCGGTCAACTTCATGATGTTATTGAGACAAGCTGCAACTGGAAGTGTGACCCCTTCACAAGGTTCCTCCAAGAATTTGGGCTGTATAAGAGCAAGCATAGCAGGTTTTAGAGCCCAAATCAGTTTTTTCCCTTCAGCTTGGTTTATTGTGGCCAGGAGTTCACTAAACTCTTCCAGCTTGGACAAAACTCTCCATGACATCTTCATGTGTTTCAAATCTGTCCCAAATGAAAAAATTCTGTGACCAATCCCCAATTCTCCCTGCAAATCTTTTGGCTGTCCCTTTTGAAGGGTGGCATAAATTCCTCTTGAAAAGGTCTGCTGTTTGGTTTTGTTTTCTGGTCTTCTGATGCATGGTGGTTTAAGGAACCAACTTCTATTTTTATTTTCATCAATCTGTTTAGGAATCCCTCCATGGTTCAACCAATGAGTACAAATGTTTGTGATAATGAGGTTGTTGATTCTGAGTTTAATGCATTTTTCTGTGTGGTATTATGTCAAACATTTCATGCACACACTGTGTAAGCTCCATCGTGTTGACAGTTAGAGCAGAGGTAATAATTTCAATCTCAAATGTTTGGCCTTCAACCATGTATCATAATTTCGCCCTCAAGGGATGGTAGCTTCAGCCAACTTCAGGAATATGCTTCTCTAATGGCACTCATCAATTCAGCCTTAGGACACATGAAGAAGTCCATGATGGTGGTGCAACCAGACTATAGTAGATAATTGTTCTCAACCTCCTTTCAAATGTGCTCTTGGTCTGCTGAAAAAAAGTGAAGTATATACCCAGAAATTTTAGGCTTAAGGCCTTGCCAATCACTGATGAATACACCCAGAATTCGATCTTGCTGAACATATACAAAATTAATGATAATGATGCTCAGGTTTGCCAATAATCAGACGTTATACCAGCAGTATGGATCTCTCTGCCACAAGGAAATTCGACCCAAAATTGCCTATGGACCTAAGTCTGCCAGTAAGGAATTATTGTGCCAAAAATCTCTATCTACCAAGCAAATAACTCGCCCAGAAATGTAAGGAACTTTGTTCTAACATATACAGAGGATTTCAAATAAGAATTTTCCAATTTATAAGAAATTCAAGCTTCAATAAGTCTGCTCCAGAACTTGGTATAATGACAACCCTTGGCACTGTAGAATTCCAGCTAAGGAATCCTCCAAAAGACCACCATTTTCTGAGTTTTTGCTTTTATTGTGAATCTTTCAGTAAAACACTTTGTCAATCATGTCCCATACATATGTTGTAGGTATACTGTGTAATCTTGATTTTCCAAACAATGGTTTATAGTAGTTTAATATAACCTGAATGTTGCATCCCACCACAATATATAACAAGAAGAAATTTTTAGAGATGAACGACACCAAACAGAGCATAAAAATGTCTCCTCCTGTTCAATTATCAATCCTCAATTGCACAACATGAGCTCAGTGATGTTCAACATCGTTGGAGATTCCACCATTGTATAGTGAACAACTCGTCCTCTTCACTGCCCAGAAATCGTCCCCACAAACAAAGTTAAGAGACGTCATGCTCGTGGCTGGAAATTCGAACTCCCTTGACACTATATCAGTCCCCACTAGAAGGTAATATCATTCACTCAGCCAACAAAAGTGTGCACGGCCTCCCTCAAGCGCAAAATCAAATTCTGTAGATTAGGCTCTACGACTACCATATTGGCTTCTGCAAATCTCCTAGCATAATTCGATTTCCCTTGCGGCTTGCTCAAAAAATGATAAATTTGGCTCAGTTGAAGCTTCATAAATCGACCCTCTATTCTGGTAGGATTTACGATCTGCCTAGCAATGAAAATTCACTAAGTCACAAAAGATTTCGATCTTAGCTGACTGTGATAGCAATTTCTCCCTGGAACTCAATATCTGGGGTCAAATAACTCAACCCTTTCTCTCTGAAACACCCCTTCCAATTTGGCTTCCAAAAATGGGCTTGGCCTCTAAAAACGATTGCATGCTTTCTGGTCAGAACAATGAAGAAAAAATTCACTCGGAATACCAGCACGAACCATCACAAACTGATTAATTTGATGCGTGAAATATTGGCATGTCCAAACTTTGGCAACTTCATAAAAGGAATGATGTTTACGCCTTCACACATATAAAATAATAATCCAGCTCTTGAATTATTTTAACGGTCCACCCTTTTAATAATAAACATTGGCCCTACGGCCCCACCAAAGTTTGATGTGATTTGATCATTCGCTTTTATCTCCCAAAATAATAAACTCGACTTCACTGAACCTTGGCCACTTCTTGATTTTGAAAGTATGTTGATATTTGATTAAATACAACTTTTCTCTTAATTTGTGGCACATCTCTCTTTTTTCTTTTTCTTTTTTTCTTTCTTTTCTTTTCTTTTTTTTTTATTAACAATTTCTCATTTTGTTGCAGGAACTCGGTTTTTTGGCTACTTGGCAAAATCCTCCGTTTTTGGCTTCTCCGGCAAAACCCTCCAACAATAATCACTGCAACTAGAAACTGAAAAAGCCGCAGGCTGAGCCAAGACCAAGGCTTTGATACCACTGTAATATCCCAAATGGGATATTTTAACTAAAATTGCAGAAATAAACTTAAGCAGCAAAATAAATGGAAATATACACACAGCCACCAATAGAACACAATAGATGTCGATAAAATCACTGAGCCATTTTATTAATCCATGATAAAAAGTACATCAGCATAAAGGAACAGCGGAACCTGAGCTTGCCAAGCAAGCGGAGCAAACCCAGAAAGATCTCTGGCCCAACTGATGAATGACGCTGGCAATGATGTAGACAGCTCGGCAAGAAGACTGCTGCAAGTCAGCTACGACAAAATTGTCACTGAACCCACTGAAGCACAAGTTGAAGATCCGGATGATCCTCACACCAATCTCTGAAGCTCTGTGAAACTTCTAAGTGAAGTCTCCTCAAGAGAGTTGGGTTTTCGTCCAACACTCACAAATCACCCGAGGGTTTCCGTCCTAGGGCTATGGCTGAAGTAGAGAACCACATCCTCAAACCTCTCATACACAAGCAAATGATCTACTCCAAAGATATCTCCCAATGGCCTCCTCCCTTTCTTTTATAGATCCCTTGGAGCCTTTTAGAGCATTATTTTATTATTATTTTATTCATGGAGCACTTTTCCCTTTTATTAAAATATTCCTTTTTAATGCAGAAAAGGGTAAATCGGCTACCACACCTCCTCCGGTCACTGAAATCTGTGTCTAACTGTCCCACCATGTAGGTATTCTTGTCTCGGTTCCAATGAGCTATTACACTAAGGTGTTCCATCATGTATTCCTCCCAGAATGCCACCTTGAGCATAATCAGCTGAGTTAAGCCCATAAATAACTCAAATTTCCGAAAGTTATCGGAATGCATCGGAACAAGAGACAAACTGCTCGGATGATGGTGTATATCAAGCGAATGCCTCCGGACACCATGAAAACTCCTCAAAACTCCTCTGAAAAGCTCCTGAGCCCACTGATAGCACCAATCTGTACATGTGACCTGTCTGCTCCTAACTCTGAAAGTCCCTCCTAGCCCTGTCATGGGTGATACCAAAAAAAGGAATATTACAGGATACTTACTTGAAGATGATTGTAGGAACTTCCTCTTAAACTGATTTCAAAGTAGGTGATCTTGGATCCTTGATGATTAAAGATTGTTTCAGAATGGAGATATCTTCAATAGTGTTGGGAGGTGCTTAATGATTCGTCTTCTAACAATGTCAAGAATCTTTGATGTCAAAGATTACCTCCTCGATGTGAGGATTCCTTGAATAAGGGTGAAAGTCTTCTTGAGATGGCTTGAGGATTTCCTTGCAAACTGATTTGACCTTACACTGTAGATTTTGACTTTTGCTTTGATGCTTTCTAGAAAATTGAATTTTGATACATGAGTGTCTCTATGTCAAACAACCCTTTGTCTTTAGCACCTTACCTCTGATCCCATGTTCAGAATTTGAAGGGTTGGTGTTTAATACAAATTCTCTTCTTGATAATTACTTGTGAGCTTACTTGAGTTACTTATGTCTTCTCTTCGTTGTCTTATTTAGTCTTTCATCAAGTAAATTATCAAAATACACAAGACACAAAATTACGCTCCTAGAGCCAGGGCAAAACCTCTCCCTCTTGGAGAGGAAAACCCGCAAAGAATTCTTCTTATAGATCTTCAAATGACAAGTACCATGACCATGACTTAGACCCTTGACATAGATATGCTTCCAAGACCTTTGTCACTTCTTCTTTGAACTTGGTTCTTCAATCTATACTGACCTCCATTTGCTTTAGAGAACTCGGTCTCTAGGTTTATCTTATCTTCCTTCTTATCCCTTGCTTGCATATCAACACTTTTGGAATATAGACCTTCTTCCTTACTTCTGTGACCCATACTTGATCACTTCTTAAATCCGCATATCGTTCTTGATGTATTCCACACTTCATGACTGTTAGAGTTCACACTTCTTCATTGTTGACACTTCAGATAAAACCGCATCCCTTTCTTCATTGTTATCTGCTTACAAACTCGGACTATTTTCCACTATGATTAGCATGGGAATCCGCATTATCTTCTTGACTTTAACATTGTTCTATTTCAGAGAAATATGCAGTAGTTTAAACTCCTTAACACTTGTAACCATCTTAGAATATGTACGCACTGAAACCCTATACTTGATCTTCAACAATCCGCATTTTAGTGTTGTATGAACTCAGAGAGAAATCCGCATTTTTCTTATAGGACACTCCGCAATTCCTTGCGGTGATATCCATGCATTAAACCTTGTACTAGACTGTAGATATCCACATTTCATCCTCTGAAACACCTTAGGAAATCCGCATATTTCCTTTCCCAAAACAGTTCTCAATCTGCCTCAGACTTGTCCACAATTTCTCAGAGGAATCTGCATTGAGTTGAGTGATAATGAGCCGCAGGAACAAGGGTATATATATTGATCTTGAACTGCCTTTAGGCCGACCCTACACCAAGTTGTAGGCCAACATTTATTCTGCAAATAGGTCGACTTCAACATTTGTTTCCAGCGTTGAGAAAGAGCTATTACATGCCATTCTTCCACAAGGTATATGACAAGGCCTTGGAGCACTCTAATGAAGACTAGGCTCTCCATATACATGACACTAATTATACTTATAAACATAAGACAAACCCTAAATAGACATCAAGAAGAAGTCTATTAACCTATAAAATTCTTGCTCATGAAACCCATGAAGCAAGTACAACAAATTACATTTTATTATCTTTGTCTTCGTTTTATAAATACATAATTACATAGTCAATATGAAGATCGACCTAGTTACACTTTTCAACACACATGTCCCTCATACTGGATTGTAGAATGAGCCTCTCGGCTCAATGAAGAGTGAAAGTGAAATATCAACAACTTAGTTAATTTTCGTGTTAATAGATTTTAAATTGTTTATTTATATGGTTATTTAATTTTTGTCTTTTTGTTTGGCTAACATGAGCGAAAATTATTTTTATTACTTTTTTGAGGACGTGACATACCTACACATGTCCCTCATACTGGATTGTAGAATGAGCCTCTCGGCTCAATAATGAAAAAGGATTCAGTTTCTTGTTCAAGGAGACCCAAAAAGTCAACTGCGTCCAATGTTAGAGGAAAGAGAAGAAAAGTGGCATTCAAGCATTTATACTTCAGACAAATGGTGTAAGCTTATCAAGATAACATGATCTCTAGGACATTTCATTCATTTAACAATGGCCCATACTTTAGACACATAATTCCACATTTCATACATGGAGCAATTGGCCCTAATTATAGTGAAGTTCAAGTGTATGCAGCAACAAGAAAAATAACATTAATTTTGCACTTACAATGTTAGAGAGTATATCCAATCAGCATCACACTTGCAAATAAGAAGCTCCAAGATAGAAATAGCCCAAATCCATACATCAAAATTCATCCATAATCCAAAATAGTCCTCCAAGGAAAAATGTGAAGTTCTCTAAAGATAAAGAGATCCCAAGCCAAGCGATGATACAAATGAATCCAACTAACTCCTATTTATACACCACTTATGAGATCGATTTAGCTAATGAGCCTACATTAGCCCCTAAAAATAAAATAATGTGCAAATAAACCATTTTTTGGTGGCAAGACCACCAAACTAGCTCATAAATGAAATAATAAGCCTCTCAGGAGGTCAAATAATAATATATGCATGTCATGGGGCCATCCTATGTTAAGAAATTAGGGCGTTTGATTCAATTTCTCTTTCATGATAATTACTCGTGAACTTGTTATGCTTCATTTACTTAGATCTTATCTTCATTAGCTTATTATGTATTTCATCAAGTCAATTATCAAAACACAAGAGACAGAATTTAGGCTCTTCGAGCCAAGGCCAAAACCTTTCCCTCTTGGAGAGGAAAATGGAGTGTAAAAACTCTGGTAAACTTGAATAAGTATATATTATTATTTATAAAAGATGAGATATGAGATATGCTTACAATGGGGAATCACCGAGGCTTTAAATATAGCCTCATGGTGTCCCTTGGTGAAGAGGCATGATCTTTGATCATGCCCTTTCACTTAATAAAACCTAATATAACTATATCTAACTAATAATTAATAAAATATACATAACATTGCCCCTCTCTTAAAGATGTTTTGTCCTCAAAGCATACGTAATAATGGACAATGTTGACGAATGCCTGGGTTTCTTGAGCAGTGGGCTCTTGCTTCCCACATTTTAAAAAGATCGTGAAGCATCTTCTCGAGCTCCATCTATTGGTGATGTGGATAGCGACAAGATTTGATATTGACAGGGTCAGGTCCTTTCTTGACTTCTATTGGATGTTCATGTTCCTTATTAGGAGGTACTTTTATTGGCAGGTCTTGGAAGAATTTTTCGTGTTTCCTAACTATTCGTTGTTCTTCTGGTGATTTTTCATGATTCCTTTTTAGATTTAGAGGTAAGTTACCAACAATTATCATTCGATGCAACTTCTCCTCATCATCAAATGCTTCATTCTTAACAACCATATCTGCTTCATCACCGAAGGCCTCAACAGCTTTTGGGACTATATCAGTGGCTTTGGATGTGTTTGTCTCTTCACATTTTTCTTTCAATTCTGGTGATGAAACATTTTGTTGTTTATAAGCATCTATATTTTCATGGTCTCTTTCATTTTCAATGACTATGTCTGTTGTTGCATCTGTGATAACAGTCACGTTAAATTCTTTATGTGGCTCCTTCACCAACATTGTTTCTTTTTCTACCATTGGATTTTCATTTATATAAAAGTTTTCAATAACTTCTGTTGTTGCATTACTGGCTTTATAAGTGGATTGAGTTGCATTTTCTTCTCTTGGTTTCTCAGCTCTATAACTTTCATGGTTGATTTCAGAGTCTCTACTTCTAGATGGTTCAACACTATAGCCTTCATGTGAGCTGATTTCCAATTCAACCTCATTTAATTGCTCTTTTCCAAACATGTTATATTCATGATGATGATCTGAATTAGCTGAATTTTTTAGTTGATTATGTTCGACATTTGGGAATATTGGAATTTGTGTCTGACTTAACTTATCTATCTTATCATTTAGCTTATTGAAGAGTTTTGTCATCTTGTTCATTGCTTCGCTATGCTTTTCTGTGACCTCGTAATGATTTAGCCACATTTGTCTTTCTATTCGATTTGTTGTATCATGAACCTTTTTGATGTCGTTGGAGTGTCCTGCAACTGTACCTTCAAGAACGACTAATCTTTTTCCGAATTCTTCGGAATTATGGTTGATCTGTTTCTCGAGATCCACCCATTTCTTCTGGAATTCGGCCATCGACATTGATGAAGAAATTGAACGTGTATGAGGTGGGGAATATTTTTCTGACAGTTTCTCTCCTTCTTTAAAATTAATTAATTAATTAATTAAATTTTTATTTTTTTAATTTTTTTTTAACTATATAATTATTATATATATATAATTTTTAATTAAAAATTATATAATATATATAATTTAATTATATAATTATTATATATATATATCATTATTAAATGGGAATTATATAATATATAAATGAATTATATAATTATAATATATATATATATATATAATTATCAATTGAACTATATAATATTTATTTTATATAATTAAAAAAAAATCGTTTTTTTTAAATTTGCCCGTCCCATTTGAAAAGAGACACTGTTTCTTATAGGGGAAACAAATCGATTTGTTTTAACATAACGATGCTCAGCAGAATTAAACGTGGATCCTTACCAACCGTCACACCTATTCACGAATTTTTTTAAACGTAAGTTTTTTTTTTGGCGGAGTGTGCAGAAAACGGCGGAATTTGGAGATGGACGGGTGCGAAGACGGGCGGAGTTGGGAGCCGCAAGGCGTGGTGTTGGAATGTGGAGGCTGTGGTACGCAGGTGGGAAGGCCGAGGGAGAATGGCCCAGCGTGGTGAGGAGTAGGGGGCGGGTGTTACCGCGGAAGTGGATAGCGGAAGCCGTAGGAGGTGTGATAAGCGTATGAGGGAGGGAGCAGAGTTTAAGGAGTGTTATAACCGGAAACAATACTGCCTAAAAAGCCTAATCATTCCCTTCTAACTGGAACATGTGCTATTTCTGAAGGTTTAGCAGTGTACTTGCAGCAAAAAGAACAGATGGCAACTGAATTCGTATGAGTAGGAAGTCGACTTAACTTCGATTGAGATTTTTGTTGGTAGCTAGAATGCAAGCAATTGTGTGCGAGCGGAAGGAAACAGCACGTCAGACGGGGATGGGTAGAAATGTGAAGGATGGATGCAGCAGTAGCTCAGTGGAGAAATAGGGAATACCAGTGTGTACGGCCAACCACGATATTTTTTTTTTTAATAATTTTTTGCTTCTCTGACAGACTATGTTTAATTATGAAGTCTTGGTTTAATTATCAAAGGTCACAATGTTTGACCTCGTTTCAAAATAATAACACTGCGATCCTTCCTCGCTGAAGTTATGTGAGCCACACTTAGAATTATATTCAAATCGTTAGGCGGATGTAATGAAGGGGTAATTAATTCTTCAGCGTAGGGAATGTAGGGAATGAAGGCAGCGGGGTAGGGAATAGTGTAGGAGGGTGGAGAAGGACTGTAGATTTATTATATATATATTCTTTTTTTTTTTAAACAAACGCTGTGGGGTGTAATGAGGGAAGCGCTGGGGTGTGAGTGCAGTGAGGGAATGAGCGTGTGGGCATTGGGAGGGAAAAATCTGCAGAATTTTATTTTTATTTTTATTTTTTTTTAAACCAAGGTTGCTGCCCACAAGCACTTGGTAAAAAAAATCTGCAATCTGGAATTCTTGTAATTCCTTAATTCTGGGTGATCACAGAGATCCCGAAGAGCGATGGCTCCGATACCAATGGAGTATAAAAACTCTGGTAAACTTGAATAAGTATATATTATTATTTATAAAAGATGAGATATGAGATATGCTTACAATGGGGAATCACCGAGGCTTTAAATATAGCCTCATGGTGTCCCTTGGTGAAGAGGCATGATCTTTGATCATGCCCTTTCACTTAATAAAACCTAATATAACTATATCTAACTAATAATTAATAAAATATACATAACAGAAAACCCGAAAGTAATTCTCCTTATATATCTTCAATTGATGAGTAGCATGACCATGACACCGACCCTTGACACCAGTATGCCTCTAAGACCTTGCCAGTGCTCTTTCTAGGCTCCTTATGTTGATATCCTTTTTTTGCACTGTACTGCACCAACACTAGGGAAACTCGGTCCCTATTCTAGCAGCCCGAAATGATGTGCTTCTTTCCAGCCTTCAAGAGATTCTTCCTTGGCCTATCTTCGTGTACAATTGAAGCCCTAGATAGAAATCTCTTTCTTAGCTGTAATACCTTTTTCTCCATACTATGATGACCTTCTTCTTGATGTTGTGTATGTCACTGAATATATGTGAGAGTGTGAGATCAATAGTGGAGGCTAGCAGCCTAGCACTACCTCTCCTCCACATTGATCTCAGTCCCCTTAGCAATTCTTACAACCTTCCTTGATGCGTTGCTTCAGTACTGAATAAACACCACTTTATGCACTGTATAGGAGACCCTTATCTTTGTTGTGGTAGCCCTCGACCTAGCTGAAAGATGTGAGGTGTATTATACCCAAAACAGAGATATAATGAAGTCTTCCTTTCTTCGTTGGACACCTCCTCTTCTTCGCACAAAACACAAACTAAAACCCGCACTGTAATCTCGGACATGTCTGAACTGTTGGTTGCCAAATGAGACCGCAATCCCTCCTTTATATAGGGATTGTTTCCCTATTCTATGCCGACGTGACAATTTGTGGGTGAGCCGACTTATACATCTATTTTTTGGCCGACTTGACAAGGAGTGTATCCAACTCATTGAAGCCGACTTCAAGGAGCACTTTTGACAAGGTCTTGGAGCATACAAATTACATCAATAATTGTCTTTACAAGTGTAACAACACTTCATATACATGACTCTAAAGTATACATTTATGACAAGATGACAAACCCCTAAAGACGTCAAGAAGAAGTCTAACCTATAATAAAACTTCCTTGCTCATGAAACCCATGAGGCAAGTATTACAAAATATATTTTATTATCTTTGTCTTCTTCATTACATAAATTCATGATTACTTAGTCATTATGAAGACTAAACCTAGTTACACTTTCCAACGCTCCCTCTTAACTAGGGAGGTATTCATAATGGTACATGATCACTCTAAATCGGAAGAATCTCATAAGAAGAATCTGATTGGTATTCTCATCTGTATAGCTTCATATCAACCAGCATTGTCACAGTGCAAGGCCTTGACTAACAGCTCCATCTCTCCACGAGACCATGAGCTACAACATTGGCGAGACCAATGATGAGTAGACACCCTCATCATTGTCTCTCTTGGATCATATCCCACTCAGGTTCATATAGGATTATGTCCATCAGGATTATTCTTACTTTTGGATTCCCAGTCCTCAAAGAATATTCGTCCTTTCATGACTACACTTTCCATGGATGCCCTAATACATCCCCAAAAGAGTATCAAATGCCAGTTGATTACCCAATCCCGCATTTTGTATTCCAGGTGAAGACCAGAATGATGTGTCTATCTCTCCCTCTCAATTAGGGAGGACATATTCCACAAAGGAATGTACTCGTTCCTATACAAGGAATGTACCTAAGCTCCCTCTTGGCTTAGGAATTACCGAGTTTCTTCCAAGTAAGAAACTTATTACCAGGCTCCCTCTTAATCAGGGAACTGTAGTGGCAATGATGGAAACACCCAGCTGCTCATGAAGAACTCCTTTCTTCGATGCCATGAATTTCTTCATTGTTAAGGAGTCTTCATCTTTGGGATCTCTTCATAGGGCACTGATCATCCATCACCTTCATCCAAGAGTCGTGTCTTCTATCAAAAAGTGATCCATCAATCTTCTCATCTGGTCTAGCTTCATGCCATGTTGCTTTCCTTCGAACCATACTTTTTCCAAGGATCTTTCATCATGCCTTGTGGTTTTCAACTTGTGGAAGACATATACTTCCCTTTGGCAGCCCTGCATAAGCTCATCAGATATTAATTAAATATAAATATGAACTTTTAAATCAAAAGTTACCTTAGTGATGATCTTTCACCATGACATCTTCTTGTAGGCATCGGCATCCTTCGTTACAGATTGACACATCTCCTAAAGATATGTATTTTCAAGGGTCTCCATCTTTTCCAGACTTCTATCAGAGTCTTACATATCTTCCCAGGAGATTTTCTAGTCAAATCTTCTCCTGGATGTTAACTACTTTTGATCATGGTTGCACTTCTCACAATCTCCTTCTTTCTTTCTCCACACAAATTTATTTCATTCCCAAGAACTTCCATTGTGCAGTTCCTTGATAATGTACAAGCACCTCATATTCCATATGAGGACATATTATGTTGATTTCATATAGTGTAGATCATGCCTTTTTGGCAACCTGTGCATCAGAAGAGTTTTTGCTTTCTATTTTGATCATACTTCTAAGAATAGAAGTATACTATCTGCAACCACATGACATGACTTCATAGCATCCAGTGTCAACATATATATACATGTACCTCATTATTTTTCCTTTTGAGTCATCCTGTAGCAGGTTTCCTTAGAATGAAGAGTTTCATTCCCTTGACCTGCTTCATCAATATGTCATCATATCCTAATCCCAGAATAATGCAAGTTAGAATTTTGATGAAACCTTTTGCTTTCTTTCTAACTAGTGAATCCAAAGAGGATTCCATTAAAAAAGGTCAGTGCTTGTTTCCTTATTGATTATTGAATGATGACCCTTGATCTTGATGACTCCCTTCTATAAATGTTGTTTTCAGTGCAGTTCCCAGGAGCCACTTATCTCATAGCATAGATATCTCATAAATGCTTTTCCAGAAATCCTCCTATGGCAAGTACTCCTACTTTTGATGCTTCTATCATGATGCTAATTTTAAAATGATGCATCTATCTAATGCATCCTAACATACTATTTTACAACCAAAAGATACTTAAAGAGGAAGATGATCTCAATCATAGTAGAGATCTTTCACTTCTTCTTTCTTAGGCTTCTTCGAATCAGGTTCTTCTATTTCTCCAGCGACATGGGCTTCCTCCTTTTTCCTCTTGTCCTTATTAGATTTGGGACAACCCTTTTATAGTGCCCAAGTTCGTTACATCCATAGCATCGTAACTTATTCATGTTTCTTTCTTTCTTCTGAGGACCAAACTTACCAAATCTTCCCTATAGGCTTGATTCTCTTCACTTTTGATCTTATATCAACTTTAGCTTTTAACCTCGTCTCTTTTATCTTACAAGGGGACCATAGATCCTGGAATGGTGTTGCTTCTTTCTTCCCATAGATACTTGAAGTGAAGTTTCCCCATCCCTTTGGTAGAGCATACAGCACCATTGTAGTCATTTCTCTATCAGACATTACTTCTCCCAATTCCTGCAGTTGATTTCGCATTTCAGAAATCTTCATAAAATATGAAGTGATTCCTTCTCTTGACAACTTCAACTTGTATAGTTTTTGTCTCAGAGATACTACTTCCCTTGCAGTACTCACCGAGAACAGCTCCACCAATTTGTCATATATTTCTTTTGAAGATTCTAGTTTTGATACATAGGGGATGAGAGAGTCCTTTATGGATTCTATAAGAATCCTCTGGGCTCTTATGTCTCCCATCATGAGCTTGAGTATCTTCTTTTGAAGGTTTAGATATTGATCCTTTGATAAGACTTCATTCTCAATAAGTTTTAGATCTGTCCTTTTCTTCCATGCAAGAAAGTTTGAAGTCACAGACAATTTGTTGCTTTCCTTACAAAAAGTCATTTTAACAAATTTAGATTAATATACTTACTTGAGTAGAAGCTTTCTCCTTCTATCAACTTACTTGATGATTATGTAAATAGCAGCAGGAGCTACCTCTTAGATTGGCTTCTTCAAGAGATGTGAAGAGAGCTAGATCACCTTGAATCCTTGATGATGATGATGATCAAGGATGATGACTTCAGCAAGGTGGCTTGATGATGTCTCCAATAATGTTGATTTGACTTTAACACCAAATAGTTGTTGATGGTGATGGCTTCAACACGGTGTCCTTCATGATGTTGACTAGATCTTGACGTATAGGTATTTTGAGAAAGGATCTTGATCTTCTATTGATGGCTTGAGGGTTTCTTCAATTTCTGCAAACTTCTCCTTCTTAAATGAGTGAATATATTCCTAGATCTAAAGATTGACTCGTCAATGTAGATCTCTGCTTTTTGCTTTGATGCCTTTTAGAAAAAACTGATCCTTGATGACTTCTTTGAAGCTTTGATCCTTGTGTCTTCTTGCTAAACTTCCCTTTCTTGTCTTCAACACCTTAGCTCTAATACCATGTTAAGGAATTCGGGCGTTTAATTCAACTTCTCATTCATGATAATTACTTTTGAACTTGTTATCCTTCTTTTACTTAGATCTTATCTTCGTTAGCTTATTATGTATTTCATCAAGTCAATTATCAAAACATAAGAGACACAGAATTTAGGCTCTTCATGCCAGGGACAAAACCTCTCCCTCTTGGAGAAGAAAACTAGAAAGTAATTCTTCTTATATATCTTCAATTGACGAGTACCATGACCATGACACTGACCCTTCACACCAGTATGCCTCCAAGACCTTGTCACTAACCCTTGACACCTTATGCTCTTTCTAGGCTCCTTATGCTGATCTCCTTTTTCTGCACCGTACTGCACCAACACTAGGATAACTCGGTCCCTATTCTAGCAGCCCGAAATGATGTGCTCCTTTCCAGCCTTAAAGGGATTCTTCCTTACCCTATCTTCTGTGAAATTTTCTGAATATGCTAAAATAGAAACCCTACTGTTATATTTCTGATTTACTTCTCCTACTTACATTAAGTTA
The DNA here is from genome assembly GCA_034641835.2 of Pinus albicaulis. Taxonomy (NCBI): domain Eukaryota; kingdom Viridiplantae; phylum Streptophyta; class Pinopsida; order Pinales; family Pinaceae; genus Pinus; species Pinus albicaulis. The sequence goes on along the minus strand of CM076575.1, from coordinate 923,777,518 downwards.
TTAACCTGAAATGTTCAGCATTAACATCGAAGTAAATACATTAACAGCCTACACATAAAGATCTAAACTGAATAACATGCACAATGACAAAGTGACACACAAAGATTTTCGAGACAACTGTTCCTGGAAAAACCCAATGCGGGAAAACCGGTCTTCTCGCTGTTGGATGGTTTTATTATGAAGCAGAAGCTAAGTACAACAGATCTGGACACCAAATTGGTTAACCCGACAGAGAAATAAAAGAACTGCAGCTATACCTCTATTCTGGAGACAGAAAAACTGACTGATTCACACCCTCAAATGGGATTTACAAAACTCAGCCTTTTCCAATCTTCAGAAACCCCAGCACTGCTCTGAAGACCTCGCGTCAGCCCTGATGGCTTGTGTCAGCCCCTACGCTGCTCAGGAAGGGCTTGCGTCACCCCAGACTTGGTTACGTTGCCCCTGGGCCTGCGTCAGCCCTGCTGGGCTCCTGCTACCCCTGCGCTACCCTTTCTGGGCCTATGTAGCTCCTGATGCCTCTGCACTGCCCCTACTAGGCTCTTGGTTGAGTTGCGTAGCTGCTGCCTCTGCGTTGCCTCGGTCTTTTGTTTCTCTGCCCTCGTTGCACTCTTGGCCTGGGATCAAACCATCCCTCTCGCCAATACTGCCCCTCCCTGCAGCTGAACACTTATGAAATTTTTAGCAAACCAAGCCCTAGAATTCCAGCTTAGTTTCAGTGCTCGGCCACTGTGTGTGTTCTCCAACTGACCCCAAGCTCTCCTCTTATACTTTTCTCGTTGAAACATCAACGACCGTGATCTAATCTTGAATCGACGACTAAGATTAGAAGATGCTTGATCCGTGTGACTTAAATCATTTTCATCACATGTTTAATTTAATTAACTTTAATCCTTTAATTTTCCTAAGTTAGACTTAAGGTCCTTAATTAAAAAGATTAATTAATTAAATATCTCTTAAACAGGATGGAATTTCTTAAATCGCTTTCTAGGTCTTGGAGATCTCATGCACTCTAGTCCCTCCACAAAGTTTGGGAGCTAGAGCACATCCGATGCTACCCCAACACCTCAAAATCTCAACACTCCCTCTTAGCGAGGAAAGTGCTCTAGCAACAATACTTCACCCAGAAGTTCTGCACTGATCTCTGGTGTGGGTCTTTGCGTTGATGCTTGGCCTGCTGCCCTTCATCACTGCACTGCTACTGCTCTCCCGTATTGTTGCCCATGACGCTGCCACCATCACTGCTACATCCATACTGCAGCTCCCTCTCAAATTGTTGCATCGTGCTGCCAACTGTTGCACTGCAACTCAGTTGCTGAGAGTAGGCAACTGAAGGACTCCTGCCCAATCTTTGACAGACAAGTTAGTGGGGCTGCATCTCATCACCGAAGCTCCATAGGCTGCTGCTCTGCACTGTCCTCTGAAGGCTACTGCGCTGCTACAGCTATGCATTGCGTAAGTAGACCTGCTCTGTGTTGCCTCTGCGTTGTTGTCCTCTACGCTGCTGTTGTACTCCTGAAGCCTCTACACTGCTACAGCCACTGCACTCGGTATCCTACGCTGCTGTTGTATATGCACTGCGATACTCCCTCATCAGCATGTCAGCTCTGCCTCTGCTCCATCTGTGATCCTCTACACCCACTACTCCACCTGTCCCGCTACCGTCTTAAGGCTCCCGTAGCTCGTATGTGATCCAAGAGTTAGGCTACTCAAGGATCCTGCCCTCACTCTAACTACTCTACATATCAAGATCGCCCCACTTTCGTGGTTCATGAGCGCTCATGGCTACGTCATCTCCAGAGCCATCGTCCGCCATAGCAGCCTTGGAGCTAGAAGTTTCCTTGTCATTTTTCTTCTGAGGACAATTGCTGGCGAAATGTCCTAGTTCGTCGAAACACTTGATCTTCGACAAATCACGCTTCTTTCTCCCTTGTTGCCTCTTTGATGCCAAGGCTGCATCTTCCTCTTCTTCCCTCTTCACTTTGCTCGAACCGGTGTTGTACTATCTTTTGGTCATCCGGCGGATTTAGTCTTGTCAAAGGATAGCCCACATGTTGTCCCAGTTGGGAAGTTCCACTCTACCCAAGAGACTTTGGACAAAAGTTTCCCAGTCCTCTATGACTACATTGAGAGCAATCCTCACCATGACATCGTCATCTACCTTGACCCCCATGCCAGTCAGTTGATCCCGGATTGATTGTAGTATGTATAGAAAAGGGTCGATCTCCTCACCCTTGGCCATCATGAATAACCTCAGCTGCTTCTCCAGAAGCATATTCCTCTGAACAAATCTTCCTTCATACAATATGGTTAGAACTATCCACATCTCATGAATCGTTGCCTTCTTGGCTATGTGTGGAACCACGTGATATTTGACCCGTCCATAATGAAGCGCTTGGCATGTGTCGCTGCTTCTTCATGCTTCTTCAGGAGCTTCGCATCGGTCGATGTAGCCAGGACTTTCTCTGCATGCTCCCTCAAGCCATATGCCTCCATGACTACCAGGATTCTAGCCTTCCAGATTGCAAAGTTGCACAGGTTGTCCAACCTATCTTGATCACGTAGTCCATGGGGTGCCATCTGCGTTAGTCAGAACAAATCCTCCTCTCTATGCTAGAGACTCGGATCTAGGGTCCTTGGCGAGACAGGCACCCTTTGCTCCCTCTGACAACTGACTCCCTCTCTTGGAAGTCTGCCAAACAAAACGAATTAGCTCTCTTCGATCCTCTGATCGATCTTCAGACTGCTTTGGCAGGAAATCTTCTGAAAAGATGTTCTCCTCCCACTCTTCGTCAACTTAGCTTAGGCTAAATTCTGCACCAATAGAATTTTCACCCCACCAGCAATTGTTGAAGGTCTGCAGCTCAGCTTCCGGCACTCTGAACAACAATCAGCTTCTGGACTGCTTCACCCTGGCTGGCTTCTGCGTGAGCAGACAGTCTCAGCGCAGCTTCTGCGCTGCCTCTGCGTAGTAAGTGCGTGGATCTGCATGGACACTGTGTCACCCTTGCCTCTTCTTGGCTCTACTTCCTTTTGCTGCTGTGTTGCCTTCTCGTGTCCGGATTACCTGCTGCTGCTGCTGCTTTCTGCAACACAGATTCTTCACCCTTCTTGTTGGAGATCCAGCTAGATCTGCAATCCCTCTGATACCACGTGAAAATTTCTAAATATTTTAAAACAGAAACCCTACTGTTAAATTTTTTATTTACTTCTCCTACTTACATTAAGTTATTAATCTGAAATTTTCAACATTAACATCGAAGTAAATACATTAACAGCCTACACATACAAATCTAAACTGAATAACATGCACAATGACAAAGTGACACACAAGGATTTTTGGACCACTGTCCCCGGAAAAACCCAATGCGAGAAAACCGATCTTCTAGCTGCTGGAGGGTTTTATTATTAAGCAAAATCTAAGTACAACAGATATGGGCACCAAAGTGGTTAACCCGAGAGAGAAATAAAAGAACTACAGTTATACCTCTGTTCTGGAGACAGAAAAACTGACTGATTCACACCCTCAAATGGGATTTACAGAACTCAGTCTTTTCTAGTATTTAGAAACCCCAACGCTACTCTGAAGCCCTCTGCGTCAGCCCCTGCGCTACCCGTGTTGGGCTCTTGGCTGAGCTATGTAGCTACTGCCTCTGCATTGCCTCGGTTTGCTATGTAGCTACTGCCTCTGCATTGCCTCGGTTTGTTGCTTCTCTGCCATCATTGCACTCTTGGCCTGGCCAAACCATCCCTCTCGCCAATATTGCCCCTCCCTGCAACTGAAACACTTCTAAAATTCTTAGCAAACCACGCCCTAGAATTCCAACTTAGTTTCAGTGCTCTTCCACTGTGTGTGTTCTCCAACTGACCCCAAGCCCTCTTCTTATACTTTTCTTGTTGAAACGACGACTAAGATTAGAAGATGCTTGATCCGTGTGACTTAAGTCATTTTCATCACATGTTTACTTTAATTAAATTTAATCTTTTAATTTTCCTAAGTTAGACTTAGGGTCCTTAATTAAAAAGATTATTTAATTAAATATCTCTTAAACAGAATGGAATTTCTTAAATCGCTTTCTGGGTCTTGGAGATCTCATGCACTCTAGTCCCTACACAAAGTTTGGGAGCTAGAGCACATCAGATGCTACCCCAACACCTCAAAAGCTCAACATCTTCCTGTACCATTGATGCCCTAGATAGAAATCTCTTTCTTAGTTGTAATACCTTTTTCTCCATACTATGATGACCTTCTTCTTGTTGCTGTGTATGTCACTGAATATATGTGAGAGTGTGAGATCAATGGCGGAGGCTAGCACTACCTCTCCTCCGCATTGATCTCAATCCCCTTAGCACTTCTTACAACCTTCCTTGATGCGCTGCTTCAGTACTGTATCAACACCACTTTCTGCACTGTATAGGAGACCCTTATCTTTGTTGTGGTAGCCCTAGTCCTAGCTGAAAGATGTGAGGTGTATTATACCCAAAACAGAGATATAATGAAGTCTTCCTTTCTTCGTTGGACACCTCCTCTTCTTCGCACAAAACGCAGACTAAAACCTGCACTGTAATCTTAGACATGTCTGAATAGCTGGTTGCCAAATGAGGTCGCAGTCCCTCCTTTATATAGGGATCATTTCCCTCTTCTAGGCCAACATGACAATCTGTGGGTGAGCCGACTTGTACATCTGTTTGTGGGCCGACTTGACAAGGAGCGTATCCAACTCATATGAGCCGACTTCAAGAAGCACTTTTGACAAGGCCTTAAGGCATACAAATTACATCAACAATTGTCTTTACAAGTGTAACAACACTTCATATACATGACTCTAAATTATACATTTATGACAAGATGACAAACCCCTAAAGACATCAAGAAGAAGTCTTTGACCTATAATAAAACTTCCTTGCTCATGAAACCCATGAGGCAAGTATTACAAAATACAATTTATTATCTTCTTCATTACATAAATTCATAATTACTTAGTCATTATGAAGACCGAACCTAGTTACACTTTCCAACATCCTAAAGGCCTGATGAGGTCCATATGTGCCATGATGATGAATAAATCCTCAAAAGGTGATGGACAAGGGGGTGGCCCCTTGTTCTCCAAGTAGTAGACCTGTGGTGCTCCCAGTGGGTATGGGTGCACACCAATGACCCCATGGGTCTCCATATGAGTCGAATATGTTTGTAGATCATCTATAAGGGATCAGATGATGGGATGAACGCTGCCATGTCATCGTACAAGTCCTTGGACAACTGCCAAGTGTGTGGTGCTCCTGTGGAGCCAGTTGGGCATAGTGTACCAAGTGCATCATCCTCGTCCCAAAGGTGGATCTCTAGTAATCTTTGGACATCGGTGGGGATCCATGGAGTGTTGTCTGCTGCTGTGGAGGACCATGGCTCTCTACACACACCCTATATGTGCCAATGTAGCCCTCAGGGAGGTTAGGACCCCATATAGGGAGACCAAACCCAAATGGACACCATCTACAATCCTGCATAAGATCCAATGCATCCCCTAGCCTTACATTACAACAAGCCATTAGAGTAATCGTGTAAAAGAGATTACAAACCATGGACAAGAAGCAGACACTTCATAATGGCATGCCCTTCCGTAGTGGGCTTTGTTATGTGTTAATGTCTCCAAGCTTCAAAGGGGGTTAGCCAAGTACCTTATTAGGTGGTTTCTACCCTTAGAGGGGACAGTATGTCCAAGGTACATCCCTCAAATGGTGGTGGCAGGTGAAAAAGAAGTGAAATGGAATAGAGAATAAGAGGGGCAATCCCGGACCAGATATCAAGGCACAAGGGCAACTAGAGAAAAGGAAGCTCACACCTGGGTGTATATGTAGGATTTTTTCCACCCTTCTTTATATGTTTTTTTTGCCTTTTATGAATTTTCTTTAATTAACTGCTCGGGGCTCAAAGGACAAGAGTATGATGTGTAAGATATAGCAGTTATTACCCCCTTTTAGGTAGGGCAGTTCATTGCCCTTCGGGGGTTGAGACAATCATGGGTTCCTGAATGATAAAGTGTAGAAATTTGATAATCCAACCCCGGTTTTCAATTTCTCCTTATTTCTCCCATATAGTTTAAATGTCCATTCCCATAGCCTTACATTCAACAAGCTGGAAAAAATAAATATTTTCTGAAAACACAAATTCTGGAAATTTCACAGTGCTAAAATGCAGAAATAAAAACTCAAAAAAATAAACCAGTCACACACAGAATTTTGACACGTTGATTTGGTCAACATGACCCTGGAAAAACCCCCTACAACTCTTGGGGAAAACCAGTTCGAAAGCTTCTTCTTATTTCTGATAAATGCTTTTACAGTGAGAGAGAAATACTCAGAAAAATTTCAGCAAGTAATAAATATAACTTATCTCGTTTTCCGTGCTTAACCACCGCCTCAGAAAATGTGTACACAGCAAAACATAAATAGCAATAAATGTTGTACAGCCTCCTTGAATTTCGTGCCCAGAAATTACAGCGTTAAATACTGTTGTACGGCCTCCTTGAAAAGCGTGCAAACATCAATAAATGTTGTACGGATTCCTCAAACTGCATGCAAAGAAACAGCAATAAATGTTGTACAGTTTTCTGCCTCGATTTTCGTGCACAGGGACAGCAACTCACTGTACGAATTGTCTTGAAAACCATGCCTCAAAAACCAACAAATTGCTCCTCGAAATCTGTGCCAAACTGCTGTACGACCTCCTTGGAATACGTGCCCAAACTGCTGTATGGTTTGCCTTGAAACTCGTGCCCAAAACTGCCTTGAACTATGTGCCTCTCCTTGCTGTACGGATTTAACATAAATTGCACTCGATATGTGTATGAGAGAGTTATTCCTTCTCCTCACTGCTCAGAAATCTCCTTTGCTCTCTTCCTCTCCTTCTCTCAATCTGCTCATGAAAGAATGAATGACCTTTTGTAATATCCCCAACGAGAAATAAACAGTAATACACAGAAATGCTACAAACAGATATATAAAACAAAATGCCGGAACCAGAATATGGAACAAATACACATAAATGCCAGAACACTAAGCCATTTTATTAATCTGAGAATACATGCATATGGGTACAAAGATAATCAGAATGAGTGCACCTATCCTTGCCCTAGGCAAGTGGAGACCCTCTCAGAATAAGAAATGGCTGCAATAGAGACTGCGTCCTAGCTGGTTGGAGAAACTGCCGTAGGAAACTGCTGCTGCAATATACTGGAACTAGGGGCTGATCCCCTCACCGGAATGAGCTGAAAACTGGAAGGCTAGCTGATCTCAACCCTCCGGACAAAACCCAGAAATCGTGAAGCGAATGCTCCACCTCCGAAAATCCACCAAATAAACCCCCTCCAGAGAAAACGCTGTCTCTCCCGTGCAGAAGCCCAAGAAGACGCTGGGAAAAAGGGGCTGAATCCTCCTGCAAAACCTCTGGATGAAATAGCAATCTCCTCAAAGCTGGAAAACGCTGAAACCACTGCTAAATGACCACCCAACAAAGCTGCTCAACAAAGACTGCGTCCTCCTCAACTGAAACTGCGTCCTCTCTCCTAGACTGCGCAGTCACTCAAAAGGGCAGCTCCTCTACAAAACGTCCACCAGAAACCACTGCAAACCACCAACTGGAACTGAAGGAAAAACCTTGCTCGAGCAGGCACTCGAAGTCCCCCGGAGCCAAGGGTGAGATCTCTGACCGGAGACACTCAGTTCGCACTAAACAGTGCTGCAGACCGACTAAACAACCGGCGTGCTGAAGTAGACAGAAGTCTAGCTCTCAATATCAATATCATATCAACAATGCCAAATGGAGTGAAAACCCCACCTCTTATAGTGCTAGCTCCCTAAAAAAACCCTAACTGCGTCCTTGATCTCCTCCTTGACCTGCGCAGTTACCTTAGGGTCAGCGTGAGGCCTCCCCTCATGTGTGTGTGGACCCCCAAGGCCACCCCTTTAAGTCACAACGTTCATCAACTAGGAAAGCACTTTATTTTATTAAAGTGAGATGACCCCTTATTTCTCACTTTATTTATTATTTTAACTAAAGGCGGCAAAACTATACAAAAATGAAATATTCCAATTAGCAGTGCTAATTAGGAATATTACAATCTCCCCCGGCAGAACGTTGCTTGTCCTCAAGCAACTGAAGTGATGGATGCTGTAGGATCCTCTCATCCTCCCAAGTGGCATCCTCATCCGGCAAGTTCTTCCATCTCACCAAGAACTCCCTGATCTTCCTGCTCCGCAGCTGCCTCTCCCTAGTGTCAATAATAGCCTCCGGCTATAACACCAGATGCCCCTCATCATCTGTGGGTGGTAGCTCCTCGGTGACTGTCACATGCTGGCCCAGTGCCTTTTTCAGGCATGATACATGAAAAATGTTATGAATCTTGCTGCCTTGGGGCAGCTCCAACTCATACGCAACCTGCCCGATCCTGCGTATCACCCTGTATGGCCCATAAAAACGGGGCTTCAGCTTCTCCGCCCCCTTCTGCTTGAGCGAAGACTGTCGGTATGGCTGTAACCGTAGGTAGACCAGGTCTCCTACCTCAAAGTGTCTCTCCACCCGACCCTTATCAGCATACAACTTCTGCTGATTCTGTGCTGTGGCTATGTTGTCCTTGAGAGCTCGGAGGATATCTTGGCTCTCTTGGATCCAAAACTTGGCTCTCGGAGCCCTGCTAACACCAAACATCATGTCCACAAAAGATAAGGAATGATATCCATATAAAGCATAGAAAGGGGTCATACCAATAGACATATGGTGCGTTGTGTTGTAGCAGTACTCGCCCAAATGCAGCCACTTCAGCCATGCCCTCTGCTGCCCACTGACGTAGTTACGCAAGTAGCCTTCCAGCCACTTGTTAACTATCTCTGTCTGCCCGTCCGTCTGGGGATGATAATTGGTGCTCGGTGTCAACTCGGTCCCCACTAGTCGGAAGAGCTCCTGCCAGAATCCGCCCATAAAGCGGCTGTCCCTGTCGCTGACAATGGTCTTGGGTAGACCATGTAACCTGAAAACCTCCCTGAAGAATAGCTCAGCCACCTGTGCTGCTGTGTGATGTGCGGATATGGCGAAAAAATGGGCATACTTCGTCAGCCGGTCAACGACTACGAAGATGCAATCCTTGCCCTGCACCGTGGGCAACCCCGTGATGAAGTCCATCGATATGCTCTCCCATTTCCCCTCCGGAATGGGAAGAGGCTGCAACAACCCTGCAGGATGGCTCATCTCTCCCTTGTTTCGCTGGCAAACATCGCACTCCCTGACATGCTGGAGCACGTCCTCCTTGAGGCCCTTCCATGAGAACCTCTCCCGAATAGCCCTGTATGTCTTGGTGAACCCCTGATGGCCCGCCAATGGTGAATCATGTGAAGCCTGGAGTATCTTCTTCTTGAGCTGAGACCCCTCAGTCAAGAAGATCCTGTCCCTGTAATAGATGATCTCATCGACCACCCTGTACCTGTCATCTGCTACCTGCCCATCCAGGACCTCACATGCAAACCTGTCCTTGGAGTACTCAACCAGCAGTCGAGCCCTCCAATCAGCGTCCAAGCTCATAAGTGATAACGTGGCCGGTCGACGAGAAAGGGCATCAGCTACCACGTTATTCTTGCCTTTGACATACTCTATGTCAAAGTCATAGGCTTGGATCTTGCTGATCCACTTCTACTGCCTCTCCTGCAACTGCTTCTGCTCCAGAAAGTACCTCAGGCTGTTATGATCTGTCCTCACCCTGAATCTGCTACCCACTAGGTACTGCCGGTATTTGGCCAATGCATGCATGATGGCCAACATCTCCTTGTCGTATATGGGATACAACCTCTCGTGTGGAAGGAGCTTCCGGCTCTCAAAAGCTATCGGGTGACCGCCCTGCATCAAAACTGCACCAATTCCCTCTCCCGATGCATCACACTCTAGGACAAAAGGCTGTGTAAAATCTGGCAATGCCAGCACAGGGCAACTGCTCATCACCTCCTTGAGCTTGTCAAAAGCTCGCTGTGCTGTGTCCGACCAACTGAATGCCCCCTTCCTCGTCAAATCTGTGAGGGGTGCAGCAAGCTGTGAGAAGCCCTTGACGAACTTCCTGTAGTATGTGCAAATACCAATAAATCCCCGAAGCTCCGTCACATTCCGCGGCTCTGGCCAATCCCTGATGGCCCTGATCTTCTCCTCGTGGACTCTCACCCCGTCCACTCCTATAATGTGCCCCAGATACAGCATCTTTGTCAACCCGAACTCACACTTGGAGAGCTTGGCATAGAACTGCTGCTCCTCCAAGATGTGCAAGACTGTCTCAATATGCTGGAGGTGCTCCTCCCAAGTCCTGCTGTATATAAGGATGTCATCAAAGAAAACCAGCACAAACTTTCTCAGATGATCCGTGAAAATGTGGTTCATACATGACTGGAAAGTAGCAGGTGCATTGGTCAGCCCAAATGGCATGACCAGAAACTCAAAGTGCCCGTAGTGACACCTGAAAGCGGTCTTGGGAATGTCCTGTTCCCTCACGCGTATCTGATGGTACCCGGATCTCAAGTCAATCTTCGAGAAGAACCGTGCTCCTCTCAACTCATCCATTAGCTCATCGATCCTGGGGATGGGGTACCTGTTCTTCAGGGTCTTCTTATTCAGAGCCCTGTAGTCAATGCACATGCGCAATGTGCCGTCCTTCTTCTTCACCAACACTACAGAAGAAGCGAAAGGACTCGTGCTGGGCCGAATGTGACCAAGGGCCAGCAACTCCTGGATAGCCCGCTCTATCTCGTCTCGATAGGCCTTGGGATGCCTATACGGTGTGGTAATCACGGCCTGTATCCCCTGCTCAAGCTCGATCGTGTGCTCAAACCCCCGATCCGGTGGCTGCCCTGGTGGAATATCCCCGAAAACTACTGCATACCTGTCGAGAATAGACTGTAGATCAGGATGCACTGTCTGTCCTGTGTCCACTGCCTCTGAAGCCCGCAACTCTACCGCCCACTCTATATCTCCCTTGCGGAAGGTCGCCTCCATGCTGTGTGCCGACACTGTCTGGGGTGGGTATGTGTGCTGCCCCCGTATCTTCTCATGCTTCCCCGTCTTGGGATCATCCCACTCCATCTCTAGGGCCTTCCAATCCGTCGTGACCTTCCCTAGAGTAATAAGCCACTGAACTCCTAATATCACGTTGGTGTCCGGGATGTCCACCACAAAGAAGTGATCGGTCAATGTATAATTGCCCATTGTCATTGATAACTCTGGGACATATCGAGCACATGCCATGGTCTGATCTCCTGGTACCAAAACAGAAAACCCATCAAAGCCCTCCGTCGGTATGCCTCTCCGCTCAACCATCTGGGCGTCAATGAAGTTGTGGGTGGCCCCACTATCGACTAAGACTGAAACCCGCTGTCCGCGCACTGTCCCCCGTACGCGCAGAGTCAAATACTTGGGGACTCCTCGCAATGCGGCTAGAGCTCCCCCAGTAGGTGCAAATGATGCTCCACCTGTCGCGGGTGGTGGAGGTGGTAAGGTACTCTGTGCTGCATAACAACCTCCTGCCTCCTCATCATCCTCCTCATCCTCTTCTCCGCTGCTCTCGGAGAAGACCTCTATGAAATGTGCCTTCCCCGCTGTACATTTGTGTCCCGGTGCCCATGGCTCTTGGCAAGTGAAGCACAATCGCTTCCGCCTCAGCTCTCTCCTGGCCTCATCATCGATCTGCCCTCGTCCCGGATTCGCCTTGGGAGGCGGGGCCCTCGTGTCCTTACCCTTAGGCTGGAAAGCCTGTCTCTGGGATAAGGTGGCCGAGTCCTGGGCAAGACATCCTGCAAGTCTCGAGTCCTACTGATGGCATCCTGTAGTGTAGCCGGTTTGTTCGACTGTACTAGGCCCCGAAGTGGCTCTGACAGCCCCTCCACAAACATATAAATCATCCGGGCTGCCGATAAGTCAGGTACCATCACTGAAACCCTCAAGAAATCTGAGATGTATGCCTTTGCACTCCCAGTCTGTTTGAGCTTGGTCAGCTCAACAAAATGCTGCTCCGGATCCCTCCTGTCAAAGCGCTCTACCACCCTCCGGGTAAACTCGGCATATGTCGTCACTGTGGAATGCCAGAGTGTCGCCATCCCATGAAACCACCAGTCCTGAGCCTCCCCCTCCAGATGCAATGTAGCCACCTTAATGGCCTCTGACTGCGACACCTGGTTAAGCTGGAAATAGATGTCCAGCTTCTCCACCCAGGACTTTGCCGAACTGTTTGATGAGCCATCAAACGTGGGCAAATGGAATCTACTAGCCGCGCGGTGGTCATCGCGGTGGTGCCTGTGCCCCTTGTGATGATCACGGGGTCTAATGCCATACTGGACATGGAGATAGCTCTCGAAGGTGAGAGAATCCATGAATGCTTGTCCGTACGCCTGATACTCTGCAAAAACGGCCGCCATCTGGGCCGGATCCATCTCTCGCGGCGCTGCCGGCCACTCGTCCTCTGCTAGGAAGGTAGGCATGGTAGGTCGCGTGGGTGCTGGAGCATCCCTCTGTGCACCTCCCCGTACTCCTGCCCCTGTGTCCTCTGGCAAGAATGTGGGCATAGTGGATCGCGTGGGTGCCTGAGTCGTCACAATGGGGATAGCATCGTGCACTGGTATGTGGTGAGACCTACCGGATCCCTCACCTATCTGGGTAGCCCTGGGAGGTTTCCTCTGCCTAATCTCTACGGCTGCGAGCCTCTGTGACATATCCTGCATGTGATGGAGTATTGCATCCAGCTTTTTATCTGTGTCTGCCATCGGATCCGTACACTCGTGCCCCTCTGTTGCTCCGCCTCTGAATGTTGTCTCGGGTGGCTCTGATGGGAATCACTTCCCCAGAAAGGAACTTCCACCTACCCTCGGCTTCTCTGCGTCTCCTCACGATGGATGTAGGGTTATCCCCGGGCGTCATAGACTGCTAGCACCACAGGCTGAGCCAGAACTATGCTCTGATACCACTGTAATATCCCCAACGGAAAATAAACAGTAATACACAGCAAAATAACAAGCAGCTATATAGAACAAAATGCCGGAACTAGAATATGGAACAAATACACATAAAATACCAGAACGCTAAGCCATTTTATTAATCTAAGAATATAGATATATGGGTACAAGAGATAATCGGAATGAGTGCACCTATCCTTGCTCTGGGCAAGTGGAGACCCTCTCAGAATAAGAAATGGCTACAATAGGCTAACGTCCTAGGTAGGCTGGAGAAAGTAACAGTAGAAAGCTGGCACAACGCAAGAGTGGAACTAAAGGTGATCCCAACTTGGAATGAGCTGAAAACTGGAAGGCTAGCTGATCTCAACCCTCCGGAAAAAACCCAGAAATCGTGAAGCAAATGCTCCACCCCCGAAAATGCACCAAATAAACCCTCTCCCGGAACGCTATCTCTTCCGGTGGCAATGTGACCCAAGTAGCCGGCAAGGGCGAATCCACACTGCAAACCCTCGGATGAAATAGCAATCCTCCTCGAGTGAAAAGCATTTAAATCTCTGCCAAATCCCCACAACCAACCCTGCTCACAATAACTTCGTCCTCCCTAGCCCCAGGTACGTCCTCTCTAGGCTGCGCGATCCTGAGAACTCCTGCTGCAAAACGTCCACGGGGAAACTACGCAAATCTGCTTGTGTTGTAAAGCGGAAGGAAAAACCTTGCTCGAGCAGGCATCGAAGTCCCCCGGAGCCAAGGGTGAGATCTCCGATCGGAGACACTCAGTTTGCACTAAACAATGCTGCAGACCGACTAAACAACCGACGTGCTGAAGTAGACAGAAGTCTAGCTCTCAATATCAATATCAAATCAACAATGCCAAATGAGGTGGAAACCCCTCCTTTTATAATGCTAAACTCTCTCCAAAACCTTGACTGCGTCCTTCACCCTCCTTGGCCTGCGCAGTTAACCTTGGGTCAACGTGAGGCCTCCCCTCATATTCGTGTGGACCCCCAAGGCCCCCTCTTTAAGTTATAACGTCAATCAACTAGGAAAAACACTTTATTTTATAAAGTGAGATGACCCTTCTTATTTCTCACTTTATTTATTATTTCTAGCTAAAGCGGCAAAATTAAACAAAAATGAAATATTCCAATTAGCAATGCTAATTAGGAATATTACACCTTTTCCCTCCTTTTCCTCCTTTAACCTAACCCTAAGTGACTTTTGGGGAATCCCTAAATCCAATGGGTGAGATAGTTTTAGATCTAGGGTTGAGATTAAATGCTCATTTAAATCTCACTTTCTATTTTTTAATTCACCCCACTTTAATAAAGACCCACGTAGTCATTTATTTCCAAAGTCACTTTCCTTTCTAATTTCACATTGACTTTATTAAAGTCACTTTAAAATTAGACTTTAGTAACTTTATCACTTAAAGTCACTTTTAAATTAGATTTGACTTTATAACTTTATAAAGTCACTTTAGGAGAAAAAATTAAATTCTTTTGGACACTTTTCCCTAGGCCAAATATCGAAGCCTTAGGTTACCACCTGTCCTCCGGTAACCAAATTTCAACATAAAGGAGGCTCATCTAGGGCTTATGGAACCAGGGTGATGACCATGGGTATGGGGTAGAGCTCATGTATTGGCTTTTGGCCACGTGCTAAATTTTTTTGTCCCGGCCATCTTTTGCACTTTGTGGTAAAATTTCCTGTTGAATGTGGCCATTTATGCTTTTTCTTTTTCTTTTAGCTACTTCAACCTCCAGGGCATCTTTCTAGGCCTGACCCAAGGTGGGGGCATGGGGATAGAGAGGCTGACCATGTGTGGACCCAAGTGGGATGTAATATTCCTAATTAGCACCGCTAATTGGAATATTTGATTTTTGTATAGTTTTGCCGCCTATAGTTAATTAATAAATAAAAGTGAGAAAAGGGGGGGCTAACTCACTTAAATAAAATAAAGTGTTTCCCTAGTAGATGCAACGTTATAACTTAAGGGGAGCCTTGGGGGTCCACACCACGTATGAGAGGAGGCTCACGTAGCCTCTAGAAGCTTCTGCGCAGGCCCATGAGGAGCACGTGGGAGAGAGAGGGACCATGTAGGGTTTTGAGGAGGGCCAGCGTTATAAAAAGAGGGAGAGCTATCTCATTTGGGCATTATTGATATTGTTGATGATATTGAGCTAGACTTCTGTCTACTTGAGCACGCTCGCTGTTTAGTCGGTCTGCAGCACTGTTTAGTGCGACTGAGTGTCTCCGGTCGGAGATCTCACCCTTGGCCCCGGGGGACTTCGAGTGCCTGCTCGGGCAAGTTTTTTCTTCAGTCTTTAGCAGGAGATTTGCAGGTGTTTTGTTGGGAGTTTTGCTGAGGAGCTGAGCTTCATTGGGTGACTGCGCAGTCCTTGGAGGGAGGACGCAGTTTGAGTTGGAGCTGTTCAGTGGTAGAGATTTTTGCAGGAGATTCAGGCCTATTCCGGTGTGGAGGTTCAGCGTTTATCAGTGGGAGATTTTCCTGAGGAGTTGTGGCCCCATTTCAGTCTATTTCAGTTGGTGTTTGCGCAGTTCTTGGAGGGACAGCGTTTTTCTAGGAGGAGGGTTTCTGGGGGTGATTTTCGGAGGTGGTCCGTTTTGTATATGGTTTCTGGGTTTTGTCCGGGGTGGTGAGTTCAAGTGGTCTGTCGATTTTCAGCTCATTCCGGCAAGGGGATCAGCCCCTAGCTTCAGTTCATTCCCGCAGCAGCAGTTTACGGCAGTTTCTTCCAGCAGCTGGGATGCAGTTTCTTGTAGCAGCCATTTCCTGTTTTTTTGAGAGGGTTCTTCACTTGCCTTGAGCAAGGATAGGTGCATTTATTCTGATTATCCATTGTATCTCATTATATTCTCAGATTAATAAAATGGCTTAGCATTTCCGGCATTTTTATGTGTATTTGCTTTATGTTCTATTTTCGGCATTTCCTATATTGTCGTATTCTTGTATTGTTGTCTATTTCCCATTCGAGATATTACAGTGGTATCAGAGCATAATTCTGGCTCAGCCTGTGGTCTATGACATTGGGAAAGAGATCATACAGAGGTTTGCTGAAATTTTGGAGAGCAATAGCAGTTGCAGTACCAAAAACGAAATTGGAAAAAGGGCCAAAATATAAAGGGTCAAATTTTGAAGGTTGGAATTAGAAGAAACGTTTTCTGGGTTTTTCTGGGTTTTGGGCAAGGATCACCTTCCCAAATTCCTGGAATTTTCTGAGTAGTTTACAGTGGTATCATAGTTCTGGTTCAGCCTGTGGAGCTGGTTATCTATAGAAAATATGAGGATCACAATGCCTACATTCTTCCCTGAAGTACCGAGGCAACATGGTCGTATACCTCTTGAATATTATTTCAAAGAATGGAAGTCCATGGGGGAAGACTTAAAAGCAATTTTGCCCTTCAAAGACTATTGTCAGCTCAGAGAGGATGGAGTTTCTAGCATACAGAGTTCAGATTTGCAGCGCACAGTGGGCAGATTCCATCTACTGACATTTGACGGATCATCCAGGCGCCCAGAGGAAGCTTGGGTGGACAAGTTGGATACCTCTTTCCAGCTTGACCGAGTATCGGAGAGGGAAACCATTAAAATGGTTACCTCGCACTTGGAGGATAAGGGAACACAGGATTGCAGGGAGTCTGAGGTTACACCTAGTGTGACACAGGATTCACTCTCATTGGAGACCTCCTTGGCCGTGTCGATTGATGTGGTAGTGGAGAAGGTAGAGCCTACCCCAGTAGAGCCATCCATTGAGGTGATGACCGGAGTCGTGTCCGAGTCTTCAGGTGGTAGCAGCACACGACAGATGGGTGAGGCGATAGGAGATATATCCACCTTCGATGAGGCACTAGCAGGTACAGAGGTATTGGATGATGGTCGCAGACAGCGGTATCATCGGCTTCGGACGGACCTTCGAGTTTTGAGAGGGAAGACCACGTCAGTACGGGAGGCCATTTTGTTGCAGGACCAGGAGCTGGAGGGTATGAGAGTGACTTGTGCCAAGTCGGCGGCCAAGTTGGTCCGCATTGGCGAACGACTGGATTCCTTGATGGTACAATCGGAGGGCACGTTGGAGCGTCAGATCATTCCCCTTCCGGCATGCATGGATGGGACTAGCAGTGTTGTTGGGTCATCTCTTCCCGTTGGAGAGAGAGAGGCAGAGCCACCTAGTCAGATCTCATATGTTGACTTGGATAGCGGTATGAGACGATCAGAGTTGCACAGGGTACAACATCCACATGTTGAGGTTGGATGGCGAGAGATTCTGAGTTGGTACTCGGTGGAGCGGGCTATGGAGATAGTGAAGGATCCAAGTGTAGCTCAGCAGGATTTTCTATGCATGGGGAATACAGGAACCCCAGATTGGCATTGGGATCCAGGTGGGATCACCTATCGTTTCCCATGCAGGTCGGCTGACTATGTCTTGGAGAGTACAGTTGGCCTAGTAGTAGAGCATGTGCAGTTTCGGTCAGCTCCAGTGGCCAACCAGTTTATGGGCAGACTCCCTAGGTTTTCTTGGCATGACATTCATACACAAGATCACGGGGTGGTCAGCACACCTTGGCAGGAGCTTGTCGGAGGAGGTGGCATTGGCAGGCCACCAAATGGCACCTTGTATGGGGCCAAGGATTCTTCACCTTTGTGTGGGGCACAGAGGACGCAGCGGAGCCGAGCAGTGGTGGTAACACTATTGACCCATAGGGAGATTCACTTCTCGGACCCCTCGAGGAGGATTTGCAGTGATGATCCATTTGTCGGCGGGTATAGTGATGCGACGGTGGACATGACGATACCGATTGGTGGTAGTCCGATATGTAGAGGCACAGCTCTAGGACATCACATCCATGGATGTGTGGGAGCCTCTAGCAGTGATCAGTCGACTACTGGTAGACATGGAGCTACATGGTGGTGTACCGTAGTGTGTGTGTAAATTTTTGTAGATGTTCTATGCTAGGAGCAATTTTACTTTTCTCACAGCAATCATACAAATAGTTAAGCAAAATGCAGATAGAACATATAAGTGGATCTTACAGAAGACAAATCAGAAACAGGAAAAATGTGGTGGTTCGTTACGGCAGTCAACAGGATGCTTCAACCAGCAAAGTCTCCTTGGTCAGCCAACCCAGCATGTGTCACAACGGTCCTCCAATCAGTAAACGAGTCAACCCAAGTCAACTCCAAAAAAGTCAACGCTGTCCTGAAAAAGTCAACGCAGGGCAGCAAGCTAAAAGTCAACGCAGCAGCAGATTGGTCAACCCTTTGACCTCGATTTCTGTGCCAGATAGTACGGCCTTCCAAAATCGAACTTCCCACAAATTTTCAGCCCAATTGGACCATGCGTTGACCAAAGTCAACGCTGGTCAAACTTTCTGCAAAACCCTAACTGCAGAAAATCGTCCTTCAGCTCAGCCGTACTGTTTTGTCCTTCTTCTCCTTCACACGTGTGGGCTGAACTCGTCCTCCAAGGAGCTCGTACTAAATCAGATAAGAGAAGATGTTGTGAGTTGTGTTGTGATGAAATGCTCTCCAACTTTGCCTGTATTTATATCCATCATTGGGGCGTGTGACACATCTGCTGGGGGCGTGCAACCTTAAGGCCGACCTGCACATATAATTTATTAAGAATAATAAATTCAAAATAAATGTTATGCTCATCGGATTAAGACATATTATATATGGATTTTACACCTCTCCGAAAGAGGATTCCAACAAAAATATTAGCCTCTTAATCTGAGCATCATAACATGGAGTTTGGACCTAGTTTTCCAAATTTAACACTCCCTCTCAACTAGGGAGAACTCCATCCATCAGTGCAATCAAACATCGTGCGTCATCCCGCCGTAACTTGCTTTGCTGGCCTCTTTATTTCAGAACAGAAGTGGGTCAGTCACAAAGACATCATCCCCCGACTGACATAATCAGTCGAGAGGTTCAAAACCTCTATCAAACTCATGAAGAGTATCCAACCAACCCAAAGTTGGTTCATCTGACCCGAAGTCAGGCAGAGGTCCCAGACCTCACTAAACTTGATCCCAGATCAAGTGGTTGGACCGTGCCATCCTAGATAGAGCGTACGGCAATCTCTGATGCGTCCATCAGTCTTTGCTAATAGTCTTTAGCTTTTCCCACCTCATTGGCCAAATGAGAGGTACTTCCCATGAGCCCTGAACTCAATGGGTAGGATGCATACGGGGCACAGATAAATGAGTGGCGAACCAGCTCAACAATCACAAGGGTGGGGCAGAAGCATTATGAGTGCTTATAGCTCTGAGAAGCTATCCCCAAAGCCCCCCAGAGCTCCCAGAGCTCATCGTCCAACAGGACCCACATCATAGGGTCGTTCCACGACACCAAGACTCTCACGGAAGGTTAGGAACTTGACCTTCCCAGGGGCTTAGTGAGAATATCCGCGACCTGCTCATCAGTTCCTATATGATCGAGCCTTACGGCGCCTCGCTGTACCATATCCCGGATAAAGTGGTACCTGATATCAATATGCTTGGATCGGTCGTGGAACACGGGATTCTCAGTCATACGAATCCCACTCTGATTATCACAGAGTATCACAGTGGTATCTAGCACATGCAATCAACTGACTCCTCTAAGAGCTTCACCAACCAAAGCCTTTAGCAGACCATACTAGCGGCAATGTATTCGGCCTCCGCGGTGCTCAAAGCCACCGCTTACAGCTACTCATCCATGAAATGAGCAGGGCAAGATTTAAACGACATCCCAGATGTGCTCTGATCCCTGCCCGGCCCATTGGCATCCCGGTATATCACAGACATACCTCCCAATGAGTGTATCTCGACCCATGGTTTATGAGTACTTGAAAGACCATCTCAAAGATAATTGGCACCAGCTTGATGAAAGTGATGAGGCTCAACCATCTGTTGACTCAAAGTGTTCACTGCAAAACATATCTCCGATCGGGTGTTCACTAAGAACATCAAAGCTCCTATGAGTTGACGATACTCAGTAGGATTGGCCAAGATAGGCCCAGCAGCGCTGCCACTCAACTTCTTAAAGTTGAGTTCCATCGATGTCGACACGGACTTACAGTCCACCATCCCAAATCTTTCCAGAAGCTTCACAATGTATTTTCCTTGAGAAAGGAAAATCTCTCCAGGTCTCTGCCAGACCTCCAGGCCTAGGAAGTAGTGCATCAGTCCTAGGTCCTTCATCTCGAACTCAGCAGCGAGCTCCCTCTTACATTGATGAATGAGAGGGTCAGCACCTGTCAGGAAGAGTTCATCCACATACAACACTAGAATGAGAGGCTTCTCCTGCACAACCTTGAAGTAAAGGTTCGGATCAGCATTACTTTGAGTGAAGCCCAGCTTCATCAAGTAACTATCCATCCTCTCGTACCAAGCTCTGGGTGCTTGTTTTAACCCATAGAGGGCTTTCTTCAACCTGCAGACATGAGTGTCTCGATCCTGAACTTCAAATCCCAGAGGTTGTTCCACATACACCTCTTCCTTTATCGCACCATGCAGAAAAACGGTCTTGACATCCATCTGATGAAGACTCCATCCTTGCGTAGCAGCAAGGGCTATGATTGATCGAATGGTGGTATATCGTGCCACAGGTGCAAATATGTCATCATAGTCAATTCCTTCCTTTTGAGAGAAGCCACGGGCAACAAACCTTGCTTTGAACTTTTCAGCACTCCCATCAGATCCATGTTTGATCTTGTAGAGCCATTTTGCGGTGACAACAGATTTGTCCTTCGGTCTCGGGACCACATCCCAGACATCATTCTTCATTATGGACTCATATTCTCCGTGCATAGCATCCTTCCAAACTTGATGCTTTACGGCTTCCTCAAAAGATCCAGGTTCAGATTGTACAATAGTACTCATGGCAGCTAGATACCCTTGGTATCTACATGGCTTCTTGCTTTCTCGGAATGTCCCCCTTGGGGCAGCATGACCCTCAGCATCTTCGAGGGTGTCCCTGAGCCATGATGGTCTCTTTCCCAGTGAAGGAGATGGATCAATGGGGTCCATTGGTCCTTCAATATCAGGCATTGTCTCATCCTGCGGTTCCTCTAGATTTCCAGGCCTTTCTTCATGATTTTCTCCAGATCTTGGAAGATCTACTACTTTCTTCAGGGAAGCATCTTCGTCAAAAGTGACATCATGGCTTATCTCTACTTCCCTTTGACCAGGTACATAGACTCTATATGCCTTAGAAGTCTCACTGTAGCCCACAAACATTCCTTTCTTCCCAGTAGCATCCAACTTACTTCTCTTTTCTGTCGGCACATGAAAATAGACGGGACATCCAAAAATTCTGAAATGTGAGACATCAGGTTTCTTACCAGAGAAAACCTCTTCGGGAGTTTTGGAGTCCAAAGCGGAATGAGGGCATCGGTTTTGAATGTACACAGCAGTATTTGCAGCTTCTCCCCACAGAAACTTAGGTAGACCCTGGTCACATAGCATGGCACGGGCAGCTTCCACAATAGTCCTATTCTTGCGTTCGGCAACACCATTCTGCTCAGGAGTATATGCAGTGGTAGTCTCCCTCTTAATGCCAGCTTCTCTGCAAAAGTCTTTGAACTCATTTGACTCATATTCAGTGCCATTGTCGGTCCTCAAAATCTTGATCTTCTTTTCGGTCATATTTTCCACAAAGGCTTTGAAGGTACGGAACCACATGAAAGCCTCACCCTTCTTCTTCAAGAAGTATATCCAGGTTTTGCGAGAGAAGTCATCAGTAAATGTCATGTAGTAAGAACATCCCCCCAGGGATGTCACGGGCAACATACCAGATAGATCGGAATGGACCAGTTGCAATATATCAGATGTCTTTGTGACACTTGAGGGGAAAGGTCCCCTTGTATGTTTTCCTTCAGCACAGCCCTTACATACACCTTCATGATTATTTCCAAAGTCAGGCATCCCTGTCACCACCTTCCTTGCTTCGGGAAGGGCCTTGTAATGAAGGTGTCCAAATCTTCGGTGCCATAGTTTGGTTTGTCGGATAGTATCACAAGTCATAGCTCCCAACGGGCTCCCTCCAACCTGGTAGAGTGTACCAACTCTAAAACCAATTGAGATAGCTTCCTTGAAGCTCTCCTTCCACATGAGCACCTTTCCATCAGAGAAAGTTACATTGAATCCTTTGTCTTCCATGGTAGATACAGACACAAGGTTCTTCTTCAATTTAGGTACATAGAGTACATCTTGCAAACGTAGGACTTGTCCTTGAGACAAGTGGAGGGTCACAGTCCCTGTCCCTTTCACGGGATAAGTGGCATTATCCCCAAGGATAATTTCTAGATTAGTATCCCTTTCAACCATGTCAGAAAGTGCTTCCTTGAATTCGGTGATGTGTCTTGAGGCACCACTATCGATTAGCCAGACATCCATAGTGTCGGGCGGAGATGCAGCTGAGAGAGCAGATACAAGAATATACTCATTTATTTTATCAACAACATTAGACTCCTCATACCTGGTATTTCTGGACCTTTTAGAAGGTTGATTGTTTCCACCAAAGTGAGCCTTCCTCTTTCCTTTGGATTTGTCATTTCTTCGATTCCCATTCCTTCGGTTGTTGTTGTTATCATCACTATCGGGAGAATCTTTCTTGAAGGGGCATTCTCTAGCATAGTGACCAGGCCTATGGCAGGTGAAACATTTACCCTTCTTCTCTTGAGTCCTTGTTCCTAACAGCAGCGGTAGCATTGGATGGAGGTTCTTGAATCTTCCCCGTCACATGATCCAAGAGATCATGATCTTCCAATTTGAGATCTAATATCATCTTCCAGGCATGGAAGTCATCCCTTCCAGTCAGCTTGTCATTCTCCTTGAATTCAAGACTTATGGAACCCATTTCTTCCGGTGGTGATTGCTAAAGATAGAGTTTGTCTTCACCTCACCTCTGATACCATGTAAATTTTTGTAGATGTTCTATGCTTGGAGCAACTTTACTTTTCTCACAGCAATCACACAAATAGTTAAGTAAAATGCAGATAGAACATATAAGTGGATCTTGTAGAAGACAAATCAGAAACAGGAAAAATGTGGTGGTGCGTTACGGCGGTCAACAGGATGCTTCAACCAGCAAAGTCTCCTTGGTCAGCCAACCCAGAATGTGTCACAACAGTCCTCCAATCAGCAAACGAGTCAACCCAAGTCAACTCCAAAAAGTCAACGTTGTCCTGAAAAAGTCAACGCAGGGCAGCAAGCTAAAAGTCAACGCAGCAGCAGATTGGTCAACCCTTTGACCTCGATTTCTGTGCCAAATAGTACGGCCTTCCAAAATCGAACTTCCCACAAATTTTCAGCCCAATTGGACCATGCATTGACCAAAGTCAACGCTGGTCAAACTTTCTGCAAAACCCTAACTGCAGAAAATCGTCCTTCAACTCAGCCGTACTGTTTTGTCCTTCTTCTCCTTCACACGTGTGGCTGAACTCGTCCTCCAAGGAGCTCGTACTAAATCAGATGAGAGAAGATGTTGTGAGTTGTGTTGTGATGAAATGCTCTCCAACTTTGCCTGTATATATATCCATCATTGGGGCGTGTGACACATCTGCTGGGGGCGTGCAACCTTAAGGCCGACCTGCACATATAATTTATTAAGAATAATAAATTCAAAATAAATGTTTTGCTCATCGGATTAAGACATATTATATATGGATTTTACACCTCTCCGAAAGAGGATTCCAACAAAAATATTAGCCTCTTAATCTGAGCATCATAACATGGAGTTTGGACCTAGTTGTCCAAATTTAACACGATTAATGGGCTTGCATTATGGAGTGGTGCCTACATCACGACGTGAGCACGCGGAGGTGACCAGTTCACGGACACAGTCGGGGCACGAGACGGTACAAGGTGGTACAGCAGTAGCATGGGGTATCCAGCAGTATTCAGGGGTATGCCTTAGTGTGCAGTGGCATGTTGAGGAGTACATGGATGACCGGTGGCTTGCGAGGGCGTACGGCGCTGCACAGCAGGGTCTTAGAGTATTACATCCAGGGAGACTCGCAGACAGGGACACTGGGCTTACCTTTGGGGGTATTTCACCCAGGATCGATGAGGAGACAGAGGAGCGGTACTTGATGGTATCTGTGGGGACTCACACATCCGACACTCTTCTACATCACTCATGGGCACAACTGATTTTGTTGTTGTCCTCGGGCACTTTGGGCATGAGCAGCAGGGTCCGTGAGGCACACCCAAGATATTTGGATGGCCCTCAGCACACTAGGCGAGAGACTTCTCAGCAGTGGCACTGGGTCAGTACGCTAGTTGACAGCCACAGTTTAGGGGATGAGATAATCCTCTGCAGTGGTGGCACATTAGTCATTGCTAAGCCTACGCTTGGGGAGCGGGTCATGAGAGAGACATGCATCATTCTTCCCTCAGTGCATGTTAAGATCATGCATGAGCAGAGGATACTGGGTTCCGTAGAGATAGCATTCCAGCATGCATCTAGACTCCAGACATTGTATCAACACTTCATCAGGAGGGTGGATGGCATATTCACTGCAGATGAGGTGGTGGAGGTAGAACAGGAGGGCCTTTCTCTTGTATGCCAGAGTGAGGACTCTTCTTCATATGAGTCTATAGGATCAGTTGAGGTCGCTTCTGGGGAGCGAGAGCAGTCACACAGAGATGGAGACAGTAGACCAGAGCTGCATTCCAGTATACAGGGTGAGCAGTCAGGGGACTCTATGGGAGATGCCCTAGGCGATGAGACACTTGTGACGATCCAGTCGGAGCTATATGTGATGGAGCTTGAGTCAGTAGAGGAGGATGCTATGCACATCATGCATGATGGTCCTTTGAGGGAGAGCCGGATGGAGGCTCACATTGAGTCGGTGATGGATATGCGGCTAACCGCGGGGTCAGCCATTGAGGAGGAGCAGTCAGATGCATTGACACTGAGTACAGTGACGGCAGTTGCAGATCCATATCCTCTAGAGATGTTGGAGGGTGATGGGATTGTTATGCAGGGGGGCTATTAGACAGCAGGAGCTGTTGGATATGGTGGAGCATTCATCTTTTGGCCGACACATTGATGAGGTACAGATAGATGTACATACAGTCGGTCGAGCTACAGTACTTTCAGTGAGTAGTACTCTCCAGGAGTACATCGATGGAGCTTGCAGCATATCTTGCCCACTTTGGCCCATTATAGAGACAGGGGTTTCCTTCTACAGGCAGCTCTCATTGACAGACAGGGCAGAGCAGTGGGGGTTGATTACGGGTTGGCGGCAACACTTTAGGCGTGTTCCATATGCCGTTGTTATTGCTACATCGGATTCTTCTTCCAGGATGGACTGGCGGGAGATCATGAGTTGGTACCCTCTAGATGGTACGGTATTCTTCGTAGGGAGCACAGTCGAGCAGGGGCCCTTGGACATAGTAGATGTTACAGATCCCAGTCGGCAGGAGCGCACCAGTTGTCGTTACTTCAGGACTCCTTCCCAATTTCAGGAGAGCAGGATCAGCATGGGATTGAGTCATGACGTGGATTGGAGAGAGGTGATGAGTTGGTATGCGGTTGGAGGGGTAGCATATGTAGCTACAGGTACAACGCAGCAGGATCCCAGGAGCATTGATGCTTATTGGTGGTCTTCACCTCTAAGAGCATTAGTCATAGCCAGAGGCAGTGCACGGTCCGAGCCGTGGGACTTGGGCGATTATTGGCCATGGTGGCGATGGGATCCGGGGGGATTATTGGTTGACTGGTATTGTGAGAGGCCAGTTTGGGATCCTAGCATTGAGATATCCCTTCGTATCAGGGTGATGCAGGAGACAGAGAGGTTTCAGTGGGACCCAGGCACATTTTGCAGTATCGGTGGGGAGCATCAGCTAGAGAGTAGGCTTGTTCAAGCGTTGCTTGAGGACAAGCAATTTTTGCCGGATGAGGATGCCACTTGGGAGAGCAAGCAGATTTTACAGCATCCATCACTTCAGTTGCTTGAGGACAAGCAACATTTTGCCGGGGGAGACTGTAATATTCCTAATTAGCACCGCTAATTGGAATATTTGATTTTGTATAGTTTTGCCGCCTATAGTTAATTAATAAATAAAAGTGAGAAAAGGGGGGCTAACTCACTTAAATAAAATAAAGTGTTTCCCTAGTAGATGCAATGTTATAACTTAAGGGGGAGCCTTGGGGGTCCACACCACGTATGAGAGGAGGCTCACGTAGCCTCTAGAAGCTTCTGCGCAGGCCCATGAGGAGCACGTGGGAGAGAGAGGGACCACGTAGGGTTTTGAGGAGGGCCAACGTTATAAAAGGGGGGGAGAGCTATCTCATTTGGGCATTATTGATATTGTTGATGATATTGTGCTAGACTTTTGTCTACTTGAGCACACTGGCTGTTTAGTCGGTCTGCAGCACTGTTTAGTGCGACTGAGTGTCTCCGGTCGGAGATCTCACCCTTGGCCCCGGGGGACTTCGAGTGCCTGCTCGGGCAAGGTTTTTCTTCAGTCTTTAGCAGGAGATTTGCAGGTGTTTTGTTGGGAGTTTTTCTAAGGAGCTGAGCTTCATTGGGTGACTGCGCAGTCCTTGGAGGGAGGACACAGTTTGAGTTGGAGCTGTTCAGCGGTAGAGATTTCTGCAGGAGATTCAGGCCTATTCCGGTGTGGAGGTTCAGCGTTTATCATTTGGTGAGTTTCCTGAGGAGTTGTGGCCCCATTTCAGTCTATTTCAGTTGGTGTCTGCGCTGGTCCTGGAGGGACAGCGTTTTTCTAGGAGGGTGGTTTCTGGGGTGATTTTCGGAGGTGGTCCATTTTGTATATGGTTTTTGGGTTTTGTCCGGGGTGGTGAGTTCAGGTGGTCTGCCGATTTTCAGCTCATTCTGGCAAGGGGATCAGCCCCTAGCTTCAGTTCATTCCAGCAGCAGCAGTTTACGGCAGTTTTTTCCAGCAGCTGGGATGCAGTTTCTTGTAGCAGCCATTTCCTATTTTTCTGAGAGGGTTCTTCACTTGCCTTGAGCAAGGATAGGTGCATTTATTCTGATTATCCATTGTATCTCATTATATTCTCAGATTAATAAAATGGCTTAGCATTTCCGGCATTTTTATGTGTATTTGCTTTATGTTCTATTTTCGGCATTTTCTATATTGTCGTATGCTTGTATTGCTGTCTATTTTCCCATTCGGGATATTACATGGGAGAAATGATGAATGGGGGTATAGTGATGGAAAGGGAGTAATATATGCAAATAAAGGAGCAAGACCACGCAACCAAAGTCAGGGTTTCCCAAGTAATACCACCCTAGAACCAAATGATCAATAAAGAATATCCCACGGGACTAAGATCCAAGGGTAACATCCAAAAGAGGTCAAGGGGATAGGAGCACAAACTAAGCCCACTCTTTCCACCAAATCCCCCCATCAATCCATGCCCACAAGTGTCCATGATAAGTAAACCCAATACTCAATTACCAAATGACAAGACATACCTTTAGGTTCGAGAGGCCCAACTTCAAAAATACGATCAATACAGATGGGTGAGGGACCACATGGTTGGCTCAGGTGGCAGAGAAATGGCACAACGAGCTAGTTGAGGGTTGCAAAGGGTTGCTCACTGTCAGCTGAGGTCCATCATGGAGAAAAACTTATCTTACGGATATCACCCACGAAGTGGTGGGTAACAGGGTGTGAGCAGGCTAGACGAGGTTGAGTTGGTTTGCAAAGGAGATTTGGGATATCAGGTATATTTTGCTAATGTATTGTCGGAGGTTAGTCAGTTGGGCATCAAATTATAATAATTCTCAAATTGTTGCATAATAAAATAAACGCTAATTTGTTGCACCGGTTTTCTCTTTGGGGTTTTTCTGGGGACATTTAGTCTAAAATAACAATGACATTTATTGTGTGTGTGCATCTATTTCTCAATTCCTAATTTATTTTCCGCAACGTATTTTTAATTGGTGAAGAATTGATGTGGCTTATTCAATATTTGTCGTAATAATAATTACATAAGACAAACAAACTATAAAGATAGGACAATAATACCTAGTTGTTGCAATTCAAGGAATTTTCACATAAAACACCTAATTTTTTGTTGTTAATCTGATAGATTCGGCCTCCCTTGATTTCCACAAAATGTTGATGGCTAAATCAGCCCACATAACCTTTTGAATGTTGATACACTCATAAGTTCAACCTCCCTTGGCTTCCACAAACAGCTAATAGCTAAATCGATCCACACAAAACCCACACGAATTCTGGTTAAACCCTCGTTCTGGCCAAAAAGATGAATCTCCCTCTTCGACAATGAATTTCGGTGAAGAAACTAAGTGATTCTTCCTTATGATTAACTAGGGTGTCAGTGAAGAAACTAAGTGATTCTTCCTTATGATTAACTAGGGTGGATTTGTTTCACCACCGAAACCTATTCTCTTAAGGGTTTTACTCCCCATACACACAAGCTATAAGAGCTCTCCAAATCGACTGGAGAAAACGATCAAGCATAATGAAAGAGTGAGCTCCAATCATTTTTTTATTATTAGAAACCATGAATCTATACCATGGGTTGTCAGAGTACCATGGGTATTCTTTTTTATAACTTTCACCCAAATGACATTGATATAATTAAATTAATTGATCCCCTTTTTACCAACTATAGCCGACAAGAATCAAATAGGATATTGAGTCATTCTCAAGAAGTGATCATTCAGAAATGGACATTACAGTCCTCCCTTCACAAGATTGCTCGCCCTCAAGCAACTACAAACTGTGATGTTGCAAAATATGTTATCCTTCCCATGTAGCATCCTCTACTAGAAAGTCTTTCCACCTAATAAGATATATTTGATCACTCTGCTCCTTAACTTCCTTTCCCTTACATCCAAAATTTCCTTAGGAATTAAAACTAGCTACCCCTCCTTGTCCAATGGGGGTAATTCTATTGAAGTAATAACTTACTAGCCCAATGCCTTCTTGACGAAAGATACATGGACAACCATTAGAGAAATTTTGAGGTCTAAAATGGGCCTCCTAAGGAATATTATAAAATAATAGTGGAAATAATAAATAAGATTGGATTATCTCATCAAATTTTGGAGGGAAAAAAGAAAAACTACTTTTTCAACTTGTATTTTCTACTTATTTCCCCAAAGTTTTACTCAAGTTTCAAGCGAGAGTTCTCATTGGATGCGGAATTTAATTCCTCATCCAAGGAGTACCCATGTTACATACTTTCGATGGACCCTACTACACGAAAAATGAGAAATACATGAAAAAACATGATTGCAATAACGTTTTTTCGTCTATTTCTCATTTTTTTTTTGTAGCAGGGTCCATTGACAGTATGCAACATGGGTAATCCTTGGATGATGAATTAAATTCCGCATCCAACGAGTGCTCTCGCTCAAAATTTGAGTAAAATTGTGGGGACATAAGTTGAAAATACGAGTTGAAATTTTTTTATTTATTTTTTTTTAACCCCAATATTGGTGAATCATCCCCCATGGTTGACATCATCATCTTGAATCCTATTTGATTCTTATAAAGTTGATTTTGGTTATACATTTTTGTTTTGAGGCCCATTTTAAATTTCTCTAATGATTATGAATCCTACTCCCTTCTAGCAATGCCAACGCGTAAGCTACTTCCCCAACTCCCTGGACTATCCTGTAGGGACCATAAAAGTGTGGTTTCAACTTTTTTGCACCACTTACATTTTCAACCACCTTTACAATTGGTGAGACTAAAAGTAACTTGTCAAGTTCAAACTCTGGAAACTAGCATGTCATATTGATTCTAAATATTTATTGTTAAAGTTGAAGTGTATTTATTTTAAATATTTTTTTCATTCAGTCTACAATTGCTTCTGTGACACTACACCATGTGTGGGGATTGATCTAAAAGAGTATATGTTTTTCCGATCTAGCTTTTTACATCGTTTACTTCTCCATAAAGCATGTTGAGATCTAGGCAGAGTACCTTAATAGCCACTACCAACAATGGTAGAATGTCAAAAGATCATTGCATCTAAATATAGTTGTTTCTTTTGCATGTTCATGAGCGATATCTTTGACATTAATAACAAGTCCTTTTTTGGATAAAATGCTTCATAATTCTATTAATATATAAAATGTGTTGAAAACGTAGCGAACAAGGTCTTATGGCTTGTCCCTTAGCCAATGAAGACCTCGAATTTTCCTTCTCCCAATTTGAGTACGACCTCATAGCATAGACTTCAGTTGCGCTGAGTTAATTTCCAGTTTATGGGAATAATCATCACGAGTTCATGCGTAGTGTAAAAGCTTCAGTTAAGTGGAAGTCTTCGTCAATTTGACTACAGGATTGGTTGGCAGATCGAGTTCAACTAGAACGTGTTGGGTCCTCAATCTTGATTGAAGGAAGAGAGAGTTAGATCTCCGGAGTTGATTACAGAGATCACGAGTTAACAAATCCAATGATGATTGGAAGGAGAGCAAGTAACACTCTTAGTTAACTCACTGTCATAGCTCAAGTTCTCAATTTGAAATTGCCTAATTTAGCATGGCTTGAATCTATCAAAGAAGGACGAAGGCACAAGAAAAAACACTATTTTTTTGTGCATGAAGGATTGTGACAAGACAAAGCTCACAAGATTGTGAGAGAGAGCCTTGATTGTGGAGCGCGAAAATTGTGTCCTAAAGAATAGGAGCACAAGTATGCTAGATTTTAGGAGATCTGGTTGCACGCAGCATTGAGGAGACAGATCCTAAGAAATAGGAGGCAAAAAAGTGTGCAAGGATTTAGGGTGTTTCCCTATAAATAGGAGGAATTGTTTTAGGATTTAGGGGCCTCTAAGTGCGCTAGGAAATAGGAAATTTGTGCAAGGATCAAGGAGGCTTCTAGTGCGCAAAAGTGAATCTGTTTTGCGGAGCAAGTCAAGGAGACAGTAGAGAATCAATTGTGTGCAAGAACCAAGATCAAGTTGTGATCAAGGAAGGCCTAGATCAATTGTATTAGTTGATGTTTGTGTGAAAAACAGAACGTTTTCTCAAGAGAGAGAGATTGCTTTGTAATATATCCAAGCGCTGAGACAATCAATAAAATAACCACATCAAGCAAGCAGGTTTTCCCTATTGGGTTTCCTGAGAAAAGTGTGTCAATTTGTGCATTTGTTTTCTATGTAATATTCCTAATTAGCACCGCTAATTGGAATATTTCATTTTTGTATAGTTTTGCCACCTATAGTTAAATTAATAAATAAAGTGAGAAAGAGGGGGTCAACTCACTTTAATAAAATAAAGTGCTTCCTAGTAGATGAACGTTGTAACTTAAAGGGGAAAGCCTTGGGGGTCCACACACACATGAGAGAGGCCTCACGTAGGCTCCAAAGGCAACTGCGCAGGCATAGGAGGAGCTCAAGGACGCAGTTATGGTTTTGAGGGAGCTAGCACTATAAAAGGCGGGGGTTTCACTCCATTTGGCATTATTGATATGTTGATGATATTGTGAGCTAGACTTCTGTCTACTTGAGCACGCCGGTTGTTTAGTCGGTCTGCAGCACTGTTTAGTGCGAACTGAGTGTCTCCGGTCGGAGATCTCGCCCTTGGCCCCGAGGGACTTCGAGTGCCTGCTCGGGCAAGGTATTCCTTCAGTTTCAGCAGTTGATTTGCAGGAGATTTTGGTGGACGTTTGCAGAGGAGCTGGCCTCATAGAGTGACTGCGCAGTCCAGGAGAGAGGACGCAGTTTCAGGAGGGAGGACGCAGTTATTGTTGTGCAGCGCTGTTGTGGGTGATTTTGTGGTGGCTCCAGCGTATTTCAGCCTTTGGGAGATTGTTGATTCAGCCGGAGGGTTTGCAGGAGGATTTGGGGCCCTTTCCCAGCATCTTTCTTGAGCTCCTGCGTTGTTCCTGGGAGAGACAGCGTTTCCATTGAGGAGGGCTTCATTGGTGGATTTTCGGAGGTGGAGCATTTCCTTCACGGTTTCTGGGTTTTGTCGGTGGTGAGTACGGGAGGCCTTAGATTTCGGCTCATGATAAGGAGGGGATCGGCCTCTAGTTCCAGTTCTTGCGGCGTGGCTTTCTACGGGTTTTCTCCAGCAGCTAGGACGCAGTCTCTATTGTAGCCATTTCCTATTCTGAGAGGGTTCTTCACTTGCCTTGTGCAAGGATAGGTGCACTTATTCTGATTATCTCTTGTACCCATTTATGTATTCTCAGATTAATAAAATGGCTTAGCGTTCTGGTATTTTATGTGTACTTGCTCCATATTCTAGTTCCGGCATTTTGTTCTATATAGTTGCATGTTTGTATTTCTGTGTATTACTGTCTATTTCCCGTTGGGGATATTACAGTGGTATCAGAGCATAGTTCTGGCTCAGCCTGTGGAGCTGGCAGTCTATGACGCCCAGGGATAAGCCCTACATTGATCAGAGGAGACACAGAGACGTTGAGAGTAGGTGGGAGAACCCCTTCAGAGAGGGGGATTCTGATCAGGAGCCGCCTGAGACAGATTCAGAGCAGGAGCAGCCTACGAGGGACGCAGAGCAGCAGGGCCCTATGGCAGACGAGGAGGGTTCGAGGAGATGGGAGACACTCCTCCAACACATGCAGGAGATGACACAGAGACTCACGGCATTAGAGGTCAGGCAGAGGGAACCCCCCAGGGGTTTTCTGATCGGTGAGGGATCGGGTATGTCCCACCACGTGCCAGTGCATGATGCTATTCCCATTGTGGCATCGCATGCACCCACGCGATCCACTATGCCCACATTCTTGCCAGAGGACACAGGGGCAGGAGTACAGAGGGGTGCACAGAGGGATATTCCAGCACCCACGCGATCCACCATGCCTACCTTCCTGGCAGAGGACGCCGGGGCAGCAGCACAGCGAGAGCTGGAGCCGGGTCTGATGGGTGACCTTTTTACAGAGTATCAGGCGTACGGGCCGGCATTCCGAGATTCTATCACATTCAGAGACTTTGTCTAGGTCCAGCATGACATTAGACCCCGTGATCATCACAGAGGGCACAGGCACCATCGTGATGACCACCGCGCAGCTAGCAGGTTTCATTTGCCCACGTTTGATGGCTCATCAAACAGTTCGGCAAAGTCTTGGGTGGAGAAGTTGGACATCTATTTCCAGCTTAACCCGATGTCGCAGTCAGAGGCCATTAAGGTGGCAACATTACATCTGGACGGTGAGGCCCAGGACTGGTGGTTCCATGGGATGACGACACTCGGACATTCTGCAGTGACGACATATGCCGAGTTTACCCGGAGGGTGATAGAGCGCTTTGAAAGGAGGGATCCGGAGCAGCATTTTGTTGAGCTGACGAAGCTCAAACAGTCTGGGAGTGCAGAGACATACATTTCAGACTTCTTGAGGATTTCGGTGATGGTCCCTGATTTGTCGGCGGCTCGGATGGTTTACATGTTTGTGGAGGGATTGTCAGAGCCACTTCGTGGCCTAGTCCGGTCGACCAGACCAGCTACCCTTCAGGATGCCATCAGCAGGACTCGGGACTTACAGGATGTCTTACCCAGGACTCGGACACCTTATCCCCAGAGACAGGCCTTCCAGCCTAAGGGGAAGGACACGAGGGTTCCGCCTCCCAAGGCGAATCCTGGACGAGGGCAGTTTGATGACGAGGCCAGGAGAGAGCTGAGGAGGAAGCGGTTGTGCTTCACTTGCCAGGAGCCATGGGCACCGGGACATAGGTGTGCTGCAGGGAAAGAACACTTCATTGAGGTCTTCTCCGAGAGCAGTGGGGAAGAGGATGAGGGGAATGACGTGGAGGCAGGAGATTGTTACGCAGCGCAGGGTACCTTACCACCTCCACCACCCGCAGCAGGTGGGGCATCATTTGCACCCACTGGAGGGGCTCTAGCCGCATTGCGGGGAGTTCCCAAGTACCTGACGCTGCGCGTACGAGGGACAGTGCGCGGGCAATGGGTCTTAGTCTTAGTTGATAGTGGGGCCACCCACAATTTTATTGATGCCCAGATGGTTGAGCGGAGAGGCATACAGACAGAGGGTTTTGATGGATTTTCCGTCTTGGTCCCAAGAGATCAGACCATGGCATGTGCTCGGTATGTTCCAGAGTTATCGGTGACGATGGGCACTTATACATTGACGGATCACTTCTTTGTGGTAGATATTCCGGACACCAACCTGATATTGGTTGTTCAGTGGCTCATTACTCTGGGGAAGGTCACGACAGATTGGAAGGCCCTAGAGATGGAGTGGGATGATCCCAAGACAGGGAGGCATGAGAAGATACGGGGACAGCACACATACCCGCCTCAGACAGTGTCGGCACACAGGATGGAGGCGACCTTCCGCAAGGGAGACATAGAGTGGGCTGTAGAGTTGCGAGCTTCAGAGGCAGTGGATACAGGTCAAACAGTGCATCCTGAGCTACAGTCTATTCTCGACAGGTATGCAGTGGTATTTGGGGATATTCCACCAGGGCAGCCGCCGGATCAGGGGTTTGAGCATACGATCGAGCTTGAGCAGGGGATACAGGCAGTGATCACCACACCGTATAGGCATCCCAAGGCCTATCGGGACGAGATAGAGCAGGCTATTCAGGAGTTGTTGGCCCTTGGTCACATTCGGCCAAGCACGAGTCCTTTTGCTTCTTCTGTAGTGCTGGTGAAGAAGAAGGATGGCACATTGCACATGTGCATTGACTACAGGGCTCTGAATAAGAAGACCCTGAAGAACAGGTACCCCATTCCCAGGATCGATGAGCTAATGGATGATTTGAGAGGAGCACGGTTCTTCTCGAAGATTGACTTGAGATCCGGGTACCATCAGATACGCGTGAGGGAACAGGACATTCCCAAGACCGCTTTCAGGTGTCATTATGGGCACTTCGAGTTTCTGGTCATGCCATTCGGGCTGACCAATGCACCCGCTACCTTTCAGTCGTGCATGAACCACATTTTCAGGGGTCATCAGAGGAAGTTTGTGCTGGTCTTCTTCGATGACATACTTGTATATAGCAGGACTTGGGAGGAGCATATCCAGCATATTGAGACAGTTTTGCACATCTTGGAGGAGCAGCAGTTCTATGCCAAGCTCTCCAAGTGTGAGTTCGGCTTGAAGGAGATGCTGTACTTGGGGCACATTATAGGAGTGGACGGGGTGAGAGTCCACGAGGAGAAGATCAGGGCCATCAGGGATTGGCCAGAGCCGCGGAATGTGACGGAGCTTCGGGGATTTATTGGCATTTGCACATACTACAGGAAGTTCGTCAAGGGCTTCTCACAGCTTGCTGCACCCCTCACAGATTTGACGAGGAAGGGGGCATTCGGTTGGTCGGACACAGCACAGCGAGATTTTGACAAGCTCAAGGAGGTGATGAGCAATTGCCCTGTGCTGGCATTGCCAGATTTTACACAGCCTTTTGTCCTTGAGTGTGATGCATCAGGAGAGGGGATTGGTGCAGTTTTGATGCAGGGCGGTCACCCGATAGCTTTTGAGAGCCGGAAGCTCCTTCCACATGAGAGGTTGTATTCCATATACGACAAGGAGATGTTGGCCATCATGCATGCATTGGCCAAATACCGGCAGTATCTAGTAGGCAGCAGATTCAGGGTGAGGTCAGATCACAACAGCCTGAAGTACTTTCTGGAGCAGAAGCAGTTGCAGGAGAGACAGCAGAAGTGGATCAGTAAGATCCAAGCCTATGACTTTGACATAGAGTATGTCAAAGGCAAGAATAACGTGGTAGCTGATGCCCTTTCTCGTAGACCGGCCACGTTATCACTTATGAGCTTGGACGCTGATTGGAGGGCTCGACTGCTGTAGAGTACTCCAAGGACAGGTTTGCGTGTGAGGTTTTGGATGGGCAGGTAGCAGATGACAGGTACAGGGTGGTCGACGAGATCATCTATTACAGGGACAGGATCTTTTTGACTGAGGGATCTCAGCTCAAGAAGAAGATACTCCAGGCTTCACACGATTCTCCATTAGCGGGCCATCAGGGGTTCACCAAGACTTACGGGGCTATTCGGGAGAGGTTCTCATGGAAGGGCCTCAAGGAGGACGTACTCCAGCACGTCAGGGAGTGCGATGTTTGCCAGAGGAACAAGGGAGAGATGAGCCATCCTGCAGGGTTGTTGCAGCCTCTTCCCATTCCAGAGGGGAAATGGGAGAGCATATCGATGGACTTCATCACAGGGTTGCCCATGGTGCAGGGCAAGGACTGCATCTTTGTCGTCGTTGACCAACTGACGAAGTATGCTCATTTTTTCGCCATATCCGCACATCACACAGCAGCGCAGGTGGCTGAGCTGTTCTTCAGGGAGATTTTCAGGTTACATGGTCTACCCAAGACCATTGTCAGCGACAGGGACAGTCGCTTCATGGGCGGATTCTGGCAGGAGCTCTTCCGATTAGTGGGGACCGAGTTGACACCGAGCACTAGTTATCACCCCCAGACGGACGGGCAGACAGAGATAGTTAACAAGTGGCTGGAGGGCTACTTGCGTAACTATGTCAGTGGACAGCAGAGGGCATGGCTGAAGTGGCTGCATCTGGGCGAGTACTGCTACAACACGACGCATCATATGTCCATTGGTATGTCACCTTTCTATGCTTTATATGGATATCATCCCTTATCTTTTGTGGACATGATGTTTGGTGCTAGCAGGGCTCCAAGAGCCAAGATATGGATCCAAGAGAGCCAAGATATCCTCCGAGCTCTCAAGGACAACATAGACACAGCACAGAATCAGCGGAAGTTGTATGCTGATAAGGGTCGGGTGGAGAGGCACTTTGAGGTAGGGGACTTGGTCTACCTACGACTACAGCCATACCGATAATCTTCGCTTAAGCAGAAGGGGGCGGAGAAGCTTAAGCCCCGCTTTTATGGGCCATACATGGTGATACGCAGGATCGGGCAGGTTGCATATTAGCTGGAGCTGCCCCAAGGCAGCAAGATTCATAATATCTTTCATGTATCATGCCTGAAAAAGGCGCTGGGCCAGCAGGTGACAGTCACAGAGGAGCTACCACCCACGGATGATGAGGGGCATCTGGTGTTGCAGCCGGAGGCTATTATTGACACTAGGGAGAGGCAGCTGCGGAGCAGAACGATCAGGGAGTTCTTGGTGAGATGGAAGAACTTGCCGGATGAGGATGCCACTTGGGAGGATGAGAAGATATTGCAGCATCCATCACTTCAGTTGCTTGAGGACAAGCAACGTTCTGCCGGGGGAGACTGCAATATTCCTAATTAGCACCGCTAATTGGAATATTTCATTTTTGTATAGTTTTGCCGCCTATAGTTAAATTAATAAATAAAGTGAGAAAGAGGGGGTCAACTCACTTTAATAAAATAAAGTGCTTCCTAGTAGATGAACATTGTAACTTAAAGGGGAAGGCCTTGGGGGTCCACACACACATGAGAGAGGCCTCACGTAGGCTCCTAAGGTAACTACGCAGGTCAAGGAGGAACTCAAGGACGCAGTTAGGGTTTTGAGGGAGCTAGCACTATAAAAGGTGGGGGTTTCACTCCATTTGGCATTATTGATATGTTGATGATATTGAGAGCTAGACTTCTGTCTACTTCAGCACGCCAGTTGTTTAGTCGATCTGCAGCACTGTTTAGTGCGAACTGAATGTCTCCGGTCGGAGATCTCACCCTTGGCCCCGGGGGACTTCGAGTGCCTGCTCGGGCAAGGTATTCCTTCAGTTTCAGTAGTTGATTTGCAGGAGATTTTGGTGGACGTTTGCAGAGGAGTTGGCCTCATAGAGTGACTGCGCAGTCCAGGAGAGAGGACGCAGTTTCAGGAGGGAGGACGCAGTGATTGTTGTGCAGCGCTGTTGTGGGTGATTTTGTGGTGGCTCCAGCGTATTTCAGCCTTGGGGAGATTGTTGATTCAGCCGGAGGGTTTGCAGGAGGATTTGGGGCCCTTTCCCAGCATCTTTCTTGAGCTCCTGCGCTGTTCCTGGGAGAGAGCGTTTCCATTGAGGAGGGCTTAATTGGTGGATTTTCGGAGGTGGAGCATTTGCTTCACGGTTTCTGGGTTTTGTCCGGAGTGGTGAGTACAGACAGCCTTCCGATTTTCAGCTGATTCCGGAGAGGGGATCAGCCCCTAGTTCCAGTACATTGCAACAGTAGCTTTCTACGGCAGTTTTCTCCAGCAGCTAGGACGCAGTCTCTATTGTAGCCATTTCCTATTCTGAGAGGGTTCTTCACTTGCCTAGTGCAAGGATAGGTGCACTCATTCTGATTATCTCTTGTACCCATATATGTATTCTCAGATTAATAAAATGGCTTAGCGTTCTAGTATTTTATGTGTACTTGTTCCATTTTCTAGTTCCGGCATTTTGTTCTATATACCTGCATGTTTGTTTTGCTGTGTATTACTGTCTATTTCCCGTTGGGGATATTACATTCTATCTCTGTGTTTTTATTTTGTTGCTTATGAATTGTTAACAAATTTTGTATCTTGGTGAAAGTAAACTAGTTTCAGTTTTCAGTTATTCATCTAAGTAGTCATAGAATTTGATGGTAAATTAACAAAATGAAAGTGCATGCAATCAATACAAAAAGGGCCATGACAACAGCCACCACAAGCTAAGGTCGCAAGGAAAAAACATCTAGCCTATCAAGAATTCCAAGCAGGGCATCAAGATAAAGAGTCATAACAATCCATAACACCTGAGGAAAAAAGCAATAAACACAAGTAAACAAGCTAGTTAGCCAGAGCCAATGGGTCGATAATAAAGTTGTGGGAACGAAACCTGCTACAAGAGAGGGTTTGCCTTCAGGAGGAGGCCCACATCCATCAACTATGGGCTTAGGATCAACCACAATGGCCTCCCATCCATCACTTCCTTGCATGTGCTCTTCAAGATGCTTTGATTCAAATATGGCCAATGGGACATTCGCAAATATATTG
Source organism: Pinus albicaulis (assembly GCA_034641835.2). Classification (NCBI taxonomy): domain Eukaryota; kingdom Viridiplantae; phylum Streptophyta; class Pinopsida; order Pinales; family Pinaceae; genus Pinus; species Pinus albicaulis. Next base: position 923,738,684 of record CM076575.1, on the reverse strand, counting down.
AACCAAGAGAACTCTGATGCCCTAGCAACGAACCAACTCCTTCATCTTTCACTGTTAGGTTGTTATTTAACAAGGACTTGATTATTGATTTGGGTCCCAATGATATTTTTTTGGAAGAAAATAAAACCAAGTTTTGGCCTTTGGTGTGAGATGTCATTTTTGGCAAGGAATGTTATGATCTACCAATCATGAACACAGTACTCAATTCTTGGGGTGGCCCCTTCATTGAGCTCTAGAGTGATCTCTCTCTGGCTAAATACTTCCTTTATGCATTTGAGCAGTCAATAAGTGGGAGTGGCACACCAATGTATTGGTGTGATCATCTTCCCATTCACACTATTATGCTTCTAGGCGAGGGAACCAATCTATCTACTTCTTTCCTGTTCATGTTAAATCTGTCACATTTTGACTCCAAATATTGTAGGAAACTCATTGCTAAGGTTATATTGTACCTAAATCAAGGTACAAGGATAAATAGATTGTGTGGTGGGAGATAGCAATCAAGGGCACAGTCAAATTCCTCTATGGTAAGGGAAGAATGGTTGCCCAATGCCAAGTATAAGCAAAGAAAAGTGAAACAAAAACAAGTAGATGCACTCACTTCTAGAGGAGGATGTTCAAAATATTGTCCTTTAGGAAATGGTTGCAAAGGAGAGGTATTAGAGAATTAGTACGGAAGAGTATTGGATAGGGGTGCAAAAATTAACATTGGACTACTTCAAAGAGGACTATGGACTCCCCCGATAGGGGTGTCTTTCAAGGAATACACCTATCATATGAGGGCCCACTAGGGCTCGTCCCGCCTCCACGCACACATTTAACTCTCGATCATGCACTGACCCCGCATTCATTCAGGCAAGTGTTGAGATTGCAGTCTGCTCGCACACTCTGCAGTTAAATACATGGGCATGCGAGAAAGGTGCTCCAGTCTGGTCGTTTGGACAATGAATTTTGGTAGAGAGGAGAACAGAGGTGTGTGTGGCAGTTTCCATGGCGACTCACTGGAGTCATGACCTTGGTTGAGCAGCAGCGTGGATGTATGTGTTCGTTTGGTTTGGGTCGGAGCTGGATTGTTGGCTTGTCCTTGGGATCCGGGAACTCGAGCGGTTGGGGAGTCGTATCGTCTTCACACCTTCAGACCCTCAACAAGGAAATAAAAGCTCCAAGAACTCACGCTTGCTAGGTGAGGTAAGGTTTTTGTGTCTGTAACTTCCTTCAATTGTCATAGTAAGAGGGGGGGCTTTGTCGTTGTATATCTAGGCTTTCCCCGTTGTCTGCTCACTACTGGGAATTATCTTTGGTTCTTGTCTGTCAAAGGGTGCTACCCCGGTCTTTGGTCAACCCTATTGGTGGTTTGGGTGCCCATCAGGGCTAGGGGTAACTGTTTATATTTTCTTGTGCTCTCGGGGTTGTGTTGTTGTTTCCAAAGGGTTTAGTGTGTGGTGGAAATCGTCTGCCCCGCACAGCCCCTTAGACTGGGTTGGCACAGGCTCTCCTTGTGCTACCTATTGTGTCTTCTGGTTGTTGGTATGTACTCACCTAGGGCATTGGGTTTGTGGTTTCGGCTATTGTTCTTGTTATTGCGGGTGTTGTGAGGACTATTCTCCGGCCCTCCCTTTCAATCGGTGGTTCTTTCGAGCCATTCTCAACATGCCCCGCCAACGAGGTTGGCCTCGCCGAGGGGCAGGGGCAACACTTCCGTGCAGAGTGTCCTGAGCCAGGCCATAGCTTGTCCTCGGACAATTCAACCAGTCGAGAAACAAAGGAAACAGAGGAAGTTGCAACTATCTCTCCAACTCACTCTCCAGGTCACATAATGGCTCCTGCTACCATGGAGTCCATTGTTGAGCAGCTTCGAAATGTTCAAATCAACATGGACATTCTCAGGGACCACCAATATGAAGATCGCAACGAGATCTTGGCATATATTAATGACACTCAATACAGTCATAATGAAATTTTGGAACAATTGGGAAGCCTTCAAAGCAGCCACTGTCGCACCAACGACCACCTACGTAGCCTGGAAGCACGGGTGGAACACATAGATTTCCATATGCATGATCGTGTTGGCTACTTTACAGTTCCCCCTGTAATGCCCCCTAGTCCCCCTCCTTGATATGCTACAATTAGTTTTTGTCATCTTTTTGCTTTTTCCTAGTATGCTAAGGCTACAATGCCTCTCGGAAATAATAGTTGTCAAATGTTTTCTATGGTTTCCTCTAGTCCCCAATCTCAACAAGTCTGGTTGGAATGAGAGAGAGAGGACTATGAGATGGTCTTTGTAAACAATGCTTTCCTGAAAATCTAACGAAGTTTTTTTGAACGACAAAAAAAAGGAGGACTATGGACCTTAATTGCCCCAATGATGCAAACACTGAATCAACCTTCAAGTTCCGCTCTTACTCTCCAAGTCTCTCTTTCTCTCACAATCTTCTTCAAGTCTCTCAAACTCTCTCTCTCGCATTTGAATCCTTCTTTCACAATGCACAAGTAGTGAGAAGAGAGAATGAGAGGCACACATATATATAGGAGGAGCAAGGAGTTTGAATTATAAAGGAGGAGTAAATTGCATGCCTTGAGGGAGAGTTACATATGCCAATTAGGGGGTGTAACTCATGCCATTAAGGAGAGAAATGCATGCCTTGGTAACTTATGCCATAAACGAGAGCATGTAACATATGCATTAAAAAGTGCATAAGAGGAATCTTTTATGACATGCTTTAATGAGTGTGTAAGGGAGAATTGTAATGTATCCATTAAGTGAGAGAGAGTAGCATATGCATTAATTGAGGGGAGTTACATACGACATGATTGAGTGACTTGAATTTCTTTTTAATAATAATATAATAGTATGATAATAATAATAATAACAATAATGATGATTAAGTAAAAATCGAACAATTAAGATTGATTAAGAATAAGATAAGTGATTTTCCATCATCTATACTTGATTACCAATTGAAGCAAGGTGATTTAGTATTTTTGGAAAGTCATGCTTGAGATGATAGACATGACTTTCTATTTTTAGAAAGTCACTCTAGAATAGTTAGAAATGAGATTTTACGCAAGGAAATTCATCCCTTAGCTACCAATTTTCAACACCTATCACATGCCAATCAGTTGTTGCTTAGGAGGTTTGTTAAAAGGTGATTCCTACGAAGGTCTAGAGTAGTCAAACAAATGTGTTGGGAGATAGGTTGATGTAGGAAGATCTTCTCCAAGCCCTAAACCAAATGGAAAATAAAAGATCTCCAAATATGGATTGTCTCCCTAGTGAGTTTTTTAAGAGAATGCAACTAGTTACTGGGAGGATCCTCATGAAGCGTTCAAAGCTAAAGGAATGAGAGAAATGCAAAACCAAGGTTTGAATAAATTGATCCCTGAGAATGTCCTTGAGGTGTAGATCAAGTGGCAGTAGAGTGCACTATTAAGGTAGTCCATGTGACGTCGTTGGTTCAAATCTTGACCAGCCCTATGTACCACATGCGCAGCAGCACAGGTACACCTAGAGGTTATAGTGGTAATGAACAAAATCAACCTTGTGTCATGCAAATACGAGCCCACCCCAATTTCCCATTCCACCAAATACCAACCAAAAAAAGATCCCTAAGAATGCAAGCAGAGAAACCATTAGATCCTAAAGATCAATCACACTTTTGAATGTCATATAAGATTTTAGTGAAGTTGCTAGTTATGTGGATTCAAAAAGTTTGCATCTCAATTTATCTAACAAGAATCAAAGGTTTGTTGTTGAGGCAGGTATCATTGAAATTGTTCTTATGGCACTACGAGTGTTGAATAGGCTAAGTAGATGGGACAAAAAGTACTACTTAATGTTGATTTTGATAAAGCCTACGACAAAGTTGACCATCTTTTATTACAATTTTGCTTCCCTAGTTGGACTTTGGATCCCAGTCTATGGCAATAGTTAATGTTTTCTAATGCATTAGTGCTTGTATCAATGAATATAGTTTTCTTGGGCAAAATTGTTCTTCGCAAATCCATTAGGTAAGGGTGGCCTTCAATTTCTTATCTTTGTGTGCTAGTTGTCGATGCAATAGGCTACATTCTTGATAAAGCCAAATTACAAGGTTAGGCTAGTGGAGTTTCCATTCCAAGAGGGGAAGTGTTAAATAACCACTTTGTCCTTGATTCACCCTTCTTAATTCAACTGACTCCTAACTTTGTGAATACTACCTTAAATTGTTTAGATACTTTTCACACAGTGACAAGTACAGTTATTAGCAACCAGAAATCTGATTTCTCGCTCATTGGGAGAAAATTTATTCCTAGCTAGGTGAACCAGCCATGGTAGCAAGTTAATGGCATGCGGATTGTGAGGTACCTATGAGTTCCCTTTGGTGTTAATGTTTCCTTACTTGACATGTGGGGCCGATGTCTTTAAAATATCTCCCATGAGATTATTGGGGCTAGCAAGAATTTTTTAGGTCGACCTTGCATATTGTTTTTCTTGTCGGTTCCCTTCCAGCCCCCAGTTTGGAAAATTAGAAATAAATTTGGTCCAAAGTTGGTGGTGGCGAAAGGGGTCTTCCATTGGTTCCATGGCATATTGGCACAATATCTGGCCAAGGTGGGGTTTTGGGCAATGTTGTTGCACAAACTAGCAGGCCTTGTAAATAGGCAAAAGCTAGAGGACACAACAACACTTGGGACAAAGGCCCACTATCACTACATCCTAAGTCCCCTACTCTTCTCGGATTTTCATCGACGGGAGGAGTCCCAGTATTTACTCACTCATGATAATTGTTTCTAGGATAGATTTGGAGTAAGGGAAGGTGGTTCATTCAATGGAAAGGTTCAATGAAAGTGTGAGCTTTGGAAGAAGCTAGTAAGACTTTCCACGAAAACCCCTTGAGAAGAAGGCTACACGAGACCTAGGGTTGATATATTTAGCAAGATATGAGCTCATTCAAGGTTAAGGTAGACAAGAGAAAAGGAAATTTATGATATACTTCAACACGTACTAAAGCACAAGCCTTCAAAGAAATCCCCAAGTTGAAGGATTAGCTTCTAGGGTTCCCTCTTGGTGTGATGGCTAGGGCATCAAATTTCCAGAGATTCCACTGTGGGAAATCCACCAAAACTTGAGGATCACTAGAGAAGACACTAAGGAAGAGTTCTATCCAAGTGAAATGCAAAACACCCTCCTCTAATGGATTTCGCACCAAGCCCTGCAGAGGCTTCATTATCCTTAAAGGGGCGAGGAAAAGAGGTGAAAAGTAGAACAAATTTCAAGTTTAGGGTAATCACCAAGGACTTAAGACCAATGCCTAGCAATTGGAAGAACAAGATCAAAGGTAATCTTGAGAAAGCAACTCGCTCTTCAAGGAGACTTAGAAGGAATTTTGCAACCCTAAATGGAAGCAACAACAAAACAATTTCGAGATATTTACACTTCAATGATACTTGTAAATGGAGTTTCAAGGATACCTATATAATGAATCCCCTAGGAACATTCATTCATTCCTTATCCATGAGTAACACATGCACAATTTCCAAATAGTTTCAATGTTTAGACAAAATTTCATCAATTAAGGCACATTAACAACCATGAGACAATATTCCATGCATTATACATTAATGAAAATCAGAAATATAGCATTAAATAGCACTTGCAAGACAATGAAGAATATATCTATCCATCACAATGCCAAAAAGAAGCTCCAAGAGAGATAGCAAATTTTTCCAAACACCAAAAAGCATCTAAATTATCCAAATCAGTCCATTAATTGTAGGTCTGAAATTCTCAAGAAGAGATACCGAAAATCCAAGTGTGATGCTAGGAGGAGACTAGCTCTCTCTTATTTATACAAGTACTAAGAGTCCAAATTATGAAACACGAAGCCCCTCCAATGCCTAAAATGTCAAGTAACCCACCCATGGTTACAAGCCAACCATGATAGCTCAAAAAGTAAATCGAATTAGCCCTCTTAAGCCCATGCAAGGATGACATGGAGGCCTAGAGGGGCAGCATTGAGGCCTCATGTGCTAAGGATGAGAGTGAGGTCCTCAAAATTGATGATAAAGAGGGGGATGCCCTCCATATGCTGCAAAACATCTCCAAACCCCTATTTGGGATATGTGGACTCCATATGGGTCTCATGGGTCTCCAAGTGGCTCAAGATCAAGTCGATGCTCTATCACTAAGGGCTAGAAGATGACACATGCCCTCCCATGTCTCCCTAGGAAGGACAAAACCTCCTCTTGGCCTTGGAACAACTGCCAAGTGTCGGGTGCAATGTGTAGCCAACTGGGGCAACCTAGTCCAAGTGCATCATCATCTCCAAATAATTGGGGCACGAGCAAGCAAATGATGGTGTTGAAGAAGCCCATGGTGTGGCAATCAATGCTTTGCAATGGATGGAGGCCCATGGCTCTCAATGCTCACCCTACAAGTACCATTGTGATCCTCTAGTGGGCTTGGATCCCATACAGGGAGGCCAAGTCCAAGATGAAAACCCATCTGCAATCTTGTATAAGATCCAATGTGTCTCCTCACCTTCCAATACAATAATTCATTAGTGTAATTGAGTAAATAAGCTTGCTAATCAAGGGCAGAAGTGGACACTTCATAGAGGGTTTCCGTTCCAAATTTAGGGTTTTAGACGTGCGCTGGTGTTACCTCCCCCAGCTAGAGAGGTTAATGAAGGACCCTATTAGGTGGTTTCAACCTCTAAGGGAATGACAGGTCCAAGGTACACCCTTCAAGTGGCAAGTGGCATATGAAATAACGATGGGACAGAGTGGGGACAAAAGGAAGGCTCCAAGCCACATCTCATAGTACAAGGGTAGCTATAATAAAGGAGACCCACACCTTGGGTGTATGAATGTAAGGAGGGAGCAATTGTGGTACATGATGTTGAGATTTTGGGTAGCATCGGATGTGCTCTAGCTCCAAAACTTTGTGGAGGGGATGGAACACATGAGATCTCCAAGACCCAGAAAGCATTTGGAGAAATTCCATCTGGTCTAAAAGTTATTCAAATTATTAAATTTTTTAATGGGGACCCTAAGTCTAATTTAGGGAAATTGAAAAATTAAAGTGAATTAATTTACACATGTGATGAGAATGTTCTAAGTGACGTGGATCAAGCTACTTCCAATCTTAGTCGTTGATTAGAGATTAGACCACGGACATTGATGTGTCAATGAGAAAAGTATAAAGGAAGGGCTTGGGGTTAGTTAGTGTTAATTTTGGGCAACTAGGTCCAAACTCCATGTTGCACTGCTCATATGACGATGGTCATATTTTTGTTGGATTCCTCTTTCGGAGAGGTGCAAGATTGATCTAAAGATCATCTTGATCGGATGAGTAGAACATTGATTTTGAATTTATTTTCCACATGTGCAAGGTCGGCCAGATTTATCCCACATGCCTAGGAGATGTGTCACACACCCTCATTGATGAATATAAATTGGAGACACATGGAAGTCATTTTATCATCATCTCATCACACATTCTCTCATTGTGATCTGATTGGTTCGATAGCCTTTGGAGGCCTTTTTCCCTCACACGTGTGGAGCAAAGCTGCTATTTTCTGCCCTGATCTGTTTAGGGCTTTCTGTTTTCTTCGTTGATCTGTTTAGGGCTTTTCTGCTGCAGCGTTGACCGTGGCTAACCCTTGGTCGT
>CM076575.1:923529695-923730933 GCA_034641835.2 Pinus albicaulis | reverse complement strand
TCTCCAATGTTGACTGTATTTATATCCATCATTGAGGTGTGTGACACATCCGCTGGGGGTGTAAAACCTTAAGGTCGACCTCAAAATATAATTTATTATAAATAATAAATTTAAAATAAATGTTCTTCTCATCGGATTAAGATCAATTTTATATCGATCTTACACCTCTCTGAAAGAGGAACCCAATAAAAATATCGGTATCTTCATCTGAGCATTACAACATGGAGTTTGGACCTAGTTGTCCAATTTTAACATAAACCTTACATCTGTTACCGAGGGAGGAAGTACAGAGACCAAGAGCGGAGATTACAGATCACTTTCGGGGAAGGTGACGACGTTCCAGTAGTGGACGCAGAGGAGGAGGAACCAATGACGGAGGAAAGAGATGTCGGGAAGGAGTTCGAGGAACTTATCCTCAAATCAGTGCAGGATTTGTCAAGATGGATAGAAGAGATGGGACAAAGGTTCACGACAGAGTCTAGACAGCGTGAGACCCCAATGGGTTTCCATATCGGAGAGGGCTCAGGCACATCCCATCATTTGCAGGAGCACATCACAGCGCAACAGATGGCATCACACACACCTCCATGTTCCACGATGCCTACATTTCTTGCCGCAGACACTGGGGCAGAAGCACAGCAGGAGCAGGAACCGGCCCACATGGGAGATTACTTTGCTGAGTATCAATCCTACGGTCAGGAGTTCAGAGATGCTCTCACATTCCATGACTTTGTTCACCTCAAGCGGGACAGCAGACCCCGCAACCATCACAGAGGGAACAGGCATTCACATGATGAGGATATGCAGTGCACTGTAGACAGATTCTATCTACCGACATTTGACGGATAATCCAAGTGTTCGACAAAGGCTTGGGTGGAGAAGTTGGACATATATTTCCAGGTTAACCAGATGGTAGAGACATAGGCCATCAAGGTGGTAGCGCTGCACTTGGAGGGCGAGGCCCATGACTGCTGGTTTCATGGGATGGCTACGCTGGGGCACTCAGGAGTGACAACATATGCCGAGTTTACATGGAGGGTGATAGAGCGATTTGATCGGAGGGATCCAAAGGAGCACTTTGTTGAGCTGACCAAGCTCAAGCAGACCGGGAGTCCGGACACATACATTTCAGAGTTCTTGAGACTTTCTGTGATGGTGCCTAATTTATCCGCAGCCAGGATGATCTATATGTTCATCGATGGATTGGCAGAGCCTCTTCGGGGGTTAGTCAGGTCGACTAGGCCAACTACACTTCATGACACAGTTGGGAGGACCCGGGACTTGCAGGATGCACTACCTCGGACTAGAGCCCCTTTCCCCTAGAGACCAGCATTTCAGCCGAAGGGGAAGGACATGAGGGTTCCACCTCCAAAGGGGAACCAAGGCAGAGGGCCTTTGGATGACGAGACCAGGAGAGATCTGAGGCAGAAGAGGCTATGTTTCACATGCCAGGAGCCTTGGGCACCCGGACACCATTGTGCCGTAGGGAAGGCACATTACATTGAGGTTTTCTCTGACAGTAGCGGTGAAGAGGAGGAGTATGAGGAGATAGAGGCAGGAGGCAGTAGTATAGCGCAGAGAGGGGATCATCTGCCACCTCCACCACCAGGAGCGGGAGGTGCAGCATTTGCACCTACCAGGGGAGCCCTTGCATATTTGCGGGGAGTTCCCAAATACTTGACACTGTGTGTTCGAGGCACAGTGTGGGGAGAACGTGTTTCAGTATTAGTGGACAGTGGGGCCACCCACAATTTTATTGATCCACAGTTGGTAGAGCGGAGGGTCATACCAATGGAGAGTTTTGATGGGTTCTCGGTACTGGTTCGAGGGGACAGGACCATGCAGTGTGCTAGGTATCTGCCAGCCTTGGCAGTGACTATGGGGACTTATACCCTGACATATCACCTCTTTGTGGTGGACATCTCGAACACCAACGTGATACTGGGGGTACAGTGGTTGATCACGCTGGGGAAGGTCACTACTGATTGGGAGACCTTGGAGATGGAGTGGACGGATAAGAAGACTGGGAGGCACGAGAAAGTTCGGGGTATGCACACCTACCCACCACAGACAATTTCAGCACACCGGATGGAGGCAGATTTCCGGAAGGGAGACATAGAGTGGGTAGTGGAGCTGCATGTTTCAGAGGCAGGATCTACAGGGCAGGCCGTACACCTAGATGTACAGTCCATTTTAGACAGGTATGTCATGGTTTTTGGAGAGATACCACCAGGATAGCCGCTAGATCGGGGATTTGAGCACATGATTGTGCTGGAGCAGGGCATCCATGCTATCATCACTACACCCTATAGGCATCCTAAGGCCTATCGGGATGAGATTGAGAGGGCCATCCATGAGCTCTTAGCTCTTGGGCACATCCGACCTAGCACTAGCCCCTTTGCTTCTTCAATGGAATTGTTGAAGAAGGTCGACACATTGAGGATGTGTATTGACTACCGGGCCCTAAACAAGAAGATCATGAAGAACTGGTACCCCATCCCACGGATAGATGAGTTGATGGATGAGCTGAGGGGTTCGAAGTTCTTCTCGAAGATTGATTGGAGATCCGGGTACCATCAGATTCGCGTGAAGGAGCAGGATATTCCCAAGACCGCTTTCAGGGGTCATTACGGCCATTTTGAGTTCTTGGTGATGCCCTTTGGGCTGACCAATGCTTTGGCCACTTTTCAGTCATGCATGAATCACATCTTCCGCAGTCACTTCAGGAAGTGTGTGTTAGTGTTTTTTGATGACATTTTGTTTTACAGCAGGACATGGGAGGAGCACCTCCAACATATTGAGGCTGTATTGCATATCTTGGAGGAGCAACAATTTTATGCTAAGCTCTCCAAATGCGAGTTTGGGCTGACAGAGATGCTCTACTTGGGGCACATCATCGGGGTGGACGGAGTGAGGGTCGACGAGGAGAAGATCAGGGCCATTAGGGATTGGCCAGAGCCGAAGAATGTGACAGAGCTTTTGGGATTTGTGGGTATCTGCACCTACTACCGAAAGTTCGTCAAGGGATTTTCCCAACTTGCTGCAACCCTTACAAGCCTTACCAAAAAGGGGGCATTTAGTTGGACTAATACAGCGCAGAGGGCTTTCGACAGGCTCAAGGAGGTGATGAGCAGCTGTCCGGTTTTGGCATTGCCAGAATTTATGCAGCCCTTTGTCCTAGAGTGTGATGCATCAGGGGAGGGAATAGGCACAGTTTTGATGCAGGGAGGCCACCCAATAACTTTCGAGAGCCGGAAGCTATTGCCACATGAGAGGCTGTATGCTATTTACGACAAGGAGATGTTGGCCATCATGCATGCATTGGCCAAGTTTCGGCAATACCTAGTGGGGAACAAGTTCAGAGTGAGGACAGACCACAACAACCTCCGATTCTTTCTAGAGTAGAAACAGTTGCAGGAGAGGCAGCAGAAGTGGGTCAGCAAGATCCAGGCATATGATTTTGACATAGAGTATGTCAAGGGGAAGAACAACGTGGTGGCCGATGCACTTTCACGCAGGCCGGCAGCGTTGTCCTTGATGAGTTTGGATACAGACTGGAGGGCTCAACTTCTAGTAGAGTACTCCAAGGACCGTTTTGCCTGTGAGATTTTGGACGGACATGTTTTAGATGACAAGTACAGAGTGATGGATGAGGTGATCTACTACAGGGACAAGATCTTCTTAACTGAGAGCTCCCAGCTCAAGGAGAATATATTGCACGCCTCACATGACTCGCCATTATCAAGCCACCAGGGGTTCACCAAGACCTATAGGGCCATCAAAGAGAGGTTCTCGTGGAAGGGTCTCAAGGAGGACGTACTCCGACATGTCAGGGAGTGCGAAGTTTGCCAGCGCAACAAGGGGAGATGAACCATCCAGCGGGGTTACTGTAGCCTCTTCCCATACCTGAGGGTAAATGGGAGAGTATTTCGATGGATTTCATCACAGGGTTGCCCACTGTACAGGGCAAGGATTGCATATTTGTAGTCGTTGGTCGGCTGACGAAATATGCACACTTCTTCGCCATATCAGCACGTTACACGGCAGCACAGGTGGCGGAGTTATTTTTCAGGGATGTTTTAACATTGCATGGTCTCCCAAAGACCATTGTTAGTGATAGGGATAGCCGCTTCATGGGCGGGTTTTGGCAGGAGCTTTTCCATTTAGTGGGCACTGAGTTGACCCCGAGTACTAGTTACCACCCACAGACGGATGGGCAAACATAGATAGTGAACAAGTGGCTAGAAGGCTACTTGCGTAACTATGTCAGCGAGCAGCAGAAGGCATGGTTACGATGGTTGCACTTGGGGGAGTACTGTTACAACACCACTCATCATATATCCATCGGTATGTCTCCATTTTATGCTTTATATGGGTATCATGCTTTATTTTTTGCTGACGTGATGTTTGGTGCTAGCAAGGACCCTAGGGCCAAGGATTGAATCCAAGAGAGTTAGGATATACTCTGAGCTCTCAAGGATAACATGCCTATAGCACAGAATCAACAGAAGCTGTATGCCGATAGGGGACGTGTTGAGAGACAGTTTGAGGTAGGGGACTTGGTCTACCTACGATTGCAGCCATATCGACAATCCATGCTGAAGCCGAAGGGGGCTGAAAATCTCAAGCCCCGCTTTTATGGACCATACAGGGTGACATGCAAAGTTGGGGAGGTTGCATATGAGTTGGAGCTGCCCACTGGCAGTAGGATTCATAACATTTTTCATGTGTCATGCCTGAAGAAGGCACTGGGATAGCAGGTGACTACAACGGAGGAGCTTCCACCCACAGATGATGAGGGGCATCTGGTGCTACAGCTGGAGGCCATTATTGACACTAGGGAGAGGCAGCTATGGAGCAGGACAGTCAAAGAGTACCTGGTGAGATGGAGGAGTCTACCGGATGAGGATGCCACCTGGGAGAGTGAGAAGATTTTGCAGCATCCATCATTGCAGTTGCTTGAGGACAAGCAACATTTTGCTGGGGAGGACTATAATATTCCCAATTAGCAATAGCTAATTGGAAATATTAATTTTGACTACTTTACTTTTATAAAGTTAAGTTATAAATAAAGTGGGTGAAGTGGGACACTTAACTCACACTTAGGATAAAAGTATTTCCTAAAGTCACTTGAGAGACATGACTAATTGGCAGCGTGGGGCCTAGAGGTCGAAGTGTCAGCGTGGGGAAAGGGACAACGTAGGCAGTGTGGGACCAAGCCAGCGCAAAGAGAGAGGGACAATGTGGCTCAAGGGGACAGCGCAGTTGATGGTGGGGCCTAGGTGAGAGCAAGGCTCTCCAAGCATAAAAAGGGAGAGGGTCTCCTCATTTTATTCATTCTGATTATGCATCTATGTTATTTGTCTTTTGACATTGAGCACGCTTGCTGTTGAGAAAAGTCTGCACGTACTGTTCAGTACATCGGGTGCCCCTGTGCAGAGATCCCAACCTCAGCCCCGGGGGACTTCGAGTGCCTACTCGGGTGAGGAGTTCCATCTTTGTTTTTCCGGAGAGAGTTGCAGCAACCACAGTTGGGGAGCATTCACTGGAAGAGACAACGCAGTCAGTGAGAGGGAGGACGCAGTTTTGGAAGGAGGTGGTTCCGGATTGAGGGTTTATCAGGGGATTCAACCCGGGAGAGTTGGAAAGGGGTCAGCCCTTCCCTATTCCATCATTTTGGTAGAGTTGGAGGTCATTATTTGCAGCAGATCATTCAGGGCCAACGTTTCTCGTTGGGGATAGTGTAGTGCCTCAAGGGAGTCATTTTCAGAGGTCAGCCATTTCTGGAAAGCTCTCTGGGCTTTTCTGGGTATTGGGTGGAGAGGCCATTCCCAAAGTTTCACAATTTTCCGAGGAGGGGAGTAGCCCCAAATAGTCTTTTCATTCCAGCAGCAGCAGCAACACAACAGCAGTACCATCAACACTGGAGACTATGCAGTCATTGAGAGAGTAGCCATTCCGGGTTATATTCTGAGAGTATTTCTACGCTTGCCTAGTGCAAGCCAAGGTGCCATCATTCTGATCACCTTTGTACTCATTTCATCTTTCAGTATTTAATAAAATGGCTCATCGTTCTCCATATTGTCTATTTTTCATATGATGTCTCTCTAGTTGTTGTATGTCTTCGTTTATGTGCTCTATATTGCTGTTTATTTCTATTCGGAATATTAAACAAGCAACCCTTACATTTAGCACCTTAGCTCTGAAACCATGTTGAGAATTTGGAGGGCTGGAGATTAATACAAAATTCTCTTCTTGATAATTAGTTGTGAGCTTCCTTGGATTTTTTAATGTTTTTCTTCATTTTCTTGTTTAGTCTTTCATCAAGTCAATTATCAAATAAACACGACACAAACTTAAGCTCCTAGAGCCAGGAAAAACCTCTCCCTCTTGGAGAGGAAAACCCGCAAAGAATTCTTCTTATAGATCTTCAAATGAAAGGTACCATGACCCAGACTTAGACCCTTGACCTATGAATGCTTGCAAGATCTTGTTACTTCTTCTTTGATGATCTTCCATGCTGATCTTTCTTTCTTGCACCAATCTGTACAGTTCTTTCTTTTATTAACTGTGAGAGGGAAGGTGAATCCTAGATTTACCTTCCTCTCTTTTCTTATCCAATAGTGACCCTTCCTCTCATAAATCTGCATACATTTTCTGCTCAGGAGCCGATAATTGAATTCATATTTATTTTCAGAATTATATTCGCATAGTAGTCCACATTTGTCACTGTATATATATAATCGCAATCCTTTCTGATTATGAGTCCGCATACTCATGCTGTGATACATTGATACATTGGAGCTATCCGCATCTTTCTGTGTTATCACAATTCTCCAAAACAGATCTGCATTTAACTTCTCTTGCTTATATATAGAACATCCACAGTTTCCCAATTAGCTCGCATATGGATAGATGGAATGGTTCCAAGACTGATCTGTATCTCTTAACCGTCCGTTACTTCTTCATATGTATGCTCCGCAATTTAGATTTAGGAAGATCCACAAATATTGTCTCTATAATCACCGAAAATCTTGTTGGATATCACTGTAGTTCTATTTCTGTATTATCCGCACTTCATATTACAGACACCACCGCATAATTGGTTTAGAGATCACCGCAATTCCATCATTGAAGAGTCCACATTATAATTTCGATTGACCACATCACACTTTGCTCTGTCACTTCTGAGAGATCCACTTTGTTTCTTGGTTTCTAATTGACCGCAGAGGCAACGTATATATAGAGGCAGTCTTCTTGCTTTTAGGCCGACCATCCATTAGCTATGAGGCCGACTTTAAATTCAATATTTAGGTCGACTTGATTACAGTGGATGGTGCATTTTCCAGCATTGATTTTAAGTGTTGTTCCAAGCCATTCTTCCATGGTTTCTTTGACAAGTTCTTGGAGCATTCTCTTGCCTAGATACTTTATACATATGTCACTTATTACATTTATATCTAGAAGACAAATACCTAGATAGACATCAAGAAGAAGTCTTACTAACCTATAATAAACTCTTGCTCATGAAACCCATGATGCAAGTACAAAATTCATTTTATTATCTTTTTTCTTCTATTTTACATAAATTCATAATTGCATAGTCAATATGAAAACCGACCTAGTTACACTTTTCAACAACCCCTCCACAAAGTTTTGGAGCTAGAGCACATCTGATGCTACCCAAAATCTCAACATTTGTGGCAAAGAGAAGATTCTACGTTTTGAAGAACTATGGACTTCATTTACTCAAGAAGAGTCTAGACTTATATCAAAAGGAAGGATTCAAATATCTGAAGAAGTTGACTCTCAAGCATTTGCAACATGCTCCAAGAAGGGTGGATGAAGAAAGAAGTTTGGCTTCCAAAGAAGAAATGAAGGTAGAAGACCCACTCCTCAAGGGAAGATAGATATGTCGAAGATTCAATGCTATCGTTGTAACAAATTTGGTCATTATAGAAACCAATGTCCTGAAAGATCGAAAGATAGAAAGAGAAAGGGAAGGCAACATTCTACCACAACAAATGTTGATGAACATCCAAAGAAATCCAAGAATGAAAATCTAGGTGACAAAGATTTCTTCTATTTCTATGCTCTTATAGGTTCTGTTGTAGGTAGCAATGACATGTGGTTGGTAGATAGTGATGCCTCAAGACATATGATAGGAGAGCATGACAATCTCTCAAGTGTGATGGAAAAGAGTTTGTCAAAAAAGGTAGAGCTTGGAGATAACAACAATTATGCAATCAAAGGCATTGGGTCAACATCCATTGGGCTAGAATCAAGTGAAAACATTCATCTTAGCAACACACTATATGTACCAAGTTTGAAAAGGAATTTGGTTTCTATTTCATGTTTGGAAGATAAAGTATCTAGATTAGCATTTGTTGATGGTCAACTTCTTGTATGGCCCAAGGGCTCAAGTATAGACTCTGCTAGAGTGATTGAAGTTCCAAAAGAAGGTTGTATCGACTGTTGTAACAACCAACTCAAGCATTAGTGCATAATGATAGCAATCCATGTGAGCTATGGCATAGAAGATATGCTCACCTTCATTATAGAGCTTTTCCAACTTTAAATTAGATGGTTTTAGGTGTTCTAGAATTATAGATTTCAGATTTCTGTGGTGTGAGTTTTTAGTTGTTGAGTTCGGAATCTCCACAGTGAGCATTTTTGTTCTAGAATTGCAGATGGAGCATGCAGTATGTAAAGGTTGTGCGCTCGAGAAGAATGTCAAGAAGTCTTTTCCAAGTAGTGATAGTAGGTCCAAGGAAATATTGGATCTAGTTCATTCTGATGTGTGTGGTTCAATGTTTGTGAAAACTCTAGGAGGCTCTCTGTACTATGTAACTTTTATCGATGACTTCTCTCGCAAGACATGGATCTAACTTTTATCGATGACTTCTCTCGCAAGACCAAGGATGAAGTATTCAACAAATTTAAAAAATTCAAGGCTGAAGTAGAAAACTTGTCAGGAAAGAAAATCAAGATTCTGAGATTGAATTATGGAGGAGAATACACTTCCAAGGAAATCATTGCCTTTCGTAAAGAAGCTGGGATTAATAGGGAGTTGATAGTCCTTATAATCCATAACAAAATGGAGTTGTTGAAAGAAAGAACACATCCAGTGGAGAATCTGTTAAGGCAATGATGCATGATCAAGACTTGCCCATGTTTTTATGGGGAGAAGCATCCATGACAACAATATACATTCAAAATAGAAGTCCTCATCGAATCTTGGAAGATAAGACTCCCGAAGAAGCGTGCATCAGGCAATAACCAAAGGTTGGATATTTGAGAATCTTTGGTTGTCCAGTTTACATACATGTACCCAAAGATAAGAGGAAGAAAGTAGAGCCTTAAGAAAAGAGAGGAATATTTGTTGGATACGGTGAGCCATCAAAGGCCTACAACGTTTATGTTCCAGGACAATGACTGGTCGAAGTTAGCAGGGACTTACTTTTGATGAGAATGTTGCCTACTGGAAGTCCAAAGAAGCTCCCACAGAATCTGATGATGATGAAGAACATGAAGCTCCAAAGGAAGAGGGTTCAGGTCCTTCCAATTCTACAAAACATCCCGTAGATCATCAAGAAGAGCTAGAGGGGCCTATTGAACCAATGGATCTTGTTGTTCCTGAAATCAAGAAGAGGCCAACTTGGCTTAGATCTACCTTGCAGGAAGTAGAAGGACATGCAACTCCACGTGGCACCTTCAGGGAAAGCGAAAGACCTAAGAAGTATTCTCGAGATGCAACACTGATGACTAATCTCATTTATTCCGAACCTTCCAACTATGAGGAGGAAACTAGCCAACAAGTTTGAAAGGATGCTATGATGGAAGAACACCAATCTATTATGAAGATTGTTGTATGGGAGATAGTGCCCAGATCTGAAGGGAAGTCAATGGTGACCTTCAAATGGATATACAAGAATATGCATGCAGTGGATGGAAGTATTGACAAGTCAAGGCAAGATTTGTGGCTAGAGGATTCTCCTAGAAAGATGGAGAGAATTACAATAACACTTTTGCTTCGGTTTCCAGGTACACTACTATTAGATCTATTATTTTTATTGCTTCTTCTATGGGTTGGAATTTACATTAGATGGATGTCACGATTTCTGTCCTCAATGGTGTGATTGAGGAAGAATTGTACATAGAACAACCTTAAGGTGCTGAGGTTCATGGGAAGAAGTCTCATGTTTGTAGATTGAAGAAAGCCTTGTATGGACTTAACTAGGTACCTAGAACTTGGTATTCTTGAATTGATGGCTACCTCGACAAGACTTGGTTTCTCCAAAAGTGATGCTCATTTAAACTTATATATCAAGGTTGAGAAAAATGAATCTGTGATTTTAGTGTTGTATGTTGATGACTTATTTCTGATAGGTGTAGAGCATCTCATTATTCAATGTAAGAGGCAGTTGACCTCTGAATTTGATATGAAGGATCTGGGCTTGATGCACTACTATTTGGGACTAGAAGTATGGTAGAAGCCTTGTGAAATCTTCCTTTGTCAAAGGATGTATATTATCAAGATCCTTCAGAAGTTTGGAATGGTGGAGTGTAAATCTATGGCAACACCCATGGTGACTAATATAAGGAAGTTGAGAGACTTTGAGTCATATTTGGTAGATTTATCCATGTACTGGAAGTTGATAGGTTCTTTGATGTATTTGGTTAGTACCGAGCTATACATTTGCTCTGCAGTGAACACTCTGAGCTAGTTCTAGGTGGAACCAAGACATTATCATTGGATTGCAACAAAACATCTATGGGATATCTACATGGTATAGTTAATTATGGTTTGAGATATGTATCAAATGATGATATACAACTACAGGGATACAAAGATTCTGATTGGGCAGGGAGTGCAAAAGACAAAAAGAGTACATCTAGAAGTTGCTTCAGTTTGGGCTTTGCTATGATTTCTTGGATGAGTAGGAAGCAGGCATCTGTTGCACTCAGAACTACCGAGACCAAGTATATTGCTAGCTAGTTTAGCAAATTGTGAAGGAGTCTGGCTTCGAAAGTTACTCGCAGGACTATTTGATTAGGTGTTAGAACCAACCATGATATATTGTGAAAATCAAAGTTGTGTGAAGCTTTCAGATAATCCAATTTTCTATGACAAGTCGAAGCACATCGAGATCAAGTACCACTTTATTCGTGACATGGTGCAGAAGGGAGTAGAAAAATTCTACTACATCTCTACTGATGAGCAGATAGCTGATATTCTCAAAAAGCCTCTGCCTAGAGCAAAGTTTGTATACTTCAAGGACAAGCTTGGACTTGTTGAGAATGCCTCCCTTAGTGAGAAGGAGTGTTGATTTAATAGCATCAAGGACAAACATTCTCCCCAGGTCAAGTATGTTGACCAAGATTAGGGAGAATGGTTCGACAGGGGACAATCATTCTTCTTGGGTCAAGTATATTGACCAAGATTAGGAAGAATGGTCCTAGAGGCCCAAATTTACTCAACCATAGAGTTGAGTTGAGTAGGTGCGTTTCAGCATTAGGCTCAGGATTACTCTCTAGATAGGTTGAGTGAGCCCATTTAGCATCATTGCTAGAGTGAGGCCTTTGGATTTGGGACCAAGATTACTTAGATGGATTGTCTGTGTCCCTAGGGTTTCACCATGGGTCAAATAGATTGACCAGGATGATAGTAAACCCATACTAGTTTGTATACCATGGGTTAGAGGCGCTGACCAGAATCATGGTGACTAGTTGATGCTAATGATGTACCACGAGTTAGAGATGCTAACCAAAATTATGGTACCTAGTTGATGCTGTAGATTATACCATATGTCAAAGTTGTTGGCCAGGATTATGGTAATCATAAGATGCTGATGTTGATGATGAATTTTTGTAACCTTTTCTTAGAGATATTTGTCAACAAGAGAACATTTGGATAGTCATTATGAATACCTCCCTAGCTAAGAGAGAGTGTTGAATTTTATAGCTATGGTCAGTCTTCATAATTGATATTTTAGCCCTTGAAATATATGTAATGATTAATATAAAACATGTTCTTCATGTTGGTTTCAAAAGAGAAATTTTAAATTTTTGGCTCCAAAATTGTTAAGTTAGCTCACCTTCAAGTCAAGTTGGCCACAGTTGAAGTGACACCCATTCGGCCATCCAGAACACTATATATAAGGCACTTGACCTCCTCATTCAAGCTCAATTTGGATCATCACACAACAAGATATCTTTTGGGCATCCAAGCGAAGGAGAAGAAGACAAGAAGACAATAAGGACGAAGACATCTCAAGCATATTTCTCTCTCTATCTCTTTGACCTTGCACGTGTGGTTCCCTTCACTACGCACGGCAATTTCGGTTAAAGGTGTTCAATTAAGGTGGGCACATTTCGAGGCCAAATTTCGGCCTAGGAAGATCAAACAGAGACAAGTTTGTTGGGTAGATTGGAGACTTGACAAGAGGGAAGTGTGACTAGGTTTGACCATTGTATTGTTGGTAAGTTTGACCATCATATTTGACTAGAAGAATTAGGTGTATCGCTTGTTGAACTTAAGAATTTCTCTAAGGAAAAGGTTGCTAGGTTTTTCCCCCAAGTGGTTTTTTCCAAGGTAAATCTTGTGTCATCTTTGTGCATTGCAATCTCTATTGTCCTACTGCTTTTACGGTTTAATTTCTAAAGTTTATTTTCTTAATGATAAACTGAAAGTGCCAAAAGAATATCTACATCATTGGAAGTAATTATCAAGTTTTCAGAAATTAGTGCTTGTATCTATTGCACTTGAAAAATCATCACATCTCCTCTGGTAGAAAAACCTTAACATGCCCAACCAATTATTTTGGTTTGAGTAAAGGGTACATTTTTTTTAAGGTGATGGTAGAGGAGTTCAACAATCAATAATACCATCAGAGGGGTTCAACAATTAATACCACCAACATCAAGGTACATAAAGGGCTTCATGCTCTTGATTAACTGCCAATCCCACAACCTCATACATGATAAAATTCAATGAAAATGTGGCAATTCTACCTATCCTAAATTCTTGAAAACTGTTAAGTTTGTTGAATTTTGAGTGGGATATGATATTCTACTTTTTGCATATGAAGTTAGAGAATGTTGGAACCACTCTCAAACATCTCGAAATGATTAATTGTATGTTAAAAATTTAAGGAAAAATTGACATTTCCTTTATCCTTCCTTTGTCTTTAAGTAAAAAGGAAAGATGAAGGAAATGCCAATTTTTACTTTATGAATTTAATATGTTCCAAGATCTTTCCAACTGTATATGGTATTTTCTCTAATTCCATTGGAATGAGGAGATATGAAATATTTTGTCAAGATGACCCAACCACAGTACAAGCAAACCCCATTTGGATACCCTATATTTGACGTCATTTTTACTCCAATTACCTAGCTCAAATGGGAGCATAGGATAGATGGTTGGAAAGCTTATTCTGAGACCTTTCCAACAACATATGGCACAGCTTCTAACTCCTCACAATTGAGGAGAAATGTTTTTTTGAATATTCATTATACATTCTTCTAGTTGTACGAGTCGACCTAGCTAGTGGACAAGTTGGCTTTACTCTAGTCCTCAGATGCACTATAAATAGTCGTGAGAAGGAGCATTTCTAGCCACCGCTCAAGCATTAGGAGAGCAAGAGTAGGCCTGAGGTTCATACCTCATGAATCAATAAGAAGTGAAGTGAGGTTGAGTCGGAGAAGCTTTTTGTGTAAGGCTTTTTGGTTTTATTTTATGAGGGTTTCCATTCCGTTTGAGTCTTGTTGAGGCCGAGTTCAGGGTCTGTTGAGGAGGTTGAGTTCAGGGGTTGTTGGATTGAGTTTTTTTGGATTTGTTCTTCTTTGAGGTCGAGTTTTTTGTCCCGGTCAGAGGCCGAGTTGTAGTCTGTTGATTTTTGAGTATAGCTTGAGAGGTACTCCAAGCCCTAGGGTTCGAGGTTTGGAGGGTGAAGCGCCACAAGAGTCACTTGTGGGCTTGGAACCCAAGGTGGGAGTTTTGCACCCATCGATGTTTGGGCTAAAAACATGAGGCATTTTAGACATGTGATGGATGGAGATGATAGAGGACGAGGAGGAGGAGAATCCAATGCTTCGAGAATCGTCGAATTCTGAGATGTCGTTAATGAGATGAATTTTTGAAGTTGACAAATGAATTTTTGGGCATCCAAGTCATTTAGGCTTGGAGTGGAAATGTCCAAAAGACATGTCACTTGGAGAAGTTGTTGAGCCCTCTTGTTTGGTATAAACAAGAGGTGAATTGATTCATTTGAGAGCACATCCAAGTGAGCAACACAAGGACAACGAAGGAGAGGATCAACTCCTTTAAGGGAGAAAGGATACCTCTGTTTGGGCCGCACGAAGGAAGGTACTTCAGTGAAGGAGGGAAGGCTGTTTAGGAGCCTTCTCATCACTGTTTCAACCTATAGCAGAGCCGAGGATAAGGAGGTAAGCCACAGGTCTATTGTGGCATAATTTAAGTATGGGTACCTTTGTTTTATGTAGAACGTGAGCACAGGAAGGAGGTGTGGGTAGGCCGTGTTGAGAATTTGGTAGGGCAGTGATTAATTCAAATTCTCTACTTGATAATTACTTGTGAGCTTACTTCTTTTACTTATGTCTTTTCTTTTTAGCTTATTATATCTTTCATCAAGTCAATTATCAAAAACACAAGAGACACAAATTTAGGCTCTTCAAGCCAGGGCCAAAACTTCTTCCTCTTGGAGAGGAAAACCCACAAGAAAATCTTCTTATAGACTTTCAGATGACAAGTACCATGACCATGACACAGACCCTTGACCTTTATATGCCTTCGAGACCAAGGCACATACTCCACCCAGGTGTTCCCAGAGTATGACCTTCTTGGACTATTCTTCTCTTGGGTAGCCAACTCTCAAAGAATATCGGTCCCCGACTACTCTTATCTTGAATGCCCTATCTGATTCTCAAAGAGTATCGGATGCCAGATGATTACCCAATCCTCCATTCTGTCTTCCAGGTGAAGACCAGAATGATGTGTCTATCCACTCTCTCCACATGGCCTTCACTAAGACTTACGGCTATTAGTCCTGGTCCAGTGCATGATACATGAGTTAGAGAATCATATACATTACTCTCTCTTAACTCAGGATGGACATACTTCAAGTTTCTTCCAAGTAAGAAACTTACCACCAGGCTCCCTCTCAACCAGGGACTTGCAGCAGCAATGGTGAGACACCCAGTTGCTCATGAAAAATTCCTCCCATCGATGTCATGGATTTCGATATTGAGGAATCTTCAACTTTTTGGCTCCATAGGGCACATGTTATCCATCACTTTCATCCACGAGTCATGTCAACCATTAGAAAGTGATCAATTTTTTTCATCTGGTCCACCTTTATGCTATGCTGCTTTCCTTCGAGCCATCTCCCAAGGATCTTACATCCTTTCACATGATTGGTAGCCCTGCATAAACTCATCCAGATAAACATATACATAAAGAATTTTTAAAAATTACCTTAGTGATGATCTTTCACCATGACATCTTCCTGCAGGCATCGACATCCTTTATTCGGATTGACATATCTCCTAAAGATATGTCTTGTCAAGAGTCTTCTTATTACCATACTTCTATCAGAGTCCACATATTTTTCCAGGAGATCTCCTAGTCACATCTTCTTGGCTTTCGGATGATAACCACCTCTTTACATGGTTGTACTTCATGATCTCTTCCATGCTTTCTCCACACAGCTTCATCCCCAGGAACTTCCAGTATCCAGTTCCTTGTTTGTATACAACCACCTCATATTCCATATGAGAACATATTTAATTTCATTTGTTAGTGGCAACCTGTGCACTAGAAGAGATTTTCCTTCCATAGAACATATATGTTCATTACCTGCAACCACATGACATGACTTCACAACATCCAGTGTCAACATATAGATATATGTACCTCATACTTTTTCCTTTGAATCATCCTGTAGCAATTTTACTAGAATGAAGAACTTCATTCCCTTGACCTGCTTCATCAATATGTCATCATATCCTAATCCCAGAATTCTGTAACATAGAATTCTCGATGAAACTTTTTGCTATCTTTCTAACCAGTGAATCTATAGAGAACTCCATTAGAAAATGTCTGCACCTGTTTCCATATTGATTATTGAATGATGACCCTTGATTTTGATGACTGCCTTCCATCAATGTTGTTTATCAGTGAGGTTTCCAGGAGCTCCTTCTTCAAGTGCTCCTTCCATGCTTCTATCATGATGCTTTTAATATACATTGCTCCTCCCATGCTTCTATCATGATTCTTTTAATATACACTGCTTTGATGGCAAAGATTATTTTCTTGATGAGTGGATCATTTGAATGAGATTGAAGATCTTTCTTGAAATGGCTTGAGAATCTTCCTTGCAAACTGATTTGACTTTTCAATGCAAACTTTGACCTTGACTTTGATTCTTGCTTCCTTGAGTGCCTCCTTGCTAAGTAGCCCTTGTCTTTAGCACCTTAGCTCTGATACCATGTTGAGAATTTGGTAGGGCAGTGATTAATTCAAATTCTCTACTAGTTAATTACTTATGAGCTTACTTCTTTTACTTAATGTCTTTTCTTCTTAGCTTATTATATCTTTCATCAAGTCAATTATCAAAAACACAGGAGACACAAATTTAGACTCTTCAAGCCCGAGCCAAAACCTGCCCCTCTTGGAGAGGAAAACCCACAAGAAATTCTTCTTATGGACTTTCAGATGACAAGTACCATGACCATGACACAGACCCTTGACCTTTATATGCCTTCAAGACCTTGTCACAACTTCTTCAATGACTCCTTGAGCTGATCTTTCTTTCCTGCACCTTCCTGCACCGATCTGCACTGTTCAGCACCAGCCTTAGAGAGCTCAGTCTCTAGTCTTGGATTTCTCCTTTACCTTGGATCCTTCTTGGCTTCTACTTATCTAGCTTTATCTCCAAGACAAAGGTACATATTTCTGTACCTATTCTTTACATGCAGCCCTAGATCGTACTCATAACAGGTCTTCTTCACAATGTATAGATATCCTTTTCTCTTGTACTGTATACTTCGCTTCAACAACCCTTACCTCACTTCGCACTTTACTATAACTTTGTCTCTCCTCCGTACCAAAGTATAATCCTGAAATTTTGCATATATGAGAGACCCTTTTATCCGAGTTACCTTCCAGTTGATCTGTCCTTCTAGGCTTCAATCTGCAATTCGGTTCTGCTCCTTTCGTACTATATCTCAGTCCTGAAAAACTAGCACTACATCTCAGAGCTTGTTCGAATTCTGTCTCTTCAAATGAGCCGCAGACAGTCCTTTATATAGTGCACTTCTTTCAGGGTTTAGGCCAACCTTACTGACTGAGGATAGGCCGACATGTTCACAGTTTATAGGCCGACTTTGCAGGGCTTATTTTCCAGCGCGATGGAGGTTGTCTTGAGGACTATTTTGAGCATCATACTTGAGCCGTTTCTTCATGGTTATATGACAAGGTCTTGAGGCATATTCCTTTGACTAGACTCTTCAGATACATGACTCTTAATTAGTACATTTATGAAAAAATGAGAAGCCTGTAAAAGACATCAAGAAGAAGTCTTTTTGACTTATAATAAAAACCTTTCTCATGAAACCCATGAAATAAGCATAACAAAAATACATTTTATTGTCTTTGTCTTCTTCTTTACATAAATACATAATTACATAGTCAATATGAAGACCGATCCTAGTTACACTTTCCAATAGGCCGCAGGCCTTAAACACTTTAAAACAAGGTTGCGTGGGACTGTTGAGGGAAATAAAGTGCCCAGATCATCAGCGTGGAGGCAGAGGAGACTCACGGAAGGAGGCCACAACTAGTTAAAGGACTGTGAGGGTGTGTTGTAGAGCTGACGTGGGTCACAGTCATGCCCTAACTAGGACACAGTCATACAACAGTTGTACATCAGACTTGGAGCTAGATTTGTCTTGAGTTGGGTTAAGTGTTGAATAGTTTTGGATTAGTTTTATGAGCAGCCTTTGGGAGCGATTTGTTTGGGTTGACTTGGGTTGTTAGAAACCCCAAGTAGGAGCAAATTTCACAGTGAAGTATTGGGCATCATTGGATTGGTGGAGGGCAGCGTATTGATGGCCAAAGTATCCCTTGACAAGCAGTCATAAAGTGACATGCCCTAACCAGGACACAGTCATACAACAATTGTACATCAGACTTGGAGCTAGATTTGTCTTGTGTTGGGTTAAGTGTTGAATAGTTTTGGATTAGTTTTATGAGCAGCCCATGGGAGTGATTTGTTTGGGTTGACTTGGGTTGTTAGAAACCCCAAGTAGGAGAAAATTTCACAGTGAAGTATTGGGCATCATTGGATTGGTGGAGGGCAGCGTGTTGATGGCCAAAGCATCCTTTGAAAAGCAGCCATAAAGTGACATTTACAACTGAAGGTTGGGTGAAGATTGGAGCTTAGGGATTGGCCAACCTAGAAGAGCAGATTGGATCAGCTCTTGTTCATTGTAGCAAAAGCGACGTGCAACAGTGATAGGTGGCAGCCCTCCTGGAGACTCTATGTGTTGTCCTTTGATGGACTAAGTGTAAAACCCCGAAATATAACATTGATACGGTAATAAAAGTATTGATGCCGTAAAACAAATTTCTGAAAACCGAAATGGGGAATTTAACATATATAAATAACATTTCTTTCAATTTCTACTTCTCTGCAACATACATGCACAAATTTATCAGATTAACTCTTAACACTAACCTGGTTCGGTGGTGGAAGATGATTCTTTCTTGCTGTAACTCTCGCTCCGCTTTAACTCTTGTTCCTGCTCCTGTTCTCATTACCAAATGACCAAAAACATCCCAGCCAGCTGAATACAGTTTTAGTACTCAGTTCCAAAGTACTCAAATTGAGATACTTTCGCCCTCGTGCCCAAAATTTCAGAACAATATAACTCGATATCTCCTGATCTCTCAACACACAGTTTTCCCATCAATCTCTCAACACAACTCATCACTCCTTAATTCAGAAATTCTCTTCTCCAATTTTTCTCCGTCTCCCTGTTCTCCTCTTCGTATATGGTTAAATAAGCCCTCTCAGGCGGTTGCCGCCTCATCCACCGCCTACCTTAGATTTTATCTACTTATTGGAGTGTATATGTGTAACCTCATGTGTTTATGAATGAGGATACATACTTGAGGTTAGTTATCTTTATGTTTTAAACTTTTAATTATTTTGTTTTGATTTATATTATTTAAATATAACAAATTAATAAGAATATATATATATATATATATATATATATATATATATATATATATTTTAAAACTAATTTCTTTTTAATTATATTAAAATATATATTCATACATATTTACATTAATAGGGTTGGTAGAGTAAATTTTATTAAAATAGCTTAATAATTACAAAATAATTACTATTTCTCCTCTTTAATATTTTGAGGTACTTGATCCTTTTATCATTTACTTAGACATCCTTCATAATTATTTAATAAGTATACTAGTGTAAGACATACGACGTATGCATATGTTGCTATCATACGCATATATCGTATGCTTACTAATACCTTTTGTTCATAATTCAAAATGGGTCTTTACACTAAGGGTCAGCTAGAGAGCATAACGAGAGCAAAGGATCGACAGGACGAGATATGACATAGAGACTGCAGCGAGATTGTCATTGTATGTTGTATCCCTTGTAAGGGAGTCCTATACTGTTGTATTATTCAGTTGGTTTAATATAACGAAGATTGGGTTGTTGTACATATTTGTACAATATTTTGTAAAAAAAAGTTGTCTGTACTTGTGTATGTGTGATTTACTGCTTTATATTGTTCTGCTGTGCAAAGTAGCTTTTGTTGAGATTATTGGTTTGGTAACATCTGAGATTCTAATATTCTAACCTAGACCCAAGATCGTGGAAATTCAACACAGTCATGGGCATAGGCTGAATTATAGACCTATTCTAATTTCTTTGAGGCCGAGTTGTAGTCCTGGTCAGAGGCCGTATTGGATCCTTATGTTGCAGCATGTAAGCTTGTGGTTGAACCGATATTCTCTAAGTGTCATGCACTATGGACACAATTAATAGCTGTAAGCCTAGTGAAGGCACTGATGAGAGGGAGGGGTCACGACTGTTCGAGGACACTGAGGTATGCTCTTCCCCCTGTTTGAGCTCACAGAGAAAGGAATTGAGCTAGAGAGCTCCCGGGGTTGAGGGAACTCTGGATAATATGATAGCGTGTGATCCTTACCCTTGTGGTAAGTAGATCTCACCTTTTGTCACTATAGGGTGCGTGTATGATCCTTGTCATTTATGACAAGCGGGTATCTCCCCCTACCATCAAGTCTTGGAATTGGCAAAGTATACCCCAGTTGGCATCCTACCCATAAGCTAGGCTTGTTGGGATTGTTCCTCCCCATTTGGCCAATGGGTTGAGGTGACTTGGGATAGGTTGTGATCCTTAACATTTATGGGAAGTCTTATCTTACTCAAGTGATGGGATGCAGGTGTTCTACCACTTGACTCTTGAGGGTCAAGGTGGGAAGGATCAACATGCAATAGGACAGAGTGTGATCGTTACATCTCATGGCAAGTGGATCTCACCTATTGTCATAAGTCAATAGGATAGTGTGATCCTTACCCTTGTGGTAAGTGGATCTCGCCTATTGTTCTTGATATAGGGTGGTAGCTAAAGCTCCCCTATGATGATTATTCTTCTTTAGATAGAGACATCATTGTTCAGTTGATGATCAAAGTTGAGACGAGATGTTATGAGCAGGATGTCTTGGTGACACAACTGAGATGAAGGTCATGAGACTTAACTTGAAGACTAGTAGGGTTTGGAGGATCTAATTGATCTCCCCTACCGTCGATTGTGGATTATTCTTCTTCAGTGAGACAAGATGAGTTGATATGAAACGATATATGATGATGATGCAACTATCGACTTTCTAATATCAAGACATGTCATCCAAAATGAGACTTATGTTACAGATGGAAATTCCTCCCTAACTAAGAGGGAGTGTTGAAATTGGTAGCCAGGGAGAAATTCCCATAGCTCCCCTTCCAACACCACCTCTAAGATCCCACACTTGATTTGAGTGTCGTATTTGTCAATAAAGTCTTTATCAAATTGGCTTGATATAATTAAGAGAATTTAATTTGGGCCAAATAAATAATTATTTTGTTGAAATTGTCAAGTCGGCCCTTGAAAGGTTCATGTCAGCCTACCTCATTGGTCATGACCTTTCACATATGAAATCAACTATAAATTGGCTCATATCCTTAATTGTTTATGCATGCAATGTGGATATCTGTATGGTTTTTATAGATCATCTCTTTGGCTCGCATTATGGATCTTCTATTGCTCGCATTATGAATCTCTAGAGCTCACATATTTTCTATGGCATCTATATGTGAAAATTCTATTGTAGTATCGTGGTTTACTTCTCCTACTTGATTAAATCATACAAGTTATCTTCAGAAATTAGATTCAGAAAATACCGAAGTAAACACAACTAATAGTCAACACATGCAGATCATTTACTGAATATTATGCTCATTCAAACAAGGTGACACATTGATTTTTGGACATAAGTCCTTGGAAAAACCCAAAGCGGGAAAACCGGTGTAACAGATATGAGGGTTTATTTTATTAAGTAGAATCTGAGTACAACAAATCTGGGTTCCGGATTTGGAAAACCCGACAGAGAATAAAAGAAATCTGCAACTAACCTGTTGTTCCAAGACCAAATATCTGACTGATCCACACCCTCAAACGGGATTTACAAGACTCAACCCGGATCTGGCCCTAGACACCCCAGCACTGCCCCTGAAGCCTCAGCGTCAGCCCTGCTAGGCTCTGCGTTCCACTGCGCTGCTCAGAGAGGGACTGCGTAACCCCAGAGTGGGTGACGCAGTCCTTATGCTGCCTCTGGAGGCCTCTGCGTAACTTTTGAAGCTCTCTGAAGTTGCAGCGCTGCCCCTTCCTAGGCCTGCGTAGTGGCTAAAGCCTCTGCACTGCGCAACTGCTGCTGCTCTCTGCTCCTCTGTGCTGTCCTTGAAAGCTACTCCTCTACCTCTTGCAGACTCTTGGCTTTGGGATCAGATCATCCCCTCAGCCAATACTACCCCTTGCTGTAGAAAACTCCTCCAGAAATTCTTAGCAAACGCTGCCCTAGAATTCCAGATCAATCTCTCAACTCTGCATCTGTGTGTGTCTCCAACTGACCCTCAAGCCTTTTCTTATACTTTTTTGATGATCTCATCAACAGCCGAGATTAATACACTCATCAATGCCTGAGATTAAAAGACTGCTTGATCCGTGTCTTCTAGAACATTTTAGCACATGTGTTAATTAATTCACTTTAATTATTTAATTTTTCCAAGTTTAGACTTAGGAAATCCATTAAAATAATTAATTATTTGAATAACTTGAACACCAGCTGAAATTTCACCAAACAGTTTTTGGGTTTTGGAGTTCAACTGTGTCGTAGCCCCTCCACAAAATTTCAGGACTAGAGCACACCCGATGCTACACCAACTACACAAAATCTCAACGCTCCCTCTTAGCATGGAGTGTGCTCTAGCAATACATCCACACCATGCACTGCAAGATCTTGATGTTGGTTTCTGTGATGCTAATGCTTGGCCTGCTGCCATCCATCCACTGCACTGCTGCTCTTTGTACTGTTGCCAATGTCACTGACACTGCCACATATGTATTGCAGCTCCCTCTCAAATTGCTGCATCATGCTGCCCATAGCACTGCCACTACTAATTGCTGCACTACAACTCAGTTGCCGAGAAGTAAGCAACTGAAGGACTCCTGCCCAATCGTTGACAGATAAGTCAGGCTGCCTCCCATCATTGGAGCTCCCTTGGCTGCTGATTTACGCTGTCCTCCTGAAGCCACTGCACTGCTGCAAGACTGCACTGTGTGAGCTCAGCCTCTCTACAGTGCTAAAGTCCCATCAGCATCTGTACTTCAGTGATTTGGCACAACAATGATTCTCATATCTACTATGATACATGATGACAATAACTATGCTCTTATGATGAAAATGTCCTTGAGTATGATAATTGAAGGCAATGACCTATGTTACATGATGACAATGACCTTGTCTATGACACATGATGGTAGTGACTTCGTTGTATGGCAATATCTTGATCTTTATGTCAGTATGGAGGCTTGAAAATGATTTTCATAATAGTGACCTTGTTACAACATGGATCTCTATGTATCAATATGACAGAGGTGGGGATTTATGGCAGCTCATGTGAAATTGATATTCTTGACTTGATGTAGTTTGACATATGAGGGTCATGAATGATCCCTGGTTGGCCCAAGGTGGCCTAATAAGTTTGATGTGTCTCATTGTACTTTGTATCTCAGCTCCACAATTGATGAATATCTAATAGAAGAAGAATCTGGTTGGGTTTTACCCCTTGTGGGGTTTTGCCCTGGTCTCTGACCTAAATGCCGATGTCTCTCTTGTGCATGCTTTTCTTCTGTTGTCACTTATTGTTCTGCTGCATTGTTGATGTTATTATATCTACATAATTGCTAATGATGTTATGATGTTATTAGGTGAATGTAATAAGTAAATGATGAAAAATTTCATAAATGAAATTATCCATAACAAAGAACAATCTAGTCCTTAGAAAAATTAACAATCCAGAGGCAGAGCGAGGGGCCCTAGAGCAGTACAAGAGGTAGGACAACTTTCTGGGAGGTGATTCCGAGGCTGAACGAATTTCTGGAGAGTAGTAGTGCACATTTCCCAGAGGTAGTGTGAATAACATGGAGGAGTGCGACTTCACAGGAGAGGGCCAAATCAAGTAGCAAAGTGAGATAATTAGTCTCCAAATTATTTTCTAGTGGAGATCAATATTTGCCGGAGGTTTACCAGTGAAAAGCAACCAATTGTAATTTCTCCTAGATTGCTGAATAATAATAAAACCCTCATCTGTTGCATATTTTAGTCCAAAAATAACAGTGCCATATTTTTATGTGTGCATGCATATTTCTCAGTTCCATGTGAGTTATTCGCTGTTTGCCTTAAAATTAATTTACAGAAGACATAAATTACATAAGTTACGAGAATAATATCCAGTAATTGCAATCGTGGAAATTTCATAGATCCATGGTATTCTGATAGTACATGACTATTAAAGGAGATGAGAGCTCACTCCTTAGGCATGCATATTTGGATGATTTTTTTGTTATTGAGTTGAGATCTTGGAGCTTGTTTGGGCGAGAACTTGTAGGAAAGAGAGTTTGTTTTGGTGGTAAGTAATTCACCCTAGTTGATCGAGTCAATGGGGCTTTGATATTGAGATCATATACCCTAGCCACTCAAAGAGGAGGGATCAAATTAGGTCCACCCATTGGGGTTTAATGTGGAGATCATGAAGAGAGGTTAGTTAGATCTCTCACAGGAGCATAACGTTGGCGAAATCATTACTAACCATAAATATTTGGCATGTATTTCACAAATCCATATTTAATAAAATAACGTTGAGTTTTTGCTTCTATTTGTCGTGTTTATTTTGACTCGCAACATCTCTTTCTAATTTCTGGGTTTTACATTTGGATTTTTTATTTTCGCTGGTAATTCTATTGTGCAAAATTATGCAATACGATTTTATCTTCGGGAAAGAAATTCATGGTGTATTTTCCTAAAGCAAATTTCTGGGAAATTTATTCAAATTATTTTTCGGGATATTACAATGGCATCAAAGCTGGTTTTCATGCCAGCCTGAGGAATTAGTTTATCATCTATCCAGGAACGTGAAATTTTTGATGTAGGCTGAAACCCTAGCCAATTTTTATCTATAAGTCGAGTTTGGTGTGTGGCCAAATTAGCTCTTTCAGAGGCTAGACACCCTAGTGCAAAACCCTAGCACAAAATTTTCCTGACAGGTCAAAAATAGAGGCAAGAATGTTGGGACGAGTTACTTGTTCGAATTAGTTGAGGCCTGAGTTAGTTGAAGTGTTGAATTCGTAGCCACCAGATGTTGAATTTGGTTGAATTCGTAGGAGGTTGAATTGCTAAGGAAGGATGCGTTTACAAGTGGCCAAGCTAATAAACCTTAGAGGCCGAATTTTTGTTCCTCACTAGGACGAATTCCTGAGGGTTTTGGAACTCCCAAAAGAGGACCAAATTTCTCCAATTAGAAGGGCTAAATTGCTCTGTGGGAGAGGTTGAATCCCTATGCATCAAGGGGCTGAATTAGGAGTTTAAATCCTTGGATTTGATGGTTGAGATTTCCTACCAAAATAGTGGTGTAAATTGCCAACGGATTGTATAATTTCATGGGCCGAATTAAGGGGCAAATTCATCTGTCGTGGGCCAAATACCTAAATTGAATTGCTGCCCAGCAAAGGGGCCAAATTACATTGCAAAGAAACAAGGTTCGTGGGGCTGATTTGTTGTTCACCGAGTTGCCAAGGAGACTTGAGTGCATGGCTGTTTTATGCAGCGCTGTGAAGGTCGATTTGGAGGCCATGGTGAAAACCCTAGCGACTGAGTTTCTGGATGAAAATCACGAGGGATTGGTTTGGCCGAATTGCACCAGGCAAGGAGTTGAGATTCATGGTGCTACTGCGGACAATTTTCACCAGGTAAAAACGGCTGAAATTAGCTATTAAGGAGGCACGAGTTTGCACCAGAGTTTGAGTATTCTTCTACTAGCCAGCTGAATTTCTCTGTTGTAAAAACGAGCACTTTTAGGGTTAATTTTCCATGTTTTATCTTAAGCATATTTTATGTAAAATTCCAACTGAGATAAAATTGTTGGAGCATCAACATTTCATTAATTTTTGGTTGTCACAATTGCAAATTTCATTTAATTTTGTTGGCAATTTCCACTCTGTGAACTTGTGAAATTTTTATGGTGTCTTGGAATGAAAATATTTTGATACAATTTTCCTTAAGTAAGTTCCCTAGTATTTAGTGTAATATCACTACGGGCACAAGGGCAAGTTGCTGGAGTAGTCTTCGAGCAAGAATTCCATTGCAACCAGAGTTAAAGGCTGCAAGTGATTTGGATGAGGTCTTTGTTTGGATTTGGATGATATGGCCTCCCAAGTTTTCAACTGAAATTAAATAGTAGACAAGCATATTATTGAGAAAAGAAACAAGCATTGGATGAAACCAAACTATTATCTCTCTTCCCACTGCATGGAAGAACTGTCAACTTATCTGAATGATTGCAAAAGCTTGAGACAAAGAAAACTTTGACATACTCTAATTCTGCTTTCAATGGAATGACCCTTCACATGGCATAAATACCATTGGTGTCTTTCGTGATCTATAAATAAGGGCCGAGTTTAATATTCAATAGCTGGATCAACTAGACATGTTCATCCTCATAGCTGGTTTGTTGCTTCTCTGCCCTCGTTGTACTCTTGGCCTGTGACTGCACCATCCGCCTCGCCAATACTGCCCCTTGCTGCAGCTGAAACACTTCCGAAATTATAAGCAAACCATGCACTAGAATTCCAGCTTAGATTTAGTGCTCTGCTAGTGTGTGTGTTCTCCAATAGGCCCCAAGCCCTCTTCTTATACTTTTCTCGTTGAATCATCAACGACCGTGATCTAATCTTGAATTGACGACTAAGATTAGAAGATGCTTGAGCTGCGTCAGTTAAGTCATTCTCATCACATGTTTAATTTAATTACCTTTAATCTTTTAATTTTCTTAAGTTAGACTTAGGTCCTTAATTAAAATATTAATTAATTAAATATCTCTTAAACCGGATGGAATTTCCCAAAACGCATTCTGGGTCTTGGAGATCTTATGTACTGTAGTCCCTCCACAAAGTTTGGAGCTAGAGAACATTCGATGCTACCCCAACACCCCAAAATCTCAACACTCCCTCTTAGCGAGGAATGTGCTCTAGCAAAACACTTCACCTTGAAGGCTACTCTGATCTCTGGTGTTGGTCTCTGCACTGATGCTTGGCCTGCTGCCATTCATCACTGTGCTGTTGCTGCTCTTCTGTACTACTGCCCATGACGCTGCCACCGCCATTGCTACATCCGTACTGCAGCTCCCTCTCAAATTGCTGCATCATACTGCTCATAGCATTGCCACTGCTAATTGGTGCACTGCAACTCAGTTGCTGAGAGTAAGCAATTGAAGGACCCTTGCCCAAATGACAGACAAGTCAGTTGTTCTGCAAATCATCACTTAAGCTCCATAGGTTGTTGCTCTACGTTGTCCTTTGGAGACTACTCCTCTGTTGCAGCACTGCACTGCGTAAGCAAACTTCCTCTGTGCTGCTACAACATTGCACTGCGTAAAAAAGCCTTCTTTGCATTGCCTCTGCGTTGCTGCCTGTACGCTGCTGCTGCATTGTGCTGCGCTCTCTCCAGCGTGTCAGACTCTACCCTTGCTTCATCCGTGATCTTCTGCACCCATTGCTCCAGTCATTCCTTGCTACTTTCTTAAGGCTCCCGTAGCATGGATGTGATCCAAGAGTTGGGCTACTCAAGGATCCCGCCACCACTCTGTAGCTGCTCTACAGATCTAGATCGTCCCACTTCCGTGGTTCATGAATGCTCATGGCTACGTCATCGTCAGAGCCATCGTTTGCTACAGCAGCCTTGGAATTAGAAGCTTCCTTGTCCTTCTTCTTCTGAGGACAATTGCTGGCGAAATGTCCAAGTTCGCCGCACTGGAAACATTTGATCTTTTGACAGATCACACTTTTTTTTCCATTGCTGCCTCTTTGATTCCAAGGCTGCATCTTCCTCTTCTTCCTTCTTTATCTTCCTCGAACCGGTGCTATACTGCCTCTTGGTCATTCGGTGGATTTCCTCTTGTCAGAGAATAGCCCACATATTGCCCTAGTTGGGAAGGTTTGCTCTGCCCAAGAGACTTTGGACAAAAGTTTCCTAGTCCTCTGTGACAACATTGAGAGCGGTCCTCACCATGAAATCATCATCCACCTTCAACCCTATGCCAGTCAGCTGATCCCGGATCGACTGCAGTCTGGATAGGAAAGGATCGATTTTCTCTCCCTTGGACATCATGAATAACTTCAGTTGGTTCTCCATAAGCATCTTTCTCTGGACGGACCTCCGTTGATACAATGTGGTTAGGGCTTCCCACATCTCATGAGCCGTCGCCTTCTTGGCTGTTTGTGGTACCACATGATCTTTAACCTCGTCCATAATGAAGTGCTTGGCATGTGCTGCTGCTTCATTGTGCTTCTCCAGGAGTTCCGCATCGGTCGGTGTAGCCAAGACTTTCTCTGCATGCTCCTGTATACCGTAGGCCTCCGGGACTACCAGGATTCTGGCCTTCCAGATAGCAAAGTTGGACAGGCCGTCCAACCTATCCTGATCATGCAGTCCGTGTGGCGCCATCTGCTCAGAAATTTGTCGGAACGGATCCTCCTCTCTATACTAGAGAGTCAGATCTAGTGTCCTTGGCGAGAAAGGCACCCTCTGCTCCCTTTGACAACTGACTCCCTCCCTTGGAAGTCTGCCAACCACAATGAATCAACTCTTTTCAATCCTATGATCGATCTTCAGATTTCTTTGGCAGGAAATATAATGAGAAGTTGTTTACTTCCCACTCTTTGTCAATTTAGATTAGGCTAAATTCTGCACCGACAGAATCTTCACCCCACCAACAACTGCTGAAGTTCTGCAGCTCAGCTTCTGGTTCACGACACTCTGCACAACAATCAGATTCTGGACTGCGTCACCTTGGCTGGCCTCTGTGTGAGCAGACTAGCTCAGTGTAGCCTCTGCTCAACGCAGGCTGCTCCTGCGTCCCTCTGGAAGCACTGCGCTGCCTTTGCGTCACCCAGTTAGGACTGTGTCAACCCTTGCGTGGCTCTAGCTGCTTCTGCGTCCTTCTAGTGCCGCACTGCCCCTTCCGGCTTCTCTACTGTTGCTGCTGCTTTCCGCAACACAGATTTCTTCAGCTGTCTTGCTGGAGATCCAGCTAGATCTGCAATCGCTCTGATTCCATGTGAAAATTTCCGAATATACATAAACAAAAACCCTATTGTTAAATTCTTGATTTAATTCTCCTACTTACATGAGTTATTAATATGAAAACTTCAGCATTAACATTGAAGTAGATACATTAACAACCTACACACAGATTTGAACTGAATAACATGTCAATGACAGAGTGACACACAAGGATTTTCTGGATTACTGTCCACGGAAAAACCCAATGCATGAAAACTGGTGCTGCTAGCTTCTGGAGGGTTTTTATTCTTAAGCAGATTCTAAGTACAGCAGATTTGGGCACCAAACTGGTTAACCCGACAGAGAAATTTGCAGCAATACCTCTATTCCGGAGACAAAAATCTGACTGATTCACACCCTCAAATGGGATTTACAGAACTCAGCCTTTTCTGGCCTCTAGAAACCCCAGCGATGCTTTGAAGCTCTCTATGTCAGCCTCTGCGCTGCTCAGGAAGGGGTTGCGTCACCCTAGACTGGGTTACACTACCCCTGCACTGCCCTAATTGGGCCTGCGTCAGCCCTCTTGGCCTCCTGCTGCCTCTGCGCTATCCCTGCTGGGCTTTCGACTGTTCTCCATAGCTGCTGCCTCTGCGTTGCCTTGGTTTGCAGCTTCTCTGCTCTCATTGTACTCTTGGTCTGGGACTACACCATCCCCCTCACCAATACTGCCCCTCGCTGCAGTTGAAACACTTCTGAAATTCTTAGCAAACCACGCCCTAGAATTCCAGCTTAGCTTCAGTGCTTTGCCAGTGTGTGTGTTCTCCAACTGACCCCAAGCCCTCTTCTTATACTTTTCTCGTTGAAACATAACGACCGTGATCTAATCTTGAATCGATGGCTAAGATTAGAAGATGCTTGATCCGCGTCACTTAAGTCATTCTTATCACATGATTAATTTAATTACTTTTAATCTTTTAATTTTCCTAAGTTAGACTTAGGGTCCTTAATTAGAAAGATTAATTAATTAAATATCTCTTAAACCAGATGGAATTTCCCAAAACATTTTCTGGGTCTTGGAGATCTTATGTACTCTAGTCCCTCCATAAAGTTTGGGAGCTAGAGCACATCTGATGCTACCCCAACACCCCAAAATCTCAACACACTTTCCTCGGTAAGAGGGAGTGTTGATTTTTGTAGCATCAGAAAGTGATCTAAGTCTCATATTTAGTGAGGAGGCTTGGAAACCAGTATTCCAAAGAACCCAAAAACCGTTTGTGGAAAATCCACTTGGTTCATGTTTTATTAAAATAATTAATTATTTTAATGGGAACCCTAAGTCTAAACTTAGGGAAATTAAATAATTAATGGGTATGAATAAAACATAGTGTGAATCTTCAAGAGAACGAAAATCAAGTCAAGATTTAATCTTAGCCATTGATTAGACTTCTAATCTGGGCCGTTGATTTATCAATGAGAAGATTATAAAGGAAGGCTTGAGGTCCATTTGGAAAGTAAGCCGGGCATACACTTAGTAACCCGAGGGAAGTCGATTCTTCAGAATTTAGAATTCGATTTCAGAGGGAGAGTTGTAGAGCAGAGGAAGCGGAGGGTCTCAACAGCAGTCAGAGCTCGAGGAAGAGGACGCAGAAGGGTAGAGGAGCAGCACAGAGCGACAACGCAAAGGGACATCGCAGTCTCACGCAGTCTCTGCGTAGGGAAACAAGCAGGGGTGATGTGGTGAAGGCTAGTGAGCCTCTTAGGTGTCGGAAATTCTCTGGAGGTCGGGAGAAAAATTATCTCAGGTGTTTTCTTCGAAGTTTCTGAATCATTGTGCCAGTCATTCCTTGTAAAGAAATTGTTGCTGAAGATTAATATATAAACTCTCATCTGCTGCACTGGTTTTCCCAAATTGGGTTTTTCTGGGGACAATTGTCCAAAAATAACTGTCTATGTGATTGGTTCGTGTGCTTGTATTTCACTGTTCTTTTCTCTATATGTACTTGTGTGATAACTGCAGTAGAATTTATTTAGAAATTTACTGAAGGGTTTATTATAAATAACTTATTGTGAAAAATAAGTAGGAGAAATAAATCAGTAACTGCAGTAGTATTTCAGATTTGAAATTTTTAAAATTTTATTTTCAG
This sequence comes from Pinus albicaulis, assembly GCA_034641835.2. Taxonomy (NCBI): domain Eukaryota; kingdom Viridiplantae; phylum Streptophyta; class Pinopsida; order Pinales; family Pinaceae; genus Pinus; species Pinus albicaulis. The sequence continues at coordinate 923,699,832 of CM076575.1, read as the reverse complement.
CTTATAATGTCATAGTGAATGAGTAGTTTTTAGGTCTGTTTGATATGCAGATTTATCATGAACTGTTTGCTGATTTTTGAAAGTGATTTCACGAACATATAGAATCTAGAGGGGCAGATTTGCCACTGTAATAATCTGCTTTAATAAGTATTTTTCATTTTCAGATGTGTTATATGCTTGAGAAGTTTTCCCTAGCGGACGAAACATTGTTGCACTGATGTATACATGTTTTGTATTTATTTTCTTGGGTTTCCTTGTGGGTTGGGTTGAAGAGAGAAGTATTTTCTTCTGTAATATAATATTTCAGGTTTGGCACTAAGGCTTAAAGTTCACAGGAAATAGATTCGCAAAACCTCAAGGTTGAGGTGAAATTTCTGAATTTGCAATAAAATTTGGATTCTCGAAATTTATACAGTGAGGTGATCGCTTTGTGTGAATTTAGAGTGGGTGTAGATGAGATTGGGTGCAACTCTGGGGTTATTTTGATGGCATTGAGAGGTCCCTCAAAGTGCAGCAGCTTGGCTGAAGGATGGCTGTAAACTACTATGAGCAACATTTCCAAAAACAATTCAGATAAAAAAATTTGAGATGGTTGGAGAAGTTGCATGCAATAGAGTATGATTTGGAGTTAGAAACATAGATTTAGGTGGAAGAATTGTGGAGTTCTTTCGAAAAGGGAAAACAAACCAGTTTGAACTATTGGTGAAGAGTCATATGAAATAAGAATGCATTTGGAGAGAAAAGTAATAAGGATATTCCAAAGATTCTGGGAAATGAATGTAGAGAAGCACTTTGACTTTAGCACCATGAGGAGTAGAACTGAAGAGGTTTTCCAGTTTTCTAATTTGTAAATATGACCACATTTCGTAGTTGTTCTGCTACTTTGTTTAAAATTCAAATTTGATAATAGCTGTGACTTATAACTTGTTTTCAATATATGGTTGCTGAAGCTTCTGATCTGTCTCTACTTTCAGAACGTTAGCACAATGGTCTAAGCTGTGAATTGTTTATGGGGTTGAAGCAAAGAAAGGTATCTCAAGGATTAGAGCAAGTTTTGTGGTTTCTTTTATTTATTGTTTGTGTAGGCTTCTATCTAACACCTTGATGCCTTGTGGTTGTATTCCTTTATCCATTAGAAATCTAATGTGTTTCATAGGTTGAGAAGATGGAAGGGAAAAAATAATTAACATTTGGGTAGGGCTGAAGTATGAGCATTATATCGCTAGTTCTCTAGATTGGTTGATTATTTAGAGTACGTTAAGAGTAAGACTATTTGAATGTTTTATAGTTTTATTCATCTATCTCTATTATTTAGAGAAATAAAATATGTTTAAGATCTGCAACTCTGAATGGTCTGCAGCATGTAGGTTGTTGCTTATATATTATAGCAAAGATTGAGTTTTTAACTTTCTGTGGTGTAAAATGGTATTTGTGTGCTGTTGCTGCTCGATTGGAGGAGATATTGATCCTATTAAGTAAACAACTTGTTTTGAATGCAGATGTTAATGATCAGGATTAGTGATTACTTTCTACAGAAGCCTTGTACTTTTATTCCATGGTTAGACTTGCTTTGGAAACATGCTGCAGATCTCCTTGGCTACTCATTGCCTGAAAGGAAAATCCATGAGATCTCTTTGGTGGGATCCCCATTTTGGACTTCTGTATATCATTGCAACAAAGACTCTACGATCAATAAAAGTCACTTACAGAGCCGTGCAGTCTATTTGCTGTTTAAATGTTCCTTAATTCTAATAAAAAATGATTTGGAAGGTCCCAAAGAAGCAGGTTCTTTTGATGGCTTTCATTTGGCATCGGAGTATAAAAAGACTGTTTCTCAACTGAATCTTAAAGTTGAATCAGGTGGTCAAAGGGCTGTTGCAGTCCTAAAAGATTGGCTACTTAGGCAGATTTCCTGTGTATCAGATTTTACTGGTGATGTTTTCAGAAATAGATACAACAATTTCACATCAGCCTTTTTGCAGTTGTTTATGGATGAGGTATGAATTTCACACTTTGGCTCGGTAAATTCTAGATACTGTCTCGTTGCAAGATAAGGATCATGATATAGTCAACAAGGAAGGATAATATACCTCACTTATGGTATAAACAAGGGTTCTTTTCTTGTATCATCTCTCTGCAGCTAATTTTTTAGCTAGACAAGCTTCCCTGCGATAATTCTTTTATCCATCTTTGGCACCATCTTATATCATACCTTTTATGTTGAGGGATCACTCTGTTTTGTCATTAGAAAGGGTTTTTTTGAAAAGACATCATCATAATGCTAGTAAAATTGCTATTCTAAAGCTGTCCCATTTATGTTTGAAGGTAGTTTTATTTTGCCAATGATTTCCAGGCAAGCTTGGAAGTTATATATGCCTGAGTTTTCAACTGTATAAATTTTCTGAATCACTACTGATCCTATTTAAGAAAATCACAAAATACTTTTTATTAGGTCTTTTTCTGATTTGTGAAATGGATTCAGTAAAATGAAAACAGTTGCAATGCACTTTGTCCTAATCATATGTACCAAAATAATACTCACACGAGGAGAGTTGAACGGCAGATTAAAGTGTCACCAAAATTTGGATGAGGTTTGACCAAATTAACTGGACAAGAATTACGTGACTTTGTAAAAACATGTAAGATAGTGTTCAATTCTGTTCCTCTATAAGCTCAGCTTATTAGCCAAATCATTGGACTGGTGCTTTCTGCTTACAGTTGACAGTTAATGTAACACTCGTGACTTGTTTCCTGGCTGCTACATCTCCTGTGGAGACATGGATCATGATACTAAGGACTAAGTAGGGCACATGGCAACTGACATTCCAGAAGAATAGAAAGTATAGAAGAATGAATGGGGCGAAGAGTATTTTTTGACCCACTAATGTCTTCTGGTTCTCCTCTATGGTACCGCTAGATCATGCGTTTCTTCCATTTTGTGTTTATCACTTCAATTTCTTTTCTCATACTTTATTTGTTCCAATGAAAAAAGGTTTACGCCTATGTTGGACTTGTTTCAAGCTTGTAAGCATAACAAGCTCTACTTTATAGTATTATGCACAACACTTACACTTGCCAATTAAAGTCTCAAACGATTTAAAAAAGGGTTGAGTGACATTCCATTATTGGTCACTAGACATGAGCTTTGGCTTTAGTAAACTTAACTATAACTACTTTCAATTTGTAACAATGTCCATGATGTATCACAGAGAACTGCCTTAATAGCAATTTTTTTCCTCATATTTCTTGTTAATGATGGCTATGTTTTTTTTTTAAAGTTCGGCATTGATGAGGCTACATCATGGTCTTGTCCAAGAGTAAAACCTGAATAGGGCGGGGAATTGAACAATTGACTTAACATATAAGAGTGCCTTAACAGTGCACCCAATCACCATCTATCCAAGACTCCGTAGACAATTAATGATGACTATGTTAAACATAGATGGCATTCCTTTTTCAACAGGTTTTGCAAACTTCTACAACTGTGTTGAAAACCACTATAAAATAGTTTGGTTTTCTAAAGATATTAAATTCATATTTCATATTAAGAAGGGGATTGAATATGAATTTATTTAAACATTTAGTACCAAATCCAAGTCACTACTATCCGTTTGTTTTCACTATGCTTGGGTTTGGGATGGTGGAAGCACTGAACTTGAACGACTCCTCGAAACCCACATACAATATGTAAAAGCTGATATGATCCAAAAAATGAGAAAGAACAAGAAAAATAACCACAAGGATTAGCCTTTTAAAATGTATTTTCTATTTTTTTGACATGGGGGATGCTTTTTGTAATTTTACCATTGAAAATACAATATCTAAATCACCAGAAATCCAAATTGAAACCCATCATACAAACCCATGTTTTGAGCTGCAACTTGTACAAAAAATTTAGATTCAATGCAATCCAAAAGTAATGAATGGGAAAAATGATCATATTGTTCAATCATCAATGCCCATGATTGTCGAAACTAAAGCTATATGCTTGGATTACCTATGAAACCTTCCCAAAACATCCTTGAAATATGCTTGAAAAACCCTAGAAATCTGCCAAAAACATCCTTGAAATCTGTCAAGAACATCTCTGAAATCTGTTTGGAATGCCTTGGGGACGATCAACAAATCCTTGAGTCCCTAATGAAGTCCCCAACAGTTTTGAGACGTTTCCTAAGGGTCCAAAAGTCCTCGGAACGCAGGGATGTAGGGTACGTGAGCTTTTTTGGGGAGGACGGGTCCTTGTACAACATAGGTTTATGCCTTTATTTATGTTTTGGAAGAGTATGTGTGTAATATCCTCAAGTTTGTGAGCAAGGGAATTTTGCCCAATTTTGGTAATATTAATTAAAAGGGGAAAATATTTGGAGAAAGGTGGCAAGTATTATTTCATTGGAGATTGTCAGTAAATTATTATTTTATAAAAATGGAGGCAAAAGTTTCTTATTGGAAAATGGGCCCCACCAATAAAATAATAATTGAAAAGGGAGTCTAGAAGCATGGGGAGAAATTAAAAAAGGAGGATGGACTCATTTGCTAATCATCTTTTGACTCTTACATTTCATCTTCTCTTGGGGCTCTTTAGCACAAGAAGAAAAGTGTTGTTTAGCACCAAGAATTCCAAGTGAAATTCCACCCTCATTTCGGAGAACTTCGAGTGTCTCCCTAGTGAGGTAATTTGGGAGTCCAATTCAGGGCTTCCCTTGAGCTTCATTGCAGGAGTTTTCCTAGCTATGCACATGTCGGCGTAGAAGGACTTTGTGGAACATTATTTGTAGCAGCAACAGTGGGTTAGAGGATCTGGGTCTTTGCAGAGAGATTTTCCCTCATTAGAACTAGAGTTTGGTGGAATTTTGCAGGGCAGAGATTGGAGAGATATTTTGGGCAGAATTTCTCTCATTTGTGTAATGCACAAAGCTCACTTGCTAAAGCTTGCACATGAGAGAGGAGCAATTAATTTTGGGAGAGATTTGGTTGGAGAGAAAGCCTATTTTCAGAGGGGAATTTGGTTAGAATTTGGGTGGCTATTCAACAGTTGTTTGGAGCAGATTTGTGCAGAGTATATTCAACAGTGCGCAGAGTCTACCTAGTAGAGCCATTCATAATTTTTGGGGTCATCTGAGTCAGCTGGAATTGTGCCAAACTCTTTATGGGTTTTGTTGGGATTAGTGCGTAGAGGCCAAGGTTAATTTTTCAGATTTTTCTGAGCAATATACAAGGAATAAAGTTATAAACCCAGTAGGGCGTATAGATAAGAGTGGATCAGTGTCCAAAAGGCAGAGAAAATTCTTTCCACAACGGATTTTTTATTGTGAAGAATTGCAGTGTGTTTTATTCGCTATTTTCCCTAATAATAATTACAAAAGACAAATAAACTGCTGACAGTTACGAGAATAATATTTAGTTGCTGCAATTCAGGGAAATTTTCACAGTTTATGTAGTACATGTGAAATGATTGACAAGTTATATGTGCCTGATATAGCTGTGGATGCAATTGATGCAAGTTATTAATTACAAGTATGTAGGACATATGATTATATGTTGCACTCTTGACGATTTATTTGTGACGTATTTGTGACTTGATTAAATGTTGGTTATGCTAGAACCAATGACAAACTGTGTTGTTGTTTTTTTTGATGTTTTTTCTTTTTGAACTTTAAGGGGATGGCAATGGTTGCCCTCCTTGGGGATCTCGCAAATGGATTGGGGCATGCCTTGCAATTGAGGTGACGTAACCCTTTGTAGTGCCCCGCTCTAATTGACCTTTGACAGGCATTATTTTAACTCTGAGATTTCATTATGTCATATACATTATTCTTTGAGGACCTCAGGTTGAGGATCCAGACATTTGACTCTCACTATTAGTGGATGTGATAATAATTGTTTTTCCAGTTTGATGTTATAATGATAATAATTGTGATGGACGTGTTTTATGACTGTGTCTAATTGTATGATGGATTCATTATGTTGACTATTTACATTAGTTCTGGTCAGTGTTGCGAACATCTCAATAGCATCCCGATTTTATCTCAAAATCATGATTTTTTGGCCTAGCCAATGTTTGCCGAATTTTACCGATATTTTTATGGTATCTTAATTTTGCCGATGTTCGCTGATTTTTACCGATATTTTCCCGATTTTTACGATTTTTTGGTTTTCCAGAACCTTGTCGATTTTATCTGATGTCTATGTTCGCAACCTTGTTTCTCGCTCATGATGAACAATGATGTTTATGACTGTCATGTTGATGATTTAACATATGCTATTATGTCAATGACTAACACTATGAAACATTATTACTGATGATTATCGATTATGGCAGGAGACCACCATATGCACTCGCATGTGATGAGTCAATGACATCTAGTTTAATGGAATTGAATACTGTCTCTGAGATTTTAAAGTTCAGTTTGAAATTTTGCTGTAAATTCTAATGACATGTTAGTGGCTGCAGACACAGGTTAGTTGCTTAGCCAAATGACTCACAAATGGGTGATGGAGTTGTACAAATAGATGGAACTTCATGGGAGGGGTGGGACAGTGTCCTCGATTTCCCCCACTAGCGCTCCTTCCGTGAGTTGGGCTAGAAGGTGTTGGGACAACTTTACCTTGAAGATCACGATGGAGTGGATGCAGACCCTGGATTGGTTTGCCCATGAGGATTTTTACTGGGGGGCACACATCAGGGAGGATTCCTCGAACCCCAACACCATTAGTCTCACTATAAAGGGCGACACGGGAGAGGATACTAGTATTCGTCGTTGCGCCTAGATCTTCTTGTCGTAGTTGTTGGATGCTTGAAGTGCAAGCGATATAGCACCGTTGGAACTTCAAGGGAAGTTCTTGAAGGGTATGACCGACTTGGCACCCTTGGCATCAAGAAGAAATTGCTTGGCATGGCACCCTTGGATCTTCAAAGGGAAATTCTTGAAGGGCACGACTGACTTGGTATCCTTGGCATCAAGAAGAAGCTACTAAATATAATCAAGATATGAAAACCCTACTAATTTACATAAAGTGGTAAATGAGGTTTTAGAACCAATGCAGTTAAATCAAGAATAAAACCTGGGGTAAAGGGAGAATAGAAAGAAATAAAAAGATTGTACCACTTGTGAACTCTATCCTTCCCTTGTTGGAAAATATTAGGTAGATAATGTACATAAGTGTTTTAATAGACAAAATGGGGGAAGAGGGACATAGAGTTAATTAGAAAGATTAATCCTAAAATAGTTACACCTCATTAAGAAAAGAGGGTGGTGAATAAAAATAAAAATTAATAAAATAAATTAGAGAAATTTAGAAAACTTCAATGTCGCAAGAGCCAGCATAAGAATATCCATCTCAGAGGCAAATCGAGTTAGATTAGGAGGTAGTTGGGGAACAAATCTAAGACTTATCAGTTGACTTTAGTAATGAACACAAATTAAGGAGTAGAAAAGGGGGATCAAGAGACAACTAGGAGAAGAAATAGGGAATCTTGTTGGGGTGAGGAAAAATATTATTTTTGAATTAAAATTTAACTAAATATTATTGGAGAGCCTTGGAGAGAGGGTGACACATCGGTGGGTGAATAATCAAAGTTTTAGGATTAATAACAACAATTAATTATGCATGAAGCTCCAAGTGTCATCTATGAAGCCTCCTATAAAAGGAGCAAGCTATGGGAGAGGGGAACCTTTTTTCCCTGTTGTTGGATGAACTAGATAATGCTAGTTTGCTAGTGAATACGACTATAGTGAGTTTGGTATAATGAAGGTTTTCTTTTGAGAGGGGGGCTTTTGATCAAGGAGTGCTCTCGTCCACTAGCTAGCACTTCTCCACTATCTTACAACCCCATTGCAGCTCGGGGATCCGTGGGGAAGAAGAGTACCCAATGAGTAGGCTGGGAGGGCAAACGGTGAGTCAACAACGTTTAGCCAGGGACGCTACTTCCTTCACAAGAGCACATGGACAACCACCAAGGAGTAGAAGGATCAACAAAGTTGAGTCGAGTCTCCATCGCTCCGATGAACAGTACTTCGGGTTACATAAATCTCCACTATATGTTTACTGTATTGCGCTAAATTGTATAATTGAATTATGGATGAATCGACTTCAAAGTGTTATGTGTATTGCATATTTGGTGTGTGGTTTATTATGTGATTCACTTATAGTTATTGTTTATTGATAAATGAATGTCAGATGGAAGTTCTTAATTTGTGTTTTCCTGGTAATACAATATCTTAGGATTGACTCTCTATTTCCTTAAAAGAATATATAGTTTGTTGTATTCCTCAAATTGTTATTTACTTGTGTTGCATGCAATTAATATTATTAAAACTAAAAAAAAAAGTTTGTGGGTAAATAGCATTATAGATGCAGTCCCTACACCCTTGATATATATCCCCACAGATTTCTTGAGCCTGTTTCAGCATATTTGAGAAAACGATGTCTCCATTTTGTGATACCTAGCTCGAGGGTACCCTTACCAATGATACAAAAATTATGTGTCTTCTCTCCCCTCTTTGCATATTGTCATAAATTATTTGAATTCCATATTAGCATCATGAATATTAACTATCTTAGTATGACAGTTGCGGCTGGAATAGTATCTTTGTGCAAATGTTCTGTTGCCCGTTGTGTCTATAATCATGATGGCTTTATAACTATATTAACTCTTTTTTTCTCAAAATTTCGCATGATGATCTCATGTTTTATAACTGTATTAACTCTCTTTTTATTCTTTTTAATTTCACAGGATGATCTCATGTTTGAAATGCTACTGCAACTTTTGAATATACCTGTACCTTTGCAACTAGTGTGAGTATAAAACATGCTTGATTTTACTGTAGATTCAGGTTTTAAATTACATTTGTTACATATCCTCATTTTTTGTTCAGGCTAAGTGATGGAGACGACATCTTTGATAAAAAAGTATGCATGGAGGCTTGCATAGAAGCATTGAAGCCACATCTCCTTTTCTATGAACTCTTAGCAGGGGTTAGTTTCATTCTTGCAAGATTTTTATAGATCCTCTATATTCTAGGTTCACTGTTTGTATGTTTCCCTGAACTAATTCTATAAATTTTTTAACATAATTTATGTTTGAGAGTTTAAACTTCTGTGATTTAAACTATTATTTCTGATGTGATTTCCGGGAAGATTTTTATTTTATAATTTATGTTTTTGCATTTTAAATAAAAATTATGTTTTTGTTGGTTGATGATAATTATGTCATAGTGTTGTATGAAAAGTTCTAATATTTTTAATTCAGTTTCATTGTATCAAACTAAAATAAATCTTTCTTTTGTTGAAAACAAATATGCAGAAGGTTTTGAACATGAAAATTAACTGTAATATTCCATAAGTTGTTGGAAGTGTGGGTTTCACGGTAGGAAAGCAATGGCATAGATCATTCATGTGGGACAATTTGTTGTGCCAAAAATTGACGTATGATAATAATTTTCATTGGAAAAGTGGGCAACATATTTGTATTCATCATTGTTTGCTATGGCCTTAAAACTTTCATATACATACCTTTAAAGGCTTCTAATCTATGCAAAATATTTGGGCGGGTCCAATTTTACACCAAAATTCTATTCTCTTCTCTAGGCTGTCTTCTCCATAAATAGTTTGTCTGGTCTATCTGTCCATCAACTTTATTTTCAATCTGCTCTGCTATGGGGCTTTCGCCCCCGAGATAGCAACATTGTGGAGAGTTAGCCTCAGTTTTGTAATAAGTGTTTTATCTTCTAGTCTATTTTGTCTTTTAGTGAATTATACACATGGTATTGAAATTATTGTTAGGATGTGTAATATTGTGAAGTGGTAGCTTATGTGATGTAGCATTGGATGTAAGCCTTAATGACACCTTTGGGGAGTTATTTGAATAGTTATCACTTTGTAATGGTTGTCTTGTGTGGCTTCATAGGAATATTTTAGGAAGTTAATTATGTTGGCCCATAATATCATATTTTAGTTGATACCTCTAGAAGGCTAGTGTGTATACAAAAAGGACTCGTTTCCTTATTTTAACATGATAATACATATGCACATATGAAGTCACACATACATTGTAATGTCCCCATTTTTTTATTTACTCTATGAGGAAGTTAGCGGAGACTCTTGGGGTTGTGATGACATTCTTAGGAGGTCCCATGCTCAAGCAGGGGCCACAAGGATGCCATTCACACCACTAGAGAGAAAAGTGTGATTTTGAGAGGCAAAGTGGGGTCCACCAAGGAATGCGCACCAATGGAGAGGGAGTGTGATTTTGGAGGCAAAGTGGGGACCATTACACTTATGAAATCAACCTCTTATAGGGTTTAGAGTGTTGTTTAGTACAAGCATTCCAAGATGAATTTAAGCCGGTTTCGGAGAACTTCGAGTGTCTCCGTAGCTCGAAATTTGGGGAGTCTATTCCAGGGCTTCCACAGGGCATCATCTCCTGCATTTTGAGTTAGCAACGCACATTTCTTGGGCAGAAAATCAGTTTTTAATTTGCAGATATCCGGGCTAGCTTAAGTGATTGGGTGAGCAGAAAATTGCAGGTGCATTTCCCATCTTGGTGCCAGGACTTTGGTGGGAATTTGCAGGGGCAGCATTAGGTCATTCTGGAGGGTCAAATTCTTCTATTTTTGGCAGTGCGTGGGTTTTTTTGGGCAATTCTGCGTAGACATAGTAGAAGGACAAAAGGAACTAGCATTTCGAGAGGGAGATTTTGATTAGTGAGTGGATTCTTTGGCAGGGGGTTGAGGATTGCTTCAACAGAGAATTCCTCCTGTTGTATGTACTGGTGGATAGCTGAGCAATTCACACCATTTGGTGGATTCTCACATCTTTCGGATTCAGTTCAAACCCATGTTGGGTTTTTCTGGGTATTTGGAGAGGATTTGGTGGGTGTATTTCTAGGGTGATCTGAGTATTTTTCCTGACTAGCCATCCCCATCCATTTAGCCGACCATAGAAGCCATTCACACCACTTGGAGGGCTTCCTCATTGCTGAGATTCAACCCGAACCATTTCTGGGTTTTTGTAGGTTTTGGGAGAGGAGTCTGGGGCTAGATTTTCAGAGCATTCTGAGGAGTATTCAACCTGGAAATCACTGTTCTAGCCAGTAGTTGGCAGTAGTTTAGTCTTTGAGCCAACCACTTCAGCCATTTAACAGATTCTACATTGGAGGACAACAATATCTTTCTAGGTTTTGCTCAGCTTGCCTAGCAAGCCTAGGTTCTACTATTCCTCTCTATTCTATGTACTGATTTCCATATATTAATAAAATGGCTGAGATTTATTTGCTAATTTCAGCTGCATGTTGATTTTGTGGTGTTGTATTTCCATTTCCTTCTTGTTCCTTGTACATTGCTTGGTATTTGCTGTTAATTTCCAATTAGGAATATTATATGTAAAGATAATGATATGCAAGTTATATTTTTGAGCTTAATGCTAAATCTTTGAGCATAGGCTTCATCGTTAAATGCGTTGTGTGAGTTTTTCTCCTATTTGTTTGGGTTAATTATGCTTTGAGAAATTGTTGTATATGCTAGCAGAATGAAAACATGGTTATGGAGATCATTTGTGCATAATTTCTACATTGTATTAGAGTTAAGGAGTTTCATTTCATAGCCTTGGTGTTGGTTGCCAAAGCTTCTTTGCAGAAACTTGATCTAGTAGGGTGGCTTATAGGTTTCCTTTGAAGACAATTTTGAATTTGTGATTATGAAGAAGGCAACTTTTCTTGCGTGATATTTAATATGGTAAAATCAGGATTTCTTGGAGTATTCATTAGTCAAAGAGTGTAGTGAAGATTAATATATATTGTTCTATATAACAATAATAAATATGAAAGGAATAAATAAATAAACAATTTACAATAAGAGTCATTGTTAATATTCTGAATGCCAGATCTGTTTTATATCCCAAGCATTTTTTTCTGAACTAGAAATTTATTTAATCAAGTACTTTATTTTCTGAAATTGCTGAATAAAATGCACTAGTCTTTTAACAATAAAATTTGACAATAGAAGCACAAGTAGAAAATAAATTACACAGCAGAAAATATAAAGTTATAAACCCTCCAATTTAGTCTACACTTTTATTTCTTAGAATAAATAAGGCCCCCCTTACAGGGAAAATGGCCCACAGAGAAATACAATTTTTTTATAGCAAAATGAAACCTGGAAATTGGTTCCTTGAAAAATTGATTTGCACCTTTTGCTAGTTCCTCCTCACTTGTGCGACCCTCCAGAAGTTGTTCTCTACTTGCATGGGCAACCTTGACCCTTTTTAGCCCTTACATGTGTGGTTTGTATTCTAAGCCTCTCACACGTGCGACCTTCCTTGCACACTGCTTGGCTCTTGCAACCTCCCTAGAGATTATCTCGCTTATACTTGCGGCCCTCCGCAAATTTTGGTGCTCAATCACTCGTATGAGCTTGTCCTCCTTTGAGCTCCCTTCTGCGGAATTTTCAGCTGTAAACTTATGCTTGTCTTCAACCCTTGAGTCTCTCACTCTCCACTTGAGAAAATCTCTCTCTCAATTCTGCAAATCACTTGCAATGCTGTTGTGTCTTCCTCCTTCCCTTATGCTGTCTTTATAATTCTTCATTATGCTAGATTTCAAATCCTAATCTCTGAAGTGATAGATGGCTAGGATTAAGTCCTCACCCACTTGAGATCAATGGTTGAGATTAGCTCTAGAACACTTTAGGGAATAATTTGTTGAGTTTTCTTGAGTGATGGGGTAGCATCGGATGTGCCCTAGCTCCCAAATTTTGTGGAGAGACTAGAGTTCATGAGATCTCCATGACCTAGAAAGGGATTTGGGAAATTTCATCCGGTTTGAGAGATAATATTAATTAATTTATAATTCTAATCATGGACCCTAAGTCTAACTTAGGAAAATTAAATTATTAAAGGTAATTATTAAAACATGTGATGAAATTGTCTTAAGTCACATGGTTCAAACTTTCTTTTAATCTTAGCCATCGATTCAAGATTTAATCATGGCCGTTGGTTTCCCAACGAGAAAAGTATAAATGAAAAGCTTGGGGTCATTTGGAAGAGACACACGGAGGCATAACACTAAAGCTAAGCTAGAATTATAGGGCATGGTTTGCTAAAAATTTCCAGAAGTGTGTCAGCTCCAGAGAGGGGTAGTTTAGGCAAAGGGGATGGTCTGATCCCAGTGCCTAGAATCAGCAAGAGGCAGAGAGCAGCTTCTAGAGGAAGTGCAGAGAAGCAGAGGCAGAGAAGGCAGCAGTTGCACAACACAGAGGCAGCTTCAGCTACGCTGGTGCTATGCAGTTCCTCCTAGGGCAACATTGGGCAGCAGGAGACCCATCTGGGTTACGCAGAGACCCTCAGGGGCAGCGTAGGGTCTGTAGAAATTATTACTGTTAATCTGGTGATGCTCCTCCTACTTAGACAAGTTATTAACTGAATAAATTGAAGCTAAAATCGAAGCAAAACACATAAAAAATCTCTACCAATCCAGATCTAGAACAAGTTCATGCACACATAGACAAAGTGACACAATTATTTTCGGACAAATAGTCCCTGAAAAATCCCAATGTGGGAAAATCGGTCTCTGGCTGCTGTAGGGTTTTATTATTAAGAATATTTTTGAATACACAAATCTAGGTTCCAAATCTGGAAATCTTGATAGAGAATATACTAGATCTACAACTCATTGGCCGATCTAGGGCCAAAATAATGACTGATCCACACCCTCAAACAGGATTTACAGAACTCAGCCAAGATTAGGACCTAGAAACCCCAACACTACCCCTGAAAGCCTTTGCGTCAGCCTCTGAAGCCCCTTAAACCCTCAGCACTGCTCCAGAAGGGACTACTTTACCCTAGACTGGGTGACGCAGTCACTACGTTGCCCCTTAGGATATCTGCGTAACCCTCTGAGGGTTTCCTGCTGAAAATCACGCTGTCCTTGCTGCTGCTACTGCTCTCTTTTTCTGCCTTGTTCTTGAGCTGATCTCTGCCTCTTGTGTATTCTAGACCCCGGGATCAGATCATCCCCTTGGCATAAATTCTTCTCTCTGCAGCTGAAACACTTCTGAGTATTCTTAGCAAACCCTGCCCTAGAATCTTAGCTTAGCTTCAGTGCTTTGCCTCTGTGTGTCTTTACAAATGACCCCAAGCCTTTCCTTTATACTTTTCTCATTGGGAAACCAACGGCCATGATCAAATCTCGAATCAATGGTAAAATTAAAAGAAAGCTTGATCCGTGTGACTTAAGACAATTTCATCACATGTTTAATTAAATTCACTTTAATTATATAAGTTCCCTAAGTTTTAACTTAGGAAATACATTAAAATAATTAATTAATTTAATATCTCCTAAACCAGATGAATTTTCCCAAATCAATTTCTAGTCTTGTAGATCAAGTGTACTCTAGTCCTTCCTCAAAATTTGGGACCTAGAGCACAACTGATGCTACCCCAAATACACAAAATCTCAACACTCCCTCTTAGCATCAAGGGTGTGCTCTAGCAATACATCACACTTATGCATTACATGATTTTGGGCACTGGTTTTGTGTTGCTGAAGCTTGGCCTCCTGCCACTCAACTCTGTGACCGTCGTCGCTATTCTCGTATCGTCGTCATGACTTTGCTACCCGCTACCAACCACCGTATCAGAATTCCTCTCAATATGTTGCATTCCAAAGTACTATAGCATCGTTTACCTAATGATTCATTGACCGTAACTTCAAATAAGAGAGAAACAATTGAATCTCCTGCCCAATCTTTGACAGACAAGTCAGATGGGCTGCATCCTCATCACTGAAGCTCCATAGGCTACAGATCTATGCTGGCATCTAAAGAACGATGCACAACTACACTTCTGCCTACGCAATCAGACTCCCTCTGCACTACTGAAGTCACATCAGCCCCTTGTGCTGAAATCTATCACACTGTTGCTGCACTGCGCTGTCCCTCTGAAGACTTCTGCGCTGCTGCAACTCTGCACTGCATAAGCAACTCTGCTCTGCGCTGTTGCAACTCTGCACTGCGTAAGCAGCTCTGCTCTGTGCTGCTGAAGTCACATCAGCCTCTGCACTGCTACTGCTTCTACGTTGCTGCTGCTGTTTTGCTCTGCGCTGCTCCTTCCAGTCTTCAGATCTGCCTCTGCCTGCTTCATTTGTGATCTATGCACCCACTGCTCTACTTGTCTCGCTACTATCTTAAGGCTGCCGTAGCTCGCATGTGATCCAAGAGATGAGCTCAAGGATCCCGCCTCACTTTCATGTAGCTCCTCTACATATCCATGTCATCCCACCTTCGTGGTTCATGAGCACTCATGGCTGCATCATCTCCTGACCCATCATCTGCCACAACTACTTTGGAAGAAGATGCTTCCTTGTCCCTTTTCTTCTCAAGACAATTGCTGGCAAAATGTCCCATTTAACCACACTGGAAGCACTTGATCTTTGAGAGATCCTTCTTCTTTGGTTGCTTCTTTGATGCCAAGGCTGCATCTTCCTCATCTTCCTTCTTCACTTTGCTCAATGCAGGGCTGTGCTGCCTCTTGGTGAATCTGTGGAGTTCTTCTTGACGCAGAATTGACCACAAGCTGTCCCAATTTGGGAGGTCCGCTCTGCCCAAGATACTTTGGACAAAGGTTTCCCACTCATCCATGACTGCATTGAGGGCAGTCCTGACTATCACAGCATCATCCACCGTTGCACCCATTGCAGTCAGCTGATCCCTGATTGATTGCAATCTGAAGAGAAAATGCTCCATGTCTTCTCCCTTGGTCATCATGAATGACCTCATCTGAGTCTCCAACAACATTTTTCTTTGGACAGATTTTCCCTCATACAGGGATGTCAAGGCCTTCCACATCTCGTTAGCTATCTTCTTCTCAGCTACGTGTGGTACAATATGGTCCTTGATACAGGGATGTCAAGGCCTTCCACATCTCGTTAGCTGTCTTCTTCTCAGCTACGTGTGGTACAATATGGTCCTTGATACCATCCATAATCAACCGCTTGGCATGCCCAACAGCTTCCTTATGCTTTCGAAGGAGATTCAGATCTGTCGGTGTGGCTAGAGTTTGCTCTGCATGGTCTCTTAGATTGTATGCCTCAAGGACTGTTAGGATCCTTGCCTTCCAAACTGAAAAGTTTGAGAGGTCATCTAGCTTATCCTGATCACGCAGTCCATGAGGAGCCATCTGCTCAGAATGTGTCGAAACTTCCTTTTCTCTTTGCTAAAGAAATGGATCTAAGGCCCTTGGTGAAACAAGCACCTTCTGCTCCCTCAGTCAACTGATTTCCCTCCTTGGAAATCTACCAAATCAACTATGATTCAGCTTCTTCTTTGATCCTCTGATCAAACTGCAAGTTTCTTTTGGCTAGAAACTCTCTGAGAAGCTGATCTCCTTCCGCTCCTTGTCACTTGTGCTAAGGCTAAAAATCTGAAAACTTCAGAAAATTAACCCCACCAGCACCTTCTGAATTTCTGCAGCTTTTCTGCAGTCTTTTATGGATCTGACAGATTCAGATTTGAATCACACTAGCTGACTTTAGACCAAACCAGCGTTGTTTCTGAGCTGCCTCTGCGCAGTAATTGCGTGGGCTTGCTAGGACACAGCGCTGGACAGCGTCACCCTTCCCTCTGCGTGAATCTGCCTCTGAAAAATATGTTGTCCCTTCAGATCTGCATTTCTGTTGCTTTTCCAGCTGCTTCCTGCAGTTAGAACCTTTAGTCTCTTCTGCTGGTGACCCTCCTAGATCTGCAATTGCTCTGATACCATGTGGGTCCTTGTGAGTGCTTATAGCTTCGAGAAGCTATCCCCAAAGCCCCCCAGAGCTCCCAGAGCTCATCGTCCAACAGGACCCACATCATAGGGTCGTTCCACGATACCAAGACTCTCACGGAAGGTTAGGAACTTGACCTTCCCCAGGGGCTTTGTGAGAATATTCGCGACCTGCTCATCAGTTCCTATATGATCGAGCCTTACGGCGCCTCGCTGTACCATATCCCGGATAAAGTGGTACCTGATATCAATATGCTTGGATCGGTCGTGGAACACCGGATTCTCAGTCATACGAATCCCACTCTGATTATCACAGAGTATCACAGTGGTATCTAGCACATGTCCAAACAGCTCACTAAAGAGCTTTCGCAACCAAACTGCTTCACAACAGGCCATACTAGCAGCAATGTATTCGGCCTTCGCGGTGCTCAAAGCCACCGACTTCTGCTTCCTGCTCATCCATGAGATCGAAGCAGAACCAAGATTGAAGCAGCATCCCGATGTGCTCTTACGATCCACCACACTGCCAGCCCAATCGGCATCAGTATATCCAAGGAGTGTCATGCTCCCAGCAGTGTATCTCAGCCCATGGTTTATCATGCCCCGAAGGTATCTCAGAAGATTCCTGGCACCAACCCAGTGAAAGTGATGAGGTTCAACCATTTGTTGACTCAAAGTGTTCACTACAAAACATATATATGGATGGGTGTTCACTAAGAACATCAGGGCCCCTACGAGTTGACGATACTCAGTAGGATTTGCCAATACGGGCCCAGCAACGCTGCCACTCAACTTCTTGAAGTTGGTCTATTGAGGCGATACCTGACTATGTACCACCACCAAATCTTTCCAAGCTTAACAATGTATTTTTCGGAGAAAGGAAAATCTCGCCACAGTCTCCTCGCTTGCACTCTGTGCTCAGGAAGTAGTGCATCAGTCCTAAGTCCTTCATCTCGAACTCAGCAGCGAGCTCCCTCTTGCACTAATGAATGAGAGGGTCAGCACCTGTTAGGAAGAGATCATCCACATACAGCACCAAAATGACAGGCTTCCCCTCGACAACCTTGAAGTAAAGGTTCGGATCAACATTACTTCGAGTGAAGCCCAGCTTCATCAAGTAGCTATCTATCCTCTCGTACCAAGCTCTGGGTGCTTGCTTCAGCCCATAGAGGGCTTTCTTCAACCTGCAGACATGGGTGTCTCGATCCTGGACTTCGAACCCCAGAGGTTGCTCCACATATACCTCTTCCTTTACTTCGTACTTCGCAACGCGGTCTTCACATCCATCTGATGAAGACTCCATCCTTGCGTAGCAGCAAGGGCTATAATAGATCGAATGGTGGTGTATCGGGCCACAGGTGCAAATATGTCATCATAATCTATGCCTTCCTTTTGAGAGAAGCCACGAGCAACGAACCTTGCCTTGAATTTTTCAGCAGTTCCATCCGATCCATGCTTGATCTTGTAGAGCCATTTCGAGGTGACAACTGCTTGGTCCTTTGGTCTTGGAACCACATCCCAGACATCATTCTTCATAATGGACTCATACTCTTCGTGCATAGCATCCTTCCAAACTTGATGCTTTACGGCTTCCTCAAAGGATCCAGGCTCGGATTGTACAATAGTACTCATGGTTGCTAGATACCCTTGGTATCTACTCGGCTTCTTGCTTTCACAGAATGTCCCCCTTGGGGCAGCATGTCCCTCAGCATCCTCGAGAGTGTCCTTGAGCCATGATGATCTCTTTCCTAGTGAAGGAGGTGGATCAATCGGGTCCATCGGTCCTTCAACATCAGGCATTGTTTCATCCTTCGGTTCCTCTTGATTTCTAGGCCTTGCTTCATTATCTTCCTCAGATCTCGGAAGATTGACTACTTTCCTTAGGGAAGTATCTTCGTCAAAGGTGACATCGTGGCATATCTCCACTTCCTTTTGACCAGGCACATAGACTCTGTAGGCCTTCGAAGTTTCACTATAGCCCACAAACTTTCCTTTCTTCCCAGAAGCATCCAACTTGCTCCTCTTTTCTTTCGGCACATGAAAGTAGACGGTACACCCAAAAACTCTAAAATGTGAGACATCAGGTTTCTTACCAGAGAAAACCTCTACGGGAGTTTTGGATTCTAGAGTGGAATGCGGGCATCGGTTTTGTATGTACACGGCAATGTTGTAGCTTCTCCCCATAGAAACTTCGGCAAACCTTGGTCACATAGCATGGCACGGGCAGCTTCCACAATGGTCCTGTTCTTTCGTTCAGCAACACCATTTTGCTCGGGAGTATAGACAGTTGTGGTCTCCCTGTTAATCCCAGCTTCTTTGCAAAAGTACTTGAACTCATTTGTCTCATATTCAGTGCCATTATCAGTTCTCAAAATCTTGATCTTTTTCCCTGACATATTTTCCACCAAGGGTTTGAATGTACGGAACCACATGGAAGCCTCATCTTTCTTCTTTAAGAAGTATATCCAGGTTTTGCGAGAGAAGTCATCTATGAACGTCATATAATATGAACATCCTCCCAAGGATGTCACGGGCAGCATACCAGAAAGATCAGAATGGATCAATTCCAAGACATCAGATGTCTTTGTGACACTAGAGGGGAAAGGTCCCCTTGTATGCTTTCCTTCGGCACAACCCTTACATACACCTTCATGATTATTTTGAAACTCGGGCATCCTTGTCACCACCTTCCTTGCTTCAGGAAGGGCTTTGTAGTGAAGGTGTCCAAACCCTCGGTGCCATAGTTCAGTCTGTCAAATAGTATCACGTCATTGCTCCCAACGGACTTCCTCCAACCTGGTAGAGTGTATCAACTCTGAACCCTATCGAGATAGCTTCCTTGAAGCTCTTCTTCCACATGAGCACCTTTCCATCAGTGAATGCCACGTTGAAACCTTTGTCTTCCATGGCCGATATAGACACAAGGTTCTTCTTCAAATTTGGTACATAGAGTACATCCTGCAAGTGAAGGACTTGACCTTGAGACAAGTGGAGGGTCACAGTCCCTGTCCCTTTCAAGGGATATGTGGCATTATCTCCAAGGATAATTT
The DNA here is from genome assembly GCA_034641835.2 of Pinus albicaulis. Lineage (NCBI taxonomy): Eukaryota > Viridiplantae > Streptophyta > Pinopsida > Pinales > Pinaceae > Pinus > Pinus albicaulis. Next base: position 923,680,027 of record CM076575.1, on the reverse strand, counting down.
CCAGATTAGTATCCTTCTCAATCATATTAGAAAGTGCTTCCTTGAACCCAATGATATGCCTTGAGGCACCACTATCTATCAACCAGACATCCATAGTGTCGGGTGGGGATGTAACAGAGAGGGCAGATACAAGAATGTATTCATTTCTTTTATCATCAACATGTGATTCCTCATACTTGGAGTTTCTTGACCTTTTGAAACGTTGATCATTTCCGCCGGAGGAAGCCTTCCTTTTTCCCTTGAACCGGTTGTTCCTTTGATTGCCATTCCTCCAGTTGTTGTTGTTGTCATCACCATCGGGAGAATCCTTCTTGAAAGGACATTCTCTAGCATAGTGACCAGGCTTATGACAGGTGAAACACTTGCCCTTCTTTCCTTAGGCCCCTGCTTTTCCCTGATTCTTCGGACCACCAGAGTTCTTCTTTCTAGAATGAGCAGCGTATGCAGCATTTCCTCCATTTCCATACTCCTTCATTCTTGATTCTTCTTGAACGCATCTTGACAGTACTTCGTCAAAGTCAGGTATCACATTATTGTTTAGAATGGTAGTGTTGAACATATGCCATTCAGATGAGAGCCCTCCAAGTGCGGTGAGTACCATCTTTCGATCAACTATTGTCTCCCCAATAGCTAGCAGATTGTTCCTGATTTCAGTCAACTTCAGAAAGTATGATTGGACAGACTCATCCCCGCCTTTCTTCAGACTCTTCAATTGATTCTTGAAGAATAGTACTTGATTCGCATTGTTGGCCTTGAACATGAGGATCAATTTATCATACATCTCTTTGGATGTGCCCAACTCAGAGATGTAGGCCACTAGGCTTTTATGAATGGATTCCCTGATCATCAGCTTTGCTTTGATATCCCCCTTCTTATACTTTTTTTTGGCAGCAGCAGTAGCAGTGGATGGAGGTTCTTGGATTTTACCCTGCACATAGTCCATGACATCTTGGTCTTCCAATTTGAGATCCAATATCATTTTCCAAGCATGGAAGTCATCCTTCCCAGTCAATTTGTCATCCTCGAAGCTATAGCTTGTGGAACCCATTATCCTCTCCGGTGATTGCTACAAATAGGGCTTGTCTTCACCTCAGCTCTGATACCATGTAAATTTATGTAAATGTTCTATGCTTGATGCAACTTTACTTTTTATTACAACAATCACATAAACAGTCAAGTAAAATGCTGATAGAACATACCAGTGGATCTATAAAAGACAAACCAGGAACAGAAGAATGTGTTGGTGCGTTACGGGGGTCAACAGGATGCTTCAACTAGCAAAGTCTTCTTGGTCGGCCAACCTAGCTTGTGTCACAACAGCCCTCAAATCGGTCACCTAGTCAACTCAAAGTCAACCCCAGAAAAGTCAACGCTGTCCATAAAAGTCAATGCAGGGCAACAACAATAAAGTCAATGCAGCTCAGTCTTCGGTCAACCTTTTGACCTCTGTTTTTGTGCCAATGAGTACGGCCTTCCAAAATCGAACTCTCCACCAAATTTCAGCCCTTTTGGACCATTTGTTGACCAAAGTCAACGCTGGTCAAACTAGCATGGAAACCCTAGCTGCGGTGCGCTGTAGTAAATTTTGGTCAATCGTTGCTGTAGTAAATCGTCCTCTTTCCCACGTGTGAACCGAATTTGCCTCCAAGGAGCTCGTACTAAATCAGAAGAAAAGATGTGTGTGATGAGTGTGAGTGAAATGATTTCCAACGTTGACTGTATATATATCCATCATTGAGGTGTGTGACACATCTGCTGGGGGTGTAAAACCTTAAGGCCGACCTGCACATATTTGAAATTATTAAAAATAAATTGAAAATAAATGTTCCGCTCATCAGATTAAGATCAATTTTATATCAATCTTACACCTCTCCGAAAGAGGAACCCAATAAAAATATTGGTATCTTCATCTTAGCATCACAACATGGAGTTTGGACCTAGTTGTGTAATTTTAACATAGTGCTATGGGCAGCGTGATCCAACGATTTGAGAGGGAGCTGCAGTACAAATGCGGCAGTGTCAATGGCAGTGACATGGGCAGCAGTACAGACAACAACAACGCAGTGGATGGAGGGCAGCAGGCCAAGCATTAGCAGCGCAAAGACCAATGACAAGATCTTGTGATACATGGTGTTGATGTATTGCTAGAGCACACTCCGTGCTAAGAGGGAGTGTTGATATTTTGTGTATTGGGGTAGCATCGGGTGTGCTCTAGCCTTAAATTTTTTTGGAGGGGCTAAGAAACACATCACCTCCAAAACCCAGAAAGCATTTGGAGAAATTTCATCTTATGTGTGAGATATTAAAATAATTAATTTTTTTAATGAGGACCCTAAGTCTAACTTAAGGAATTAGAAAAATTAAAGTGAATTAATTAAACACATGTGATGAAATGTTCTAAGTGATGTGGATCAAGCAGTATTTTAATCTTAGCCGTCGATTAGAGATTAAATCATGATCGTCGATGTCTCAACGAAAAAGTATAAGAGAAAGACTTGAGGGTCAGTTGGAGAGACACACACACGAAGGCAGAGCTAAGAAACTGAGCTGGAATTCTAGGGTAGGGTTTGGTTAGAATTTCTGGAAGGGTTTTTTGTAGTGAGGGGTAGTATTGGCTAAGGGGATGATCTGATCCCAGAGCCAAGAGTTAGCAAGAGGTAGAGGAGCAACAATTAGGGTCAGTGCAGAGGAGTGAGAGCAGCACTCACAGCAACAGCTACGCAGCAACAGCAGCAACGACGCAACAACAACAACAACAACAATAATGGCTACGCAGCAGCTGCGCAGCGCAGAGAGCTTTAGCCGCTACGAAGGCCTAGGAGGTGCAGCGTTGCAACGTCAGGAGGCCACCAGGGTTACTTAGAGGCCTTCCAGGACAGCGTAAGGACTGCGTTACCCAGTCTGGGGTTACGCAGTCCCCTTCTAAGCAGCACAGGGGCACGCATAAGCTAGCAGGGCTGACGCTAGGGATTCAGGGTCATCACTGGGGTTTCTAGGGCTAGAAATTCGCTGAGTCTTGTAAATCCCGTTTGAGGGTGTGGATCAGTCAAAGTTTTGGTCTCAGAACAATAGGTATTGCTGCAGATCTATTGTTTTTATGTCTGGTGAACCAGTTGGGTCCCTGATGCAATGCCAGATCTAATTCACCTTGAATTTGTAACCTTAACGCTAAGACTGCACCACAAGTCTCGAGACAGAGACTCTACCCCTTTCTATCCCATCAATCTGATAAAACTGCCTTCATATCAATACACATAAACATGGAAGGGTTAGTTTTTTTAGAGTTTTGCGCTCTTTGGAATACCTGAGCGTGATTGAGTGAACTCATAAGCATAACAACTCGTTGTTCTCAATACCCATGTTCTCGTTTACCTTCAAGACAACTTCAAGTATGAGAATCGTTGATGGTGAGAACATGAACCCATCTCATAGAACAGGAACTGAACTCCAGAACATGAACAAAATTTTGTGTAGAGAAGTTTTCCGGTTTAATCGCATCCATTCTTGTTGATTTCGACGTTTCGAACCCATCCAACGGGGTTCATCATCAGGAAAAGATCTATGGGTAAGAACTGATCTCACATTCAAGGTATAAATAGTGATGGAAAAAGAGTGGGGAAGCAAGGGAGGCTAACATAAATTGTTTTTAATTATTATTGTTTATTTATTTAGTTAATTTTTTTTTTTTTTTAATTAAATGTTGAAATTTGCAAAAGTTACTAATGTTATTCTAAATCAAATAAAATATTATATTTAATTAATTTTAATTTTAATTAAATTTAAGTTAATGGTTTAGAGGTTATTAACAATGACCTAAAAAATTTTTTTTATTAAGAGTATTAATTAAATTTTTTTGAGTCAAGAATTCCTATGTAATTTATATTGAGTTTTATTTATATAATTATTATTATGTTATTTGAGAATTTATTTATTTATTAATTAAATTTTAATATAATTTATAAGTTTAGGTTAATAGTTAATTATAGAATTAGGAGGGTAAAGGTAATATTAAATTAAGATGAATATGTGATGGAGGAATTAACAGAGTTCTAAGCACGGGGGGGAAGGGGAGAGGGAGGGAGTGAGATGAAAGATGGGGAAGGGACAGAATTAGGTATGGGTGCGAATGTTTGTTAAGGTAGGAATCCAATTATCACTTATTTTCCTATCTTAACAAACATTCGCACCCATACCTAATTCTGTCCCTTCCCCGTCTTTCATCTCACTCCCTCCCTCTCTCCCCTTCCCCCCTGTGCTTAGAACTCTGTTAATTCCTCCATCACATATTCATCTTAATTTAATATTACCTTCACCCTCCTAATTCTCTAATTAACTATTAACCTAAACTTATAAATTATATTAAAATTTAATTAATAAATAAATAAATTCTCAAATAACATAATAATAATTATATAAATAAAACTCAATTTAAATTACATAGGAATTCTTGACTCAAAAAAATTTAATTAATACTCTTAATAATTTTTTTTTTAGGTCATTGTTAATAACCTCTAAACCATTATCTTAAATTTAATTAAAATTAAAATTAATTAAATATAATATTTTATTTGATTTAGAATAACATTAGTAACTTTTGCATATTTCAACATTTAATTACAATTTTTTTTTTAACTAAATAAATAAATAATAATAATTAAAAACAATTTATGTCGGCCTCCCTTGCTTCCCCACTCTTTTTCCATCACTATTTATACCTTGAATGTGAGATCAATTCTTACCCATAGATCTTTTCTTGATGATGAACCCCGTTGGCTGGGTTCAAAACGTCGAAATCAACAAGAATGGATGCGATTAAACTGGAAAACTTCTCTACAGAAGATACTCATCGCAGAAGCCTCAAATCTATAATGAACAAAATTTGTTAATTTTGGGCAACTAGGTCCAAACTCCATGTACTGCTCAGATGACGAAGTGCAAGATTGATCTAAAGATCATCTTGATCGGATGAGCAGAACATTTATTTTGAATTAATTCCACTTATGTGCAAGGTTGGCCAGAATTGTAATCTAGGCTTGGTGCCTCAACAAATGTGTCACACACCCTCACAGATGGATATATATTGGTCAAACTTGGAGATCATTTTCACCATCACTCATCACACACTTCTCTCTTGTGTTTATTTGGTTCGATCATCATTTGGAGGCTTCTCTTCTCTCACATGTGGGAAAACAAAAACTAGGGTTTCAGATCTGATCTAGGGTTTTCAGCGCAACTTTGACCAACATTGACTTTGGTCAACGCTTGGTCCATTTGACCTTAATCTCTCCCAAAATTCCGATCTCTGCAGTCCGCATTTTTTGGTACAAAAATCGAGGCTAGACGTTGACCTTTGACCCTTTCTGCGTTGACTTTCTATTGCTGCTGTTTTGCATTGACCGTTGACTGGACAACGTTGACTTTCGTTGACTTTGGGTTGACTGTTGTAGAGCTGTCTTGAGGGTTGTGTGACACTTCTGTTTGGCTGATCGTGAGGAGACTTTGCTGGTTGAAGCATCCTGTTGACCGCCATAACGCACCACAATACATATATTTTGTTGATCAAGTTAAGTGTATTTTTGGCTTGTCTTCTGTTGATCTATTGGTATGTTCTATCAGCGTTTTACTTTCATGTTTATGTGATTGCTTTTTGGTATCGGGTTTAAAGTAAAGTTGCATCAAGCATAGAACATCTACGAAATTTTACATGGTATCGGAGCTAAGGTGAAGACAAAGCCCAAGCTTGTATTGAGAGCAATCACCGAAGAAGTAGTATTTATCAACGACTCATGGGTACCTCAAATTATAATGGCTTCAAAGCTGATGATAAGTTGACTGGGAAGTCTGACTATCATGCTTGGAAGATGTCTTTGGACTTGGTCTTGGAAGATCAAGAGGTCATGGACTATGTGCAGGGTAAAATTCAAGAACACTCATCATCTGCACCTGCTGCCACAAAATTGAAGTATAGAAAAGGGGAAATCAAAGCTAAGCTGATTATCTGGGATTCCATCCACAAGAGTCTGGTTGCTGACATCTTTGAGTTGGGTACATCTAAGGAGATGTATGATAAGTTGGTCAATATGTTCGAGGCTAACAATGCAAATCAAGTTCTTTTCTTTAAGAACCAATTGAAGAATCTCAAGAAAGGTAGGGATAAATCCATTCAATCCTATTTTCTGAAGTTGACTGAAATCAGGAATAATCTTCTTGCCATTGGGGAAACAATAGCTGATCGAGAAATGGTTCTCACCGCACTTGGAGGTCTCCCCTCGGAATGGCCTGTATTCATTACTACCATTCTCAATAATAATGTGATTCCTGATTTTGATGAAGTATTATCGAGATGCACTCAAGAGGAAAAAAGAATGATGGAATATGAAAATGAAGGAAATGCTGCCTTCACCGCTTGTGCTAAGAAGAAGAACAATGGTGGTCCGAGGAACCATGGAAGAGCAGGAGCCCTAGAAAAGAAAGGAAGATGTTACATATGTAACAAGCTTGGCCACTATGCTAGAGAATGCCCTAATAGAAGGGATTCTCCCGGGGATGATGACAACAATAACGGGGGGAATGACAATCAAAGGAACAATAGGTTCAAAGGAAAGAGGAAGGCTCCCTCTGGTCGAAATGGAAATGGGCAAACTTTTAAAAGGTCAAGAAATTCTAGGTATGAGGAATCTAATGTTGTTGATGATAAAAGAAATGAATTTATTCTTGTATCTGCCCTCTCTGCTGCATATCCAGCCGACACCTTGGATGTCTGATTGATTGATAGTGGTGCTTCAAGGCACCTCACTAGGTTTAAAGAATCTCTCTCTAATTTGATTGAGAAGGATACTAATCTGAAAATTATCCTTGGAGATAATGCCACCTATCCCGTGAAAGGGACAGGGACTGTGATCCTCCACTTATCTCAAGGTCAAGTCCTCCGTTTACAAGATGTATTGTATGTACCTGATTTGAAGAAGAACCTTGTGTCTATTTCGGCCATGGAAGACAAAGGTTTCAAGGTGGCATTCGTCGATGGAAAGGTACGCATCTGGAAGAAGAGTTTCAAGGAAGCTCTCACTATTGGCTTTAGAGTTGATACACTCTACCAGGTTGGAGGAAGTCCACTGGGGGCTATGAAATGTGATACAATTCGTTAAACTGAATTATGGCACCAGAGGTTTGGACACCTTCATTACACAACCCTTCTCGAAGCAAGGAAAGTGGTGACAGGGATGCTCGAATTCAAAAATGATCATGAAGGTGTATGTCAGGGTTGTGTCGAAAGAGAAGTGGAGATTTGCCATGATGTTACCTTTGATGAAGATGCTTCCCTTAGGAAAGTGATAAATCTTCCGAGCTTCGAGGAAGACCATGATGTAAGATCAGGGAAGCAGGAAGTGACGAAGGATGAGATGATGCCTGATGTTGAAGGACCAATGGACCCCATTGATCCACCTCCTTCAATGAAGAGAAGAACCTCATGGCTCCAGGATACTCTCGAAGGTGCGGAGAGACATATGGCCCCAAGGGGGCCATTCCGTGAAAGCAAGAATCCGAATAGATACCAAGGGTATCTAGCAGCCATGAGTATAATCGTACAATCTAAGCCTGGATCTTTTCAAGAAGCCGTAAAGCATCAAGTTTGGAAGGATGTTATGTACGAAGAGTACGAGTCCATTATGAAGAATGATGTCTGGGATGTGGTTCCGAGACCAGAGGACAAAGCTGTTGTGACCTCGAAATGTCTCTATAAGATCAAGCATGGATCTGATGGTAGTGCTGAAAAATTCAAGGCAAGATTCGTTCCCCGAGGCTTCTCTCAAAAGGAAGGCGTAAACTATGATGATATATTTTCACCTGTGGCCCGATATACCACCATCCGATCTATTATTGCCCTCGCTGCTACGCAAGGATGGAATCTTCATCAGATGGATGTGAAGACCGCTTTTCTGCATGGTTCAATAAAGGAAGTGGTGTATGTGGAGCAACCTCTGGGGTTCGAAGTCCAGGATAAAGATTCTCATGTATGCAGGTTAAAGAAATCCCTCTATGGGTTGAAGCAAGCCCCCAGGGCTTTGTACGAGAGGTTAGATAGCTACTTGATGAAGCTGGGCTTCACTCGAAGTAATGTTGATCTGAACCTTTACTTCAAGGTTGATAGAGAAAAGCCTCTCATTCTGGATGATCTCTTCCTGACAGGTGCTGACCCTCTCATTCATCAGTGTAAGAGGGAGCTCGCTTTTGAGTTCGAGATGAAGGACCTAGGAGTGATGCATTACTTCCTAGGCTTGGAGGTCTGGCAGAGACCTGGCGAAATTTTCCTCTCTCAAGGAAAATACATGGTGAAGCTGCTAGAAAGATTTGGAATGGTGGACTGTAAATCCGTGTCGACACCGATGGAACTCAATTTTAAGAAGTTGAGTGGAAATGTTGTTGGGCCCGTGCTAGCAAATCCTACCGAGTGTCGAAAACTCATAGGGGCCCTGATGTTCTTAGTGAACATCCGTCCGGACATATGTTGTGCAGTGAACACTTTGAGTCAACACATGGTTGATCATCATAACATTCACTGGGTTGGTGCCAAGAAACTCTTGAGATATCTCTGGGGCACGATAGACCATGGGTTGAGATACACTGCCAGGAGTTTGAGACTCTGAGGATTTTCTGATGCCGATTGGGCTGGCAGTGTGGTGGATCGCAAGAGCACATCTGGATGCTGCTTCACACTTGGTTCTGTTTCGAGCAGGAAGCAGAAGTCGGTGGCTTTGAGCACCGCTGAGGCCGAATACATTTCAATGTGTATGGCCTGTTGTGAAGCTACTTGGTTGCGAAAGCTCTTTAGTGAGCTGTTCGAGCATGTGTTAGATACCATCGTTATCCTTTGTGTTAACCAGAGGGGGATTCGTTTGTCAGAGAATCCCGTGTTCCACGATCGATCCAAGCATGTTGATATTAGGTACCATTTTATTCGGGATATGGTACAACGAGGCGTCGTAAGGCTCGATCATATAGGAATTGATGAGCAGGGTGCGGATATTCTCACAAAGCCCTTGGGGAAGGTCATGTTCCTAACCTTCCGTGAGAAGCTTGGAATCGTGGAATGACCCTATGCTAAGGGTCCTGTTGGACGATGAACTCTGAGAGCTCTAGGGGGCTTTTGGGGATAGCTTCTTAGAGCCATAAGCAACCATAGGGCTAGGCTTGCCGAACCTTGTTGGTGTGCTTTCGCCCCACCGTGAAGATATTGAGTTGGTTTACCTCTCTTTGATTTGTGCCACGTATGCATCCTACCCATGGAGTACCAGACTCATGGGAAGTACCTCTCATCTTGGCCAATGAGGTGGGAAATGTGGATAGACACTGATAGCAAGATCGATGGACGCATTGCATATTGCCGTACTCTCTATGTCTAGGATGGCACGTGTCCAACCGCTTGATCTGGGATCAAGTCTAGTGAGGTTTCAGACGTCGAACTGACTTCGGGTCAGTTAAACTAACTTTGGGTTAGTATATGACTCTCTTGAGTCCAAGCGAGGTTTCGGACCTTCAACTGACTTCGGGTTAGTTAAACTAACTTCGGGTTAGTATGAGACTCCTTTGAGTCCTATAGAGGTTTCAGACCTCTGAGTTGAATTCGGGTCAGCCGAGAGTGATGTCTTTGTGACTCACCATTTGAAATAAAGAAGCCAGCAAAGCAAGTTACGACGGGATGACGCACAATTTTTGGATGACACAGGTGGATGGAGTTCTCCCTAGTTGAGAGGGAGTGTTATTTTTGGGCAACTAGGTCCAAACTCCATGTTGTATTGCTCAGATGAAGATGCCAATAATTTTATTGGATTCCTTTTTCGGAGAGGTGCAATATCGATCTAACGATCATCTTGATCAGATGAGCAGAACATTTATTTTGAATTAATTCCACTTATGTGCAAGGTCGGCCAAAATTGTAATGTAGGCTTGGAGCCCCAACAGATGTGTCACACACCCTCACAGCTGGATATATATTGGTCAAACTTGGAGGTCATTTTCACCATCACTCATCACACACTTCTCTCTTGTGTTTGATTGGTTCGATCATCATTTGGAGGCTTCTCTGTTGGAAATACTGAGAGGGGGGGGTGGATCAGTATTCCTTTCAATTATTATTATTATTAATCTTTTAGAGCATTAGTTAATCTTGAACTATTATCAGTGTTTGTATAATGATAGCAGTAAACAAAATAAACACAACTACACACAGTTTTTAAGGTGGAAACCCTCTCCGAGACAAAAACCACCTGAATGCTTTTCTAATAATTCTTTAATATTCAACTCCAATTGATAATAAAGCTCCAACTTCCTAGAATCTAGAAAAGCATTCTTCTCAAGCTCCCATTGGATGGACGCTCCAACGCCCGGGATTCTTTAGTAGTCAACTGAACGGATGCCCCAACACCCAATGAGCTACAACTCACCCTAGCACCACCCTACCACCCTGAATTTTCACAGGCTTGAACCTGTTGGTGACTTCATGCACCAACCTAGCACCACCCTACTACCCTATAGAAGAATAAAAGAAGAATGGACTCCCGTACCAGGGAAAACGGTCCACTTTACAATGATATAGAATGATGTAGAAGGAGAAGACAGACTAGACCATAACCCCAACTATGACACAACCACCTAATGATGATCCTAGACCTCCCGACACTGCCTCTTCAACTCTTGGCAGATAGACACTTGTACAGTTTTTACAATGATGCATTTACAATGATACCTTTATAATGACTATATGCAATTCTGCACACTTGAAGAGTTCATGTGGTGAACTTCTTGCTGCTGTTCTGCACCTTGATTGCTGCTCTTGTCATGCTACCCCCTGTTGCACCTTGCTTTGCTTTGCTGCCCTAGAAAGTCTGGTCCTTTGCAGCCCTTGACAACACATAATCTAGCTTTTTCTTGCCTTCTAGGAGCTTGATATTGAATTTGGTGTATCTCTGTTATTTCATATTCCAATATGTGATTTTGGTCCTATAGTAGTCCTCTAAGTCTTCTTTCCAATGCCACAGGTCTAACCCAATTTGGTTTCTTCAAGAGGGAGTTATGCCCAATCTCTCACAATGCCCTAATTATGGACTGGTTCAGTAGAGCAAACTTATATGGTGTGCCACGTATCACTATTTCTTCATTCGGCTCTGAAATTGATACAGCGAAAACTACAGTCCGTGCACTATCCGCCACTTTTTACAGAATTCCAATCCGATACTCAGAGAGAGAGTTATGACAATTTTTCCAAGGTCACTTATTTGAGATGAAGTTCAGGAGCCTGCAAAAACACTGACTTCCACAGATCATATCTCTGAAAATATTGCGCACCTTGATCTGAAATTTTTACAGGAGCTTTCTCAGGATTTCGTATTCACCGCATAAAAATTTCAGCTTCTGAGCCTTCGTAGAAAAAAAGTTATAGCGCAAATGCCATGATGACCTGTTTTAGGTAGTAAAATCCTTGCATGAGGAGGATATGAGGATCACAATTTATATAAATGCTTAGGTTGAGAGGGTCTTCAACAAGTGAACGTGGGAGGGATTTTAGGAGCTTAAAAACTATTAATTATTGACTTTTCAATGACCCATGCCATAACCGCATGGGGTTTTAGCCCAATAACTGGGGTTACAAACTTCAAACATGAATATCTCTCAAACCATGAAGAATTACATGGCGTGCCATATATCCACGAAAACATCTCGACAAGTAGAAACCATAAAAAATATTCTTGACCCAGAATATAGTAATTTGGTAGGTCAAAATTACCATGCAAGATCGGGGTAGCCCCTGGTGCTGCCTGGATTGACATCATTGACAACCATTGATCAACATTCTCTTCTCTCACATGTGGGAAAACAACAGCTAGGGTTTCAGATTTGATCTAGGGCTTTTAGCGCAACTTTGACCAGCACTGACTTTGGTCAATGCTTTGTCCATTTGACCTTAATCTCACAAAATTCCAATCTCTGTAGTCCGCATTTTTTGGCACAAAAATCGAGGCTGGACGTTGACCTTTGACCCTTGCTGTGTTGAATTTTTGTTGCTGCTATTCTGCATTGACCGTTGAATGGACAACGTTGACTTTTGTTGACTTTGGGTTGACTATTGTAGAGCTGTCTTGAGGGTTGTGTGACACTTCTGGTTGGCTGACCGTGAGGAGACTTTGCTGGTTGAAGCATCCCGTTGACCGCTGTAACGCACCACAAATATATTTTGCTGATCAAGTTAAGTGTATTTTTGGCTTGCCTTCCATCGATCTATTGGTATGTTCTATCAACATTTTACTTTCATGTTTATGTGATTACTATTTGGTATCGGGTTTAAAGTAAAGTTGCATCAAGCATAGAACATCTACGAAATTTTACAAAATTGCTGGTTCAAAAACAAAACTACTTTCTTGGCTACACTTGTGGGTTATCATTAACCCTTCATCTGCTATCTCATCCACTTGTCCTGATCGTACCACTCTTGCGACCTTGTTCAACTCTCATACAAAAGTCAAATGGAAGGGTTACGATATCAAGCAGGTCCAAGGTTCAATCCCATTCAGAGCATCCAAATTCGAAACATTTGAGAGAGATATCAACAGTGGCTCCGAAGTCCTTTTTGTTTGAGGAACAAACGATGCAGATTTTGGATCGAATTCTTCAATCACTACGGCTCTGTTCGAATTCCTTTGATTCTACTGCTGTCTTGCGCAGATCTTCGTGGCCGATGATAAGATAGACCCTTATTTGCAGCAATATAAAATATAAACCTTAGATCCTTACCTTAATCAAAGACTAAACTCTTTCCGGAACTTAGGTCAGTCGATTTGTAGGTCGATCGGGTGTGTAACAATGCACAGGTAAAAAGCACAATAATTTATAAAAAAAACACAACATTAGACTGATAAATTCTCAATTGATCTAACTGTCTCAATGGCATTTCCATACTCTCCTTGGTTAAAAGCTATGGTTATGTAAAACATGCACAGCGTGAAATAAAGAAAGGGTATTAAACACAATTTATCATTCCAGTATGCCAGGCATTTCACCAGCTTAAAACAAAACCAACTCAATAGAAAATCGATGACAGAAAACACCCAAAAACAAAGGTTTCTTTGTTTTTTCTTCTTTTTTGGTCCTTAATGGCTCGATATGCATACATCCATTTCTTATTCAAAAAAACACCTACACAGAATCTCTCTCACACAGAGCTCTCTGTTTCACACTCTCCCTCTCCGTTTTTTTTTCTTCTATCCTATCTCCTCTATCGAAATTACAACCCAAAATATCAAATTAAGTAACAACTTCCTTCCACAAATGAAGGAGTTACTATTTTTTTAGTGAACAAAATCCTATCATGACTCAATGATCTAACTACTTGGCTTGATCTCCTCGCGGGGAGGATCAACTTGGCACTTATTCCTACTTCCACTCAGAATTTGACAACAAACTAACTACTTACATAAGTTGTAATTTATAAGAAACTTAGTAATTAATTTTCCTCCAAACCCTTGTTAGCCACAACATGTGAACACACAATTTGTAAATTTATGTAGATGTTCTATGCTTGATGCAACTTTACTTTCTCTTCAATATTAGACAGCAATCACATAAACAATAAAGTAAAACGCTGATAGAACATACCAGTAGATCAACAGAAGACAAGCTAGAAATGTATATTTATGATGGTGCGTTACGGCGATCAGTAGGATGCTTCAACCAGCAAAGTCTTATTCGTCAGCCAGCCCAGTATATGTGTCACATCACCCTCATCATGCAATCCAAGTCAACCAAAGTCAATGCAGATCAAAAGTCAACGCTATCTAGAAAGTCAACGCAGAACAACAGCAAGGTAAAGTCAACACAGCACAGTTTATGGTCAACCTTTGACCTCGGTTCTTGTGCCAAAATGTACGGACTGCAGAAATCGAAGTCTATGCCAAAATTCAGCTCCTTTTGACCATGTGCTGACGAAAGTCAACGCTGGTCAAGCCTGCAGTGCAAACCCTAGCTGCAGCAGAAATGTCTTCATCCTTCTCCCACATGTGAACCGCAGATTGCCTCCAAGTAGCTCGAACCAATCAGAAGAGAAGAGAGAAAGATGTGTGATGATGATGAGTGAAAATGTCCTCCAACGTTGACTAATATATTTCCATCAGTGAGGGTGTGTGACACATTTGGTGGGGGTGTAAAACCTTAAGGCCGACTTGCACATATTTTGAATAGATTAAAAATTAATTCAAAATAAATGTTCTGCTCATCGGATCAAGATGATCTTTAGATCGATCTTGCACCTCTCCGAAAGAGGAACCCAATAAAAATATTGGTATCTTCATCTGAGCATCACAACATGGAGTTTGGACCTAGTTGTCCAAATTTAACACTCCCTCTCAACTAGGTTGAACTCCATCCACCTGTGCAATCCAAACATCGTGCGTCATCCCGCCGTAACTTGCTTTGCTAGCCTATTTATTTCAGAACAGAAGTGGGTCAGTCACAAAGACATCATTCTCGGCTGACAGATTCAGCCTAGAGGTCCGAAACCTCTATAAGACTTACAAAGAGTCTCATACCAACCCGAAGTTGGTTTATCTGACCCAAAGACAGTAGGAGGTCCGAAACCTCACTTGGACTCAAGAGAGTCGTATACTAACCCGAAGTTAGTTTCACTGACTCGAAGTCAATTGGACGTCTGAAACCTCTCTAGACTTGATCCCAGATCAAGTGGTTGGACCATGGCATCCTAGATAGAGAGTACGACAATATCTGATGCATCCATCAGTCTTTGCTACTAGTCTCTAGCTTTTCCCACCTCATTGGCCAAATGAGAGGTATTTCCCATGAGTCTGGAACTCAAACGGGTAGCATGCATACAGGGCATAGATAATGAGAGGTGAACCAACTCAATCATCACAACGATGGGGCAGAAGCACACCAACAAGGTTCGACAAGTCTAGCCCTGTGTTTGCTTATAGCTCCGAGAAGCTATCCCCAAAGCCCCCTAGAGCTCCCAGAGCTCATCGTCCAACAAGACCCTCAGAATAGGGTTGTTCCACGATTCCAAGATTCTAATGGAAGGTTAGGAACATGACCTTCCCCAAGGGCATTGTGAGAATATCCGCGACCTGCTCATCAGTTCCTATATGATCGAGCCTTACGACGCCTTGCTGTACCATATCTCAGATAAGGTGGTACCAGCCATCATCATGCTTGGATCAATCGTGGAACATGGGCTTCTATGACAAACGAATCCCCCTAAGGTTATCACAAAGGATAATGGTCGCATCTAGCACATGCTCGAACAACTCACTGAAGAGCTTTCGTAACCAAGTGACTTCACAATGGGCCATACATGCTGCAATGTATTTGGCCTCACCGATGCTCAAGGCTACCGACTTCCGTTTACTGCCCGAAGCAGATCGACGTGTGAAGCAACATCCAGATGTGCTCTTGCGATCCACCACACTGCCAGCCCGATCGGTATCAGTATATCCAAGGAGTGTCATGCTCCTGGCAGTGTATCTCAGCCCATGGTCTATTGTGCCACAGAGATATCTCAAGAGTTTCTCGGCACCAACCCAGTGAATGTTATGATCAACCATGTGTTGACTCAAAGTGTTCACTGCACAAGATACGTCCGAACGGGTGTTCACTAAGAACATCAGGGCCCCTACGTGTTGACGATACTCCGTAGGATTTGCTAACACGGGCCCTACAGCGTTGCTTCTCAACTTCTTATAGTAGAGCTCCATTGGTGTCGACACGGACTTACAGTCCACCATACCAAATCTTTCCAGAAGCTTCACAATGTATTTTCCTTGAGAAAGGAAAATCTCGCCAGGTCTCTGCCAGACCTCTAGGCCTAGGAAATAGTGCATCAGCCCTAGGCCCTTCATCTCGAACTCAGCGCCGAGCTCCCTCTTGCACTGTTGAATGAGAGGGTCAGCACCTGTCAAGAAGAGGTCGTCCACATACAACACCAAAATGAGAGGCTTCTCTCTATCAACCTTGAAATAAAGTTTCGGATCAACATTACTACGAGTGAAGCCCAACTTCATCAGGTAGCTGTCTATCCTCTCGTATCAAGCTCTGGGTGCTTGCTTCAACCCATAGAGGGCTTTCTTCAACTTGCAGACATGGGTGTCCCGATCCTGGACTTCGAACCCAATAGGTTGCTCTACATACACCTCTTCCTTTATCACACCATGCAAAAATGCGGTCTTCACATCCATCTGATGAAGACTCCATCCTTGCGTAACAACAAGGGCTATGATAGATCGGATGGTGGTATATCGGGCCACAGGTGCAAATATGTCATCATAGTCTATGCCTTCCTTTTGAGAGAAGCCACGGGCAACGAATCTTGCCTTGAACTTTTCAACACTTCCATCAGATCCATGCTTGATCTTGTAGAGCCATTTCGAGGTGACAACTTCTTTGTCGTCTGGTCTCGGAACCACATCCTAGACATCATTCTTCCTTATGGACTCATACTCTTTGTGCATAGCATTCTTCCATACTTGATGCTTCATGGCTTCCTCAAAAGATCCAGGCTTAGATTGTACAATAGTACTCATGGTTGCTAGATACCCTTGGTATCTACTCGGCTTTTTGCTTTCACGGAATGCCGCCCTTGGGGCTATATGTCCCTTGGCATCCTCAAGAGTGTCCCTAAGCCATGATGGTCTCTTCCCTAGTGAAGGAGGTGGATCAATCGGGTCCATCGGTCCTTCAACATCGGGCATCGTCTCATTCTTCAGTACTTGATTTCCAGGCCTTGCTTCATGATCTTCCTCAGATCTCGGAAGATTGACTACTTTCCTCAGGGAAGCATCTTCATCAAAAGTGACATCGTGACATATCTCCACTTCCCTTTGACTAGGCACATAGACTTTATAGGCTTTCGAAGTTTCGTTGTAGCCCACAAACATTCCCTTCTTCTTAGAAGCATCCAACTTGCTCCTCTTCTCTTTCGGCACATGAAAATAAACAGGACATCCAAAAACTCCAAAATGTGAGACATCCTGTTTCTTACCAGTGAAAACCTCTTCGGGAGTTTTGGAGTCCAAAGAGGAATGCGAGCATTGGTTTTGTATGTACACAGTAGTGTTCACAGCTTCTCCCCACAGAAACTTCAATAGACCCTGGTCACATAGCATGGCACGGGCAACTTCCACAATGGTCCTGTTCTTTCGTTCAGCAGTGCCATTTTGCTAAGGAGTATAGGCAGTTGTGGTCTCCCTCTTGATGCCAACTTCTCTGCAAAAGTTCTTGAACTCGTTGTCTCATATTCAGTGCCATTATCGATCTGTCGGATAACCTCACATGTCATGGCTCCCAGTGGACTTCCTCCAACCTGGTAGAGTGTATCAACTCTAGAGCCAATCGTGATAGCTTCCTTGAAGCTCTTCTTCTAGATGCGCACCTTCCCATCAATGAATGCCACATTGAAACCTTTGTCTTCCATGGCCGATATAGACACAAGGTTCTTCTTCAAATTAGGTACATATAGTACATCTTGCAAGCGGAGGACTTGACCTTGAGACAAGTGGAGGGTCACAGTCCCTGTCCCTTTCACGGACATGTGGCATTATTCCAAGTACACTGTTAGTATCCTTTTTCAACCATACTTAAAGTGCTTCTTGTCTCAAAGGATGTGCCTTGAGGACTTGAGGCACCACTATTCATCAAACTTTATGATCCAGTGTTGGTGGAGATGTGCAGAGAGAAGATACAAGAACAGACTATTTTTATCAACAATAACACCATCACACGGAGTTTCTCGACCTTTTGAAAGGTTGACCATTTCCACTGGAGGGATGCTAATCAAGGTTGTCATTGATGTCAATATTACTTTGACTGAGATGTCAATATGACTTTGACTGAGATGTCAATATTCTTGAGATGTCTGATTCCAGATGATGATGTCATAACTGTTGGTTGACTAGGATACTATCAATGAAGATGTCAAGTCACGAAGAAGTCAAACCACTAATGAAGGAAGCCCTAAGTACTTGATCTAATGTTGCATGCACTTGATGATCTTGGATGATACTTGATGATGACTTATGATGATCATGGTTGGAGATCATTTGAGGGTTGGAAAACTATTTTTGAAGTTCTCCTAATAATGTTGCACTATAACATATCACTGCACTATTATGTGATGACATGAGTGATGCTCTGATTGTTGGACATTACCATGATGATGTGAATGTCCTACATGTTCCTATGATGATGAAGAAGCCAAATAATGGAGAAGACAAACAATGGAGAAGCCAAACAAAGAAGCCATACTGTCCTAATCATCTTCTGCACTAAAGATTTCAGAAGCAGTCACAAAGAAAAATAATTTTGGATAGCTTGGAGGCATCCTTTCCAAATGAATCCTATACCATCTTAAAGAGGAATTTTTTCTCTTTCTAACGAGCCCTTACACGGCCCAAAACTCCAAATAGTTTGTGGGAAATTGAATTTATAAGTTAGAAAATTTATTATTTTTCGCCAACCGACCTAAGCCGACTTGTAGGCTCATGTCCCTTGGCCAATAGATGTGTCTTTTCATCTGTAATCAAAACCAATATATATTGGAGTCCGAACTCCTCATTTCAACATCATTTTCGGTGAGAATTTCAGAGATAATACAGTGAGATGACAAATAAGTAAAAGAGGCTGAGAAGGATATATTTGGGCAAATCCTTTTTGTGTTTGGGATACCTTAAACTCAAATTACAGCAGTGTGGTGGACTGTCACAATTCTAATATATTGCAGACCTGGGATTATCAACTTGCTTTTTCTTTGCTCGGACTGATGTAGACTGTGTGGACAGCTCGGATTAGTCATCTTTTTAGAACTCGGACCTGAAGTAGTACACTATCATACTGTGGTAGTTGAAGCTTACTTCGGCCTCTTCTAAGGCATATTGTGGTAGTTGAAGCTTACTTCGGCCTCTTCTAAGGCATGTTTTTGAAGCAGACAGTTGAACCCTTTTAGAACTGTTTTCGTGGTGATTCCAAAGGCATATCTGCGCTGTTCTTGAAGCATGGTTTGGTGGATTTGTGGATAAGTTTGTTAAGGCCTAATTCAACCCTCTTTTGTGACAGTGCTAAGGACAACTTTCAGATCTTTATTTGAGACTTATTTCAAGGCGTGAATGGTAGTCCTGAAGTGTAATTTTGGGCTGTCTTGTGGAAGCATCTTGCTGAACTTGGAGCAGCTGGTTGAGCAGAACTGGAGCAGCCCTTTAAGAACCTTTGTGTTGACTTGTAGCAAAACTTGGAGCACCTTTGATGTCACACTTTGGAGCAACATTGTTTGAAGCAACCTATCCTATTGAAGAAGATCTTTTGGAGCATTCCCAAGGTTACAAGTTTTAAACATCAGTTGGGAATTTGCAGCAGCGTTTCAACTTCCTTTTTGAATACCTAAGATAGATTCAGAAGCAGAAATAATTCCTTAGAGAAATATTACTGAAGTCTGTTGAAACACTTCTTTTAGAGAAGCCTATTGAAGTTATCTTGAAGGAACGTTGTCTTGAAGATCTGTTTGGAGCACATTAACATCACTCTTGGAGCACCTTGTGAAGACACTCTTGAAGAATCCTGAAAGACATCTTGCAATAACTTGAAGACATATTGAAGATCTTGTGGAGATAATGTTGAAGACATCATGAAGACATCATTGTGAAGCAGTTGTTGAGCCCTTGCAGAGAAGTTGACTTGGAGGCATTTTTGGAGGACATGATGTATTGTTGAAAAGCCATCATGAGGTAACCTTGGAGAAATTGTTTGGGTATGATGAAGAGCAGCGGTGACACTTTTTACGAAGAAAAGGTTGTCAGTGATGATGGGATGTGTAGATTATAGTGAAGAGTAGGATGAAGATTGTCAGGGCTCGTTGAAGAAGACATTGGGAGCCGTAAGTATAACCAAATATATATTGACGAAATGAAGCAGGAGGTTGGAGCCTCATAGAGACAAGGTTGGTGCCTTGGAAGATAGGGTTGGAGCGCTAGAGGATAGGAGTCCTCAAGAAACTAGGTTGGAGCCTGTACCAAATATAGGGTTGGAGCCTCAGAATTGACAAGGTTGGAGCCTTGGAAGTCCAAGTCGGTGCTTGGAAAATACAGGTTGGAGCCTGGGAGATTGAAGATTGGTGTTTTCATCTAGGGTTGGAGCCCTACATATATTGTATTTGAGTTATTGTAAAGAAGAAATTAATAAAAGCATTTATTCTTATTGTCCATTTTGTGTTCTAAATATAGGTGATCTAACTGGTAAAATTAACAATTGAAAAGAAATACTGATTCACCCCCCTCTCAGTATTTCTAACAAGGAAGCCTTCCTCTTTCCCTTGAACCTGTTGTTCCTTTGATTGCCATTCCTCCGATTGTTGTTGTTGTCATCATCATCGGGAGAATCCTTCTTGAAAGGACATTCTCTAGCATAGTGACCTGGCCTATGACAAGTGTAACACTTGCCCTTCTTTCTTTGGGCCCCTGCTCTTCCTTTGCTCTTTGGACCACCAAAGTTCTTCTTTCTAGAATGAGCAGCGTAGGCAACATTTCCTTCATTTTCATATTCCTTCATTCTTGTCTCTTCTTGAACGCATCTCGATAGTACTTCGTCAAAGTCAGGTATCACATTATTATTTAGAATGGTAGTGTCGAACACATGCCATTCGGAAGGGAGCCCTCCAAGTGCAATGAGTACCATCTCTCGATCAACTATTGTCTCCCCAATAGCCAACAAATTGTGTTGGAAATACTGAGAGGGGGGGTGAATCAGTATTCCTTTCAATTAGAGCATTAGTTAATTTTCAATTATTATCAGTGTTTGTACAATGATAGTAGCAAACAAAAGGAAGACAAATGCACACAGTTTTTAAGGTGGAAACTCACTCTGGGACAAAAACCACCTAATGCTTTTCTAATAATTCTTTAATATTCAACTCCAATTGAAAATAAAGCTCCAACTTCCTAGAATCTAGAAAAGCATTCTTCTCCAAATCCCACTGGATGGACGCTCCAATGCCCGAGATTCTTCAGTAGTCATTTGAATGGATGCCCCAACACCCAATGAGCTACAACTCACCCTAGCACCACCTTACCACCCCATAGAAGAATAAAAGAAGAATGGACTCCTGTACCAGGGAAAATGGTCCACTTTACAATGATATAGAATGATGTAGAAGAAGAAGACACACTAGACCATAACCCCATCTATGACACAACCACCTAATGATGATCCTAGACCTCCCACACTTCCTCTTCAACTCTTGGCAGATAGACACTAGAACAAATTTTACAATAATGTATTTACAATGACTTAGTACAATGATACCTTTACAGTGACTGTATGCAGTGCTGCCCACTTGAAGACTTCATGTGATGAACTTCTTGCTACTGTTCTGCACCTTGGTTGTTGCTCTTGTCATGCTACCCTCTGCTATACCTTGCTTTGCTTTGCTGCCCTAGAAAGTCTGGTCCTTTGAAGCCCTTGGAAACACATGATCTAGCTTTTTCTTGCCTTCTAGGAGCTCAATATTGAATTTGGTGTATCTCTGTTATTTCAGATCCCCAATATGTGATTTTTAGTCCTATAGTAGTCCTCTGAGTCTACTTTTCAATGACACAGGTCTAACCCAATTTGAATTCTTCAAGGGAGAGTTATGCCCAATCTCTCACAATGCCCTAATTATGGATTGTTTCAGTAGAGCAAACTTGTACGGCGTGCCACGTGTCACTGTTCTTCATTCGTCTCTGAAATTGATAGGGTGAAAACTACAGTCCGTGCACTATCTGCCAATTTTTACAGAATTCCAATCCGATACACAGAGAGAGAGTTATGACGATTTTCCCAAGGTCACTTCTTTCAGATGAATTTTAGGAGCCTGCAAAAAAACAGACTTCCACGCATCATATCTCCGAAAATATTGCGCACCTTGATCTGTAATTTTTACAGGAGCTTCCTCAAGATTTCAGCTTCACCTCAGAAAAATTTCAGCTTCTGAACCTTCGTAGAAAACAAGTTAGAGCGAAAATGCCACGATGACCTGTTTCAGATGGCAAAATCCCTTGCATAAGGAGGATATGAGGATCACAATTTATATAAATGCTTAGGATGAGAGGGGCTTCAACAAGTGAATGTGGGAGGGATTTTAGGAGCTTAAAAAATATTAATTATGACTTTTCAATGACCCATGCCACAACCCCATGGGGTTTTAGCCCACTAACTGGGGGTACAAACTTAAACATGAATATCTCTCAAACCGTGAAGAATTACGTGGCGTGCCATATATCAATGGAAACATCTCGACAAGTAGAAACCATCAAAAGTATTCTTGACCTAGAATATAGTAATTTGGTAGGTCAAAATTCCCATGCAATATTGGGGTAGCCCCTGGTACTGCTTGGGTTGACATCAATGACAACCGCTGATCAACAGATTGTTTCTGATCTCGGTCAGCTTTAGAAAGTATGATTGAACATACTCATCCCTGCCTTTCTTCAGATTCTTCAATTGATTCTTGAAGAATAGGACTTGATTCGCATTGTTGGCCTTGAACATGTTGACCAACTTATCATACATTTCTTTTGATGTGCCCAACTCAGAGATTTTGGCAACCAAACTCTTGTGAATTGAGTCCCTTATCATCATCTTTGCCTTGATCGCCCTCTTCTTATACTTTGTCTTGGTGGCAGCAGTTGCAGTGGATGGAGGCTCTTGGATTTTACCCTGCACATAGTCCATGACATCTTGGTCTTCCAACATAAGATCCAATGTCATCTTCCAAGAATGGAAGTCATCCTTCCCAGTCAATTTATCATCAGCCTTGAAGCGATTGTAGTTTGAGGAACCCATCCTCTTCTTCAGTGATTGCTACAAATTAGGGCTTTGTCTTCACCTCAGCTCCGATACCATGTAAATTTATGTAGATGTTCTATGCTTGATGCAAATTTACTTTCTCTTCAATATTAGACAACAATCACATAAACAATAAAGTAAAATGCTGATAGAACATACCAGTAGATCAATAGAAGACAAGCCAGAAATGTATATTTGTGATGGTGCGTTACGGCGATCAATAGGATGCTTCAACCAGTAAAGTCTTATTAGTCAGCCAACCCAGTATATGTGTCACATCACCCTCATCATACAATCCAAGTAAACCAAAGTTAACCCAGCCCAAAAGTCAACGCTGTCGAGAAAGTCAACGCAGAACATCAACAAGTCAAAATCAACGCAACATAGTCTACGGTCAACCTTTGACCTCGGTTCTTGTGCCAAAATGTACGAACTGCAGAAATCGAAGTCTATGCCAAAATTTAGCTCCTTTTGACCATGCGCTAACCAAAGTCAACGTTGGTCAAACGTGCGGTGGAAACCCTAGCTGTAGCAGAAATGTCTTCTTCCTTCTCCCACGTGTGAACTACAGATTGCCTCCAAGTAGCTCGAACCAATCAGAAGAGGAGAGAGAAAGTTGTGTGATGATGATGAGTGAAAATGTCCTCCGACATTGACTAATATATATCCATCAGTGACAGTGTGTGACACATTTGTTGGGGGTGTAAAACCTTAAGGCCGACCTGCACATATTTTGAATAGGTTAAAAATAATTTCCAAATAAATGTTCTGCTCATCGGATCAAAATGATTTTTAGATCGATCTTGCACCTCTTCGAAAGAGGAACCCAATAAAAATATTGGTATCTTCATCTGAGCATCACAACATGGAGTTTGGACCTAGATGTCCAAATTTAACACAATCATGTTGCTGGCTAAGTCTAGATGCTCTTGCATCAATGCCTAGATTTGCTGTACTCAGATTCTACTTAATAATAATAAACCCTCATATCTACTGCACCGGTTTTCCTGCATTGGGTTTTTCTAGGGACATTTGTCCGAAAAATCTGTGTGTCACTTTGTTGAATGAGCGTAATATTTAGTAAATGATCTGTATGTGTGTAGGCTGTTAGTTGTGTTTACTTAGATATTTTTTGAATATTTTCTGGAAATAACTTGTATAATTTAATCACAAGTAGGAGAAGTAAACCAAGATACTACAATAGGATTTCTGCATGATTGTATTTAGAAATTCTCACACTTGCAAAATATGATGATGCAATATCATCCTTTGTCATCTTCATTGTTCTTAGTTCATTCTTGAGACTCGGTATTTGACCAATATTCTTGATAGCGAACGACTTGGAGAGGGCTTCATACATTTCTTGAGTGGAATCTATATAGGATATGTATGGGATTAGATTTTCTTTCACTTTTGATGTGTTGTTGCTCTGTCTCAAGGATGTATCAAGGTACCTTTTCAAACCCTGCCAAAATTTGTTCCAATATGTCTTCAAGCAACTCATACAACTCTGCATTCCCAATTAGAGTTGTCTTCCAATCTTTCAAATTCCAAATCCGATCTTTCTACAACTTCTCTGCACTTCGACTGCTTCAATACTCTAAAATGGAGCGAACCTTTCGCTCTGATACCAAATGATGCAATGCCAGATCTAATTCACCCTAAATTCGTAACCTTAAAGCGCTAAGACTGCACCACAAGTCTCGAGACAGAGACTCTAACCCTTCCTATCCCATCAATCTGATAAAACTGCCTTCATATCAATACACATAAACATGGAAGGGTTAGTTTTTTTAGAGTTTTGCACTCTTTGGAATACCTGAGCGTGATTGAGTGAACTCATAAGCATAACAACCCGTTGTTCCTAAATACCCATGTTCTCGTTTACCTTCAGGACAACTTCAAGTATGAGAATCGTTGATGATGAGAACATGAACCCATCTGACAGAACAAGAACTAAACTCCAGAACAGGAATAGAATTACTGGTTCAAAAACAAAACTACTTCCTTGGCTACACCTGTCGGTTATCATTAACCCTTCATCTGCTATCTCATTTACTTGCCCTGATCGTGCCACTCTTGTGACCTTGTTCAACTCTCATACAAAAGTCAAATGGAAGAGTTACAATATCAAGCAGGTCCAAGGTCCAATCCCACGCAGAGCATCCAAATTTGAAACATTTGAGAGAGATATCAACTGTGGCTCCAAATTCCTTCTTGTTTGAGGAACAAATGATGCAGAGTTTGGATCGAATTCTTCAATCACTACAGCTCTGTTCAACTTCCTTTGATTCTATTGTTGTCTTGTGCAGATCTTCGCGGTCGATGATAAGACAGATCGTTATTTGCAGCAATATAAAATCTAAACCTTAGATCCTTACCTTAATCAAAGACTGGAACTCTTTCTGGAACTTAGGTCAGTCGATTTGTAGGTCGATCGGGTGTGTAACAATGCACAGGTAAAAAGTACAACAGTTTATAAGAAAAACACAGCATTCGATTGATGAATTCTTAATTGATCTAAATGTCTCAATGGCATTTTCATACTCTCCTTGGTTAAAAGCTATGGTTATGTAAAACACGCACAGCATGAAACAAAGACAGGCTATTAAACGCAATTTATTGTTCTAGTATGCCAGGTATTTCACTAGCTTAAAACAAAACCAATTCAATAAAAAATCGATGACAGAAAACACCCAAAAATAGAGGTTTCTTTTTTTTTTCTTCTTTTCTGGCCCTTAATGGCTCGATATGCATACATCCATTTCTTATTAAAAAAAACACCTACACAGAGTCTCTCTCACACAGAGCTCTCTTTTTGACACTCTCCCTCTCCACTTTTTTCCTTCTCTCCTATCTCCTCTTTCGAAATTACAACCCAGAATATCAAACTAAGTAACAACTTCCTTCCACAAATGAAGGAGTTACTATTTTTTTAGTGCACAAAATCCTATCATGACTCAATGATTGAACTAATTGGCTTGATCTCCTCGCAGGGAGGATCAACTTGCCACTTATTCCTACCTCCACTCAAAATTTGACATCAAACTAACTACTTACATAATTTGTAATTTATAAGAAACTTAGTAATTAATTTTCTTCCAAACCCTTATTAGCCACAACATGTGAACACACAATCACATTTCTGGCTAAGTCTAGATGCTCCTGCATCAGAGTCCCAGCGGTGAAAAGTCATGAACCCCAGTTCATCAATTCTGCCACTGTAAAACTTGTAACTTCCAGCCCTACAGTATTCATCCATGTAAACACTTGATGCTTCCCCTACAGGATGCTTCACCCACTTGATCAAATATCTCAAATAATTTCCTGTCTTGTTGATGTGGCTTACTGTTCTTTGCTTATCATCACACTTCATTGCTGGTTTCAGCGTACCAAGCTTCCATATCTTATTTTGCAGTTTGCCATTACATTCACCTGTTTCATTCTTTTTAGTCAATCTTCTTTTCTTCTTTTGTCCTCTATATATTCTCTTGGAATGTTGCTGTATGAGTCTCCACAATTCATCAATTTCTTTTTCCAATTCACTTGTCAAATGACAAATACTATTCTTCTGCAACTGGAGGTGTTCTTGCATAAGAACATCATAAATCATGTGCCAATCTTTTAAGACATACAAATGCCTTCTCCATTGATGCTCTGCAACATTTCCAATTCCTTCTTCTGGATTCTCATTCATGGCTTCATCACTTCTTACTTCAATTTATAGTATACCTGCAATCGCACAAATTTCTTGAAAACTAAGAACTCTTCCTGTTTTCTTAGGTACTTGGGATACCTCTTCTTCTAGTAACTTAATTTTTGTATCCTTGATGATTATGGCATCATATTCATCTACTTCTTTTTCTATACTGATGGACATACCATTGGAATTTGGTATAATCTTCTTCTGAAATGTTTCTTTCAGCCTCTTCTTCATCAACAACTCTCTGCTTTATAATAGTATTCCTGTTACCATCATCGCTTGAAACCATCTTTGGTTCAATAGTTCCATACTGTGAATTCAACATCATTCCATCTTTATCAGGCATTCTGATCTCATCCCTCTTTACTTCAATCTGATCTCTAGAGTCAATTCCCTGTTTCAAATTCACTTTACATTGCCTTATTCCTGCATATAAATCTTAACCAGAATCAATCAATTCATTAAGCACAAATGCTTCACCCGGTTTTCTCTGTACGCCAACATTCTTGAAAACTTCTTTTTCAGATTTGTCATCCATGACAACTTCTTCATTGTCATTCAACTCTGATTTTACAGTCTGAGTACTTATTCTCTGGTTTTCTAGCCTCTTCTCCAAAAGACTTAAGTCATGCTACAAATCTGCCATCTCGCTTGGAATTTCTCCAAAAGTTCTGCACAATCTTCAGTATCTTC
The DNA here is from genome assembly GCA_034641835.2 of Pinus albicaulis. Taxonomy (NCBI): domain Eukaryota; kingdom Viridiplantae; phylum Streptophyta; class Pinopsida; order Pinales; family Pinaceae; genus Pinus; species Pinus albicaulis. Next base: position 923,652,759 of record CM076575.1, on the reverse strand, counting down.
ATTGTTTGCAACAACTGTCAGCAGTCCTTCTTTACTTTGGCTGTCTTCAAGGTTAACAGCCTTCAATAACTGTTTACCATCCACAAAGTCTTCTATAGCAACCTTCAGTAGCTGCTCTTCTTTGGCTTCAGTCTTCAATAGTTGTCCAATACCTGCATAATTCATTACAATTGTGTTTAATTGCTGCCCTTCCTGCTGCATCACAAGATTATGTGAAAGTCCTCCTTCCATTTTCTGAAAAGCCAGATCTTTTCTTTTCTTTTCCCTATGACAACATTAAACAATTGCCCTTCTTCAGTGTTTCCTGCATTCACACACAAAATATTAGAATCAAAACTATGAGACACTAAGGTCTCCTTAGATAATTTCATCATCAATTCTTCTGGTTGACTTTCACTTCCTGAATACACCATAAGATTCTCCATTAGTTTTATATTAGCTTCATCAGTTTTCCTGAGAAAAAACTCTTTGATTCATATTCATATGAATGGATCTTTTCCTTCTTGATCAACTTTTGCTCAAGCTCAACTTTGTTGCATCCTTTATCCTTCTTCCAAGCCAATGACTGTTGTCTCTGCTTCTGCTGCAATGCAAACCATTGCACCTTCTTCTTTCTCATCATCCATCCATAACACCCATCTTCATTATTCTCTTGAATCAACCTTTCTATCTTACTAAGCCCTTCCTTGATCTCAATGATTCCTTTGTCAACCTCCTTTTGACTTGTCCTCTAGATGTCATCCAATTCGACATCTTCCTTCACTTGAATGTAATCTTCCTCTCTATTCTTCATATGACTATGGATAGTCATCTTCTTTCCTAATTCCATGATAGTGTCACAGGACTGTCTTCCATCTCTCTTATATAAACTACCTACATGACCACAACCAGTCATCTTTCCTCCTGCTGATATGACAGTTTCCAATAACTGCCTGTTTTCCTCCACGTTTACATGACCTGCAAGCACACAACAACCATTAGTTTCAAAACCATAAGGCCTTGTATCCTCTTTTGTTGTCTCAAACTTCAACTCTCTCAACTAGCTTTCATCCTTCCAAGGATCCATGAAACCATTAGCTAGTCCTTTGTCTTCAACCTCATCACCACTCTCACCCATAATAGATCCTTGTTCAGGGTCACATAGGTAATCTTCTTCCTCAGCATACATCTGATGCTGCAATTCAGCTCTTCTGAGTTCTTCTTCTAGCTGTACATGTGTTTCATGTCTCAGTCTACTCTGCAACTGACTCCACTTGATCCTTTGTTTTGAAGAACCCAACCATACCTTTGGTTTTCCATATTCCCCTGCATGTATTCTCTCATCACTTCTAGCCGCACTTTCATCTCAGCTAATTCTCTATCAAGTTTATTCTTACTTGATCTTTCATAATCTCCCTTAGAACCTTTACTATGACTATCAGTAGCCATAGTCTTCTTTCTTTCATGAACTCCTCTTTGTTCCTCATGGACTACAAACAATCCATCTCTACAAGCTGACTCCATCAACCTATCTGTAGATACCACACCAAGATTTTCCATGCTTAGTCTTCTATAGGCATCTCTGCTGATTTCTTTCTTTTGATTGTGACTTCTCTCTGAACCCTTAAGTTAACCATCGATGGTCATCTCTTCTTCCGTCTTCTGTGAAATCATCCTGATCCACCTTGTGAGCTACAACAACGTCTTCTATCTCTGTAACAAGTGTAATTCTTGTCTCCAGTACCAAGTCATCTTCTTGGTGACTCTTCTTCTTCTAGATTCTTCACACGGAACCTCCTCTTGAGAACTCCTGCTCCTCAGATTTCAAAGCTGCTAGGCTGTTGCTTTTCCAATTTCTCACTTCTTTTGGAGAAATACAATCATCCTCCCTTCTTCAACAATTCATTTTGCTATCTGGTTTAGTCACAAACCTCTTTAGCCTGCTTTATCCTCTAAAGATTTCTTTATGATTTCAACACTCAACGTTACTCATCAATTCTTCTAGACTTCAAATAGATAGATTCATGGCCAAATCCTCATTTCCTGTTGCTACGACCTGCAATCAGTTAGTCTCTTCCCAAGTAACTGACAAATACAAATCATCACCTTTTGGCCACTTACACTTCATCAAACACTACCGCTGTCACTTACCTTCACTGCTAGCTTGCTACGAACTCCTTTGGTCACACTGTTCCTTACTGTCTTAATTCCTTTTCTATCTAGAACACAACAGTCCTAGACTTCCACCCTTTACTCAATCTGGTCACTTGGACAGTCAACTCTTCATTCATTACTTCTCTCATGCAACCACTTCCTCTGTTGCAATTTCTTTTGTCTTTCCAGGCTACTTCAATGACTCAAAATACCTTGCTTTGTTCTGCTCTTTTCATGTGTTGTTTCTCTGTCTCAAGGATGTATCAATGTACCTTTTCAACCCCTCGCCAAACTTTGTTCCAATATGTCTTCAAGCAACTCATACAGCTCGCATTCCCAAATAGTGTAAATTTATGTAGATGTTCTATGCTTGATGAAACTTTAATTTCTCTTCAATATTAGACAACAATCACATAAACAATAAAGTAAAATGCTGATAGAACATACCAGTAGATCGACAAAAGACAAGCTAGAAATATATAAGTGTGTTGGTGCGTTACGTCGGTCAACAGGATGCTTCAACCAACAAAGTCTCAATATGGTCAACCAACCAGCCATGTCACACAACCCTCTAGGACAACCAAACAGTCAACTCAAAAGTCAACCCAAAAGTCAATGCTATAAGTCAACGATCAACGCAAACAGCAGCAGCAGCTAGGTCAATGTTGAAAAGTCAAAGTCAACGTCTTTCCTCGGAAATAGTGCCAGAAAATGCGGATTAGGGAAATCAAGATTTTGGGAGAGTTTCAAGTCGATTTGACCTTGCGTTGACCAAAGTCAATGCTGGTCAAACTTTGGTGCAGAAACCATAGATCGAAAAATAGAAAGTGCTGCTGCCATATTTCCCACGTGTGGAGAGAGAAGAGACTCCAAGTGATCAAATCAATCAGATGAGGAGAGAGAATGTGTGAGGATGAGATGAGTGAAATGTCCTCCAACGTTGACCTTATTTATATCCATCATTGAGGGTGTGTGACACATCTGCTAGGGCACAAAACCTTAATGCCGACCTGCACATATGTTGAATAGATTAAAAATAAATTCAAAATAAATGTTCTGCTCATCGGATCAAGATGATCTTTAGATCGATCTTGCACCTCTCCGAAAGAGGAACCTAATAAAAATATTGGTATCTTCATCTGAGCATCACAACATGGAGTTTGGACCTAGTTGTCCAAAATTAACACTCCCTCTCAACTAGGAAGAACTCCATCCACCTGTGCAATCCAAACATCGTGTGTCATCCCGCCGTAACTTTCTTTGCTGACTTCTTTATTTCAGAACAAAAGTGGGCTAGTCACAAAGACATCATTCTCGGCTGACAGATTCAGCCCAGAGGTCCGAAACCTCTATAGGACTCACAAAGAGTCTCATACCAACCCGAAGTTGGTTTATCTGACCCGAAGTTAGTAGGAGATCCGAAACCTCACTAGACTTGATCCTAGATCAAGTGGTTGGACCGTGCCATCCTAGATAGAGAGTACGACAAAGATTGATGCGTCCATCTGTCTTTGCTACTAGTCTCTAGTTTTTCCCACCTCATTGGCCAAATGAGAGGTACTTCCCATGAGCCCTGAACTCAATGGGTAGCATGCATACGGGGCACAGATAATGAGAGGTGAACCAAATCAATCATCACAACAGTGGGGTAGAAGCACACCAACAAGGTTCGACAAGCTTAGCCCTGTGGTTGCTTATAGCTTTGGGAACCTATCCCCAAATCCCCGCAAAGCTCCCAGAGCTCATCGTCCAATAGGACCCTCAGAATAGGGTCGTTCCACAATACCAAGATTCTCATGGAAGGTTAGGAACTTGACCTTCCCCAGGGGCTTTGTGAGAATATCCGCGACCTGCTCATCAGTTCCTATATGATCGAGCCTTACGGCGCCTCGCTGTACCATATCCTAGATAAAGTGGTACCTGATATCAATATGCTTGGATCGATCGTGGAACAGGGGATTCTCAGACCACTGAATCCCACTCTGGTTATCACAGAGTATCACGGTGGTATCTAGCACATGTCTGAATAGCTCACTGAAGAGCTTTCGTAACTAGACTGCTTCACAACAGGCCATACTCGCGACAATGTATTCAGCCTCCGCGGTGCTCAAAGCCACCGACTTCTGCTTCCTGCTATTCCATGATATCGAAGCAGAACCAAGTGTGAAGTAGCATGTTGATGTGCTCTTACGATCCACCACACTGCCAGCCCAATCGGCATCAGTATATCCAAGGAATGTCACACTCCCGGTAGTGTATCTCAACCCATGGTTTATCGTGCCCCGAAGATATCTCAGAAGATTCTTGGCACCAACCCAGTCAATGTGATGAGGCTCAACCATCTGTTGACTCAAAGTGTTCATTGCAAAACATATGTTCGGACGAGTGTTCAATAAGAACATCAGGGCCCTTACGAGTTGACGATACTCCCTACGAGTTGACGATACTCAGTAGGATTTGCTAAAACGGGCCCAGCAGCGCTGCCACTCAACTTCTTAAAGTTGAGCTCCATCGGTGTCTATGCGGACTTACAGTCCACCATAACAAATCTTTCCAGAAGCTTCACAATGTATTTTCCTTGAGAAAGGAAAATCTTGCCAGGTCTCTGCCAGACCTCCAGGCTTAGGAAGTAGTGCATTAGTCCTAGGTCCTTCATCTCGAACTCAACAGTGAGCTCCCTCTTGCACTGATGAATGAGAGGGTCAGCACCTGTCAGGAAGAGGTTGTCCACATACAACACCAGAATGAGAGGCTTCTCTCTGTCAACCTTGAAGTAAAGGTTTGGATCAACATTACTGCGAGTGAAGCCCAACTTCATCAGGTAGCTATCTATCCTCTCGTACCAAGCTCGGGTGCTGCTCTTGGCGTAGGGCTTTCTTGAACCCGCGTAATACATGGGTGTCTCAATCCCGGACTTGAACCCCGCAGGTTGCTCTACATACACCTCTTCCTTTATTGCACCATGCAGAAATGCGGTCATCACATCCATCTGATGAAGACTCCATCCTTGCGTAGCACCAAGGGCCATGATAGATCGAATGGTGGTATATCGGGCCACAGGTGCAAATATGTCATCATAGTCTATGCCTTCCTTTTGAGAGAAGCCACGGGCAACGAATCTTGCCTTGAACTTTTCAACACTTCCATCAGATCCATGCTTTGTCTTGTAGAGCCATTTCAAGGTGACAACTGCTTTGTCCTCCGGTCTTGGAACCACATCCCAGACATCATTCTTCATTATGGACTCATACTCTTCATACATAGCATCCTTCCAGACTTGATGGTTTATGGCTTCCTCAAAAGATCTAGGCTCAAATTGTACAATAGTACTCATGGCTGCTAGATACCCTTGGTATCTACTCGGCTTCTTGCTTTCACGGAATGTCCCCCTTGGGGCCGTATGTCCCTCGACATCCTCGAGAGTGTCCCTGAGCCATGATGGTCTCTTCCCTAGTGAAGTAGGTGGATCAATCGGGTCCATCGGTCCTTCCGCATCGAGCATCGTCTCATCCTTCGGTCCCTCTTGATTTCTAGGCCTTACTTCATGATCTTCCTCAGATCTCGGAAGATTGACTACTTTCCTCAGGGAAGCATCTTCGTCAGAAGTGACATCGTGGCATATCTCCACTTCCCTTTGACCAGGCACATAGACTCTATAGGCCTTCGAAGTTTCGCTGCAGCCCACAAACATTCCCTTCTTCCCAGAAGCATCCAGCTTGCTTCTCTTTTCTTTTAGCACATGAAAATAAACAGGACATCCCAAAACTCTAAAATGTGAGACGTCGGGTTTCTTACCAGAGAAAACCTCTTCGGGAGTTTTGGAGTCTAGTGCGGAATGCAGAAATCGGTTTTGTATGTACACAACAGTGTTCGACACTTTTCACCATAGAAACTTCGGTAGACCCTGGTCACATAGCATGGCACGGACAACTTCCACAATGGTCCTGTTCTTTCGTTCAGCAACACCATTATGCTCGGGAGTATAGACAGTTGTGGTTTCGCTCTTGATGCTAGCTTCTCTGCAAAAGTTCTTGAACTCGTTCGTCTCATATTCAGTGCCATTATCGGTCCTCAACATCTTGATCTTCTTCCCTGTCAGATTTTCCACCAAGGCTTTGAAGGTACGAAACCACATGAAAGCCTCATCCTTCTTCTTCAAGAAGTATATCCAGCTTTTGCAAGAGAAGTCATCTATGAATGTCATATAATAAGAACATCCTCCCAAGGATGTCATGGGCAACATACCAGACAGATCAGAATGTACTAATTGCAAGACATCAGATGTCTTTGCGACACTTGAGGGGAAAGGTCCCCTTGTATGCTTTCCTTCGGCGCAACCTTGACATACACCTTCATGATTATTTGAGAACTCAGGCATCCCCGTCACCACCTTCCCTGCTTTGGGAAGGGCCTTGTAGCTAAGGTGTCCAAACATCTGGTGCCATAGTTCACTCTGTCGGATAGTATCACATGTCATCGCTCCCAATGGACTTCCTCCAACCTGGTAGAGTGTATCAACTCTAAACCCAATCGTGATAGCTTCCTTGAAGCTCTTCTTCCATATGCGCACCTTTCCATCAGTGAATGCCACATTGAAACCTTTGTCTTCCATGGCCGATATAGATACAAGGTTCTTCTTCAAATTAGGTACATATAGTTCATCCTACAAGCGGAGGACTTGACCTTGAGACAAGTGGAGAGTCATAGTCCCTGTCCCTTTCACGAGATATGTGGCATTATCTCCAAGGATAATTTCCAGATTAGTATCCTTCTCAACTATATCAGTGAGTGCTTCCTTGAACCTAGTGATGTGCCTTGAGGCACCACTATCTATCAACCAGACATCCATAGTGTCGGGTGGAAATGCAACAGAGAGGGTAGATACAAGAATGAATTCATTTCTTTTATCAACAACATTTGATTCCTCATAACTGCAGTTTCTCGACCTTTTGAAAGGTTGACCATTTCCGCCGCAGGAGCCTTCCTCTTTCCCTTGAACCTGTTGTTCCTTTGATTTCCATTCCTCCGGTTGTTGTTGTTGTCATCACCATTGGGAGAATCCTTCTTGAAAGGGCATTCTCTAGCATAGTGACCTGGCCTATGACAAGTATAACACTTGCCCTTTTTACCTTGGGCCCCTACTCTTCTTTTGTTCTTTGGACCACCAAAGTCCTTCTTTCTAGAATGAGTAGCGTAGGCAACATTTCCTTCATTTTCATACTCCTTTATTCTTGTCCCTTCTTGAACGCATCTTGATAGTACTTTGTCAAAGTCAGGTATCATATTATTATTAAGAATGGTAGTGTTGAACACATGCCATTCGGATGAGAGCCCTCCAAGTGCGGTGAGTACCATCTCTCGATCAGCTATTGTCTCCCCAATAGCCAGCAGATTTTTCCTGATCTCGGTCAGCTTCAGGAAATATGATTGAATAGACTCATCCTTGCCTTTCTTCAGATTCTTGAAGAATAGGACTTGATTCGCATTGTTGGCCTTGAACATGTGGACCAACTTATCATACATCTCTTTGGATGTGCCCAGCTCAGAGATGTATGCAACCAGACTCTTGTGAATTGAGTCCCTGATCATCAACTTTGCTTTGATCTCCCCCTTCTTATACTTTGTTTTGGTGGTAGCAGTTGCAGTGGATGGAGGCTCTTGGATTTTACCCTGCACATAGTCCATGACATCTTAGTCTTCTAACATAAGATCCAATGTCATCTTCCAAGCATGGAAGTTATCCTTCCCCGTCAATTTGTCATCAGCCTTGAAGCCATTGTTGTTTGAGGAACCCATCCTCTTCTTCGGTGATTGCTACAAATTAGGGCTTTGTCTTCACCTCAGCTTCGATACCATGTAAATTTATGTAGATGTTCTATGCTTGATGCAACTTTACGCTCTTCAATATTAGATAGCAATCACATAAAAAATAAAGTAAAATGCTGATAGAACATACTAGTAGATCGACAAAAGACAAGCCAGAAATATATAAGTGTGTTGGTGCGTTACGGCGGTCAACAGGATGCTTCAACCAGCAAAGTCTCAATATGGGCAGCCAACCAGCAATGTCACACAACCTTCTAGGATAGCCAAATAGTCGACTCAAAAGTCAACCCAAAAGTCAATGGTCAACGCAAACATCAACAACAGCTAGGTCAACACTGAAAAGTCAAAGTCAACGTCTTGCCTCGGAAATAATGCCAGAAAATGCGGATTAGGGAAATCGAGATTTTGGGTAGTTTCGGGTCGATTTGACCTTGCGTTGACCAAAGTCAACGTTGGTCAAACTTTGTTGCAGAAACCCTAGAACGAAAAACAGAAAGCGCTGCTGCCAGATTTCCCACGTGTGGAGAGAGAAGAGACTCCAAGTGATCGAACCAATCAGATGAGGAGAGAGAATGTGGGAGGATGAGATGAGTGAAATGTCCTCCAACGTTGACCTTATTTATATCCATCATTGAGGGTGTGTGACACATCTCTTGGGGCACAAAACCTTAAGGCCGACCTACACATATTTTGAATATATTAAAAATAAATTCAAAATAAATGTTCTGCTCATCGGATCAAGATGATCTTTAGATCGATCTTGCACCTCTCTGAAAGAGGAACCGAATAAAAATATTGGTATCTTCGTCTGAGCATCATAACATGGGTTTTGGACCTAGTTATCCAAGTTTAACAGAGTTTTCTTCCAATCTTTCAGATTCCAAATCCGATCTTTCTACAACTTCTCTGCACTTGCATTGCTTCAATACTCTAATATGGAGCTAACCTTTCGCTCTGATACCAAATGATGCAATGCCAGATCTAATTCACCCTGAATTCGTAACCTTAAAGCACTAAGTCTGCACCACAAGTCTCGAGACAGAGAGTCTAAGCCTTCCTATCCCATCAATCTGATAAAACTGCCTTCATATCAATACACATAAACATGGAAGGGTTAGTTTTTTTAGAGTTTTGCGCTCTCTGGAATACCTAAGCGTGATTGAGTGAATTCATAAGCATAACAACCCGTTGTTCCTCAATACCCACATTCTCGTTTACCTTCAAGACAACTTCAAGTATGAGAATCATTGATGGTGAGAACAGGAACCCATCTGACAGAACAGGAACTGAACTCCAGAATAGGAACAAAATTGCCGGTTCAAAAACATAACTACTTCCTTGGCTACACATGTGGGTTATCATTAACCCTTCATCTGCTATCTCATCCACTTGCCCTGATTGTACCACTCTTACGACCTTGTTCAACTCTCATACAAAAGTCAAATGGAAGAGTTACGATATCAAGCAGGTCCAAGGTTCAATCCCACACAAAGCATCCAAATTCGAAACATTTGAGGGAGATATCAATGGTGGCTCCGAAGTCCTTCTTGTTTGAGGAACAAATGATGCAAAGTTTGGATTCAAATTCTTCAATCACTACGGCTCTGTTCGAATTCCTTTGATTCTACAACTGTCTTGCGCAGATCTTCGTGGTCGATGATAAGACAAACCCTTATTTGCAGCAATATAATATCTAAACCTTAGATCCTTACCTTAATCAAAGACTGGAACTCTTTCTGGAACTTAGGTCAGTCGATTTGTAGGTCGATCGGGTGTGTAACAATGCACAGGTAAAAAGCACAACGATTTATAAAAAAACACAACATTCGACTAATAAATTCTCAATTGATCTAACTGTCTCAATGGCATTTCCATACTCTCCTTGGTTAAAAGCTATGGTTATGTAAAACACTCACAGCATGAAACAAATACAGGTTATTAAACACAATTTATCATTCCAATATGCCAGGGATTTCACCAGCTTAAAACAAAGCCAATTCAATACAAAATCGATGACAGAAAACACCCAGAGGTTTCTTTGTTTTTTCTTCTTTTCTGGCCATTAATGGCTCGATATGCATACATCCATTTCTTATTAAAAAAAACACCTACACAGAGCTCTTTGTTTGACACTCTCCCTCTCCGCTTTTTTCCTTCTCTCCTATCTCCTCTTTCGAAATTAGAACCCAGAATATCAAACTAACTAACTTCTTCCTTCCACAAATGGAGTTACTATTTTTTTAGTGCAAAAAATCCTATCATGATTCAATGATCTAACTACTTGGCTTGATCTCCTTGCAGGGAGGATCAACTTGCCACTTATTCCTACTTCCACTCAGAATTTGACAACAAACTAACTACTTTCATAATTTGTAATTTATAAGAAACTTAGTAATCAATTTTCCTCCAAACCCTTGTTAGCCACAACATGTGAACACACAAGCACATTGCTGGCTAAGTCTAGATGCTGCTGCATCAGTGCCTAGATTTGATGTACTAAGATTCTACTTAATAATAATAAACCTTCATATTTGCTGCACCGGTTTTCCCGCATTGGGTTTTTCCGGGGACATTTGTTCGAAAAATCTGTCTGTCACTTTGTTGAATGAGTGTAATATTCAATAAATGATCTGTATGTGTGTATGCTGCTAGTTGTGTTTACTTCGGTATTTTCTGAATATTTTCTGGAAATAACTTGTATAATTTAATCACAAGTAGGAGAATTAAACCAGGATACTACAGTAGGATTTCTGCATTATTGTATTCAGAAATTCTCACACTTACAAAATATGATGATGCAGTATCATCCTTTGTCATCTTCATTGTTCTTAGTTAATTCTTGAGACTCGATATCTGACCAATATTCTTGATAGCGAACGACTTGAAGAGGGCTTCATACATTTCTTGAGTGGAATCTATATTGGATATGGATGGGATTAGATATTCCTTCACTCCATCTACTATGAGATTCATGGCCAAGATGTCGGTTTCCCCAAATTTCTCCTTTCCTACATCATTTGTAGGTTTGTCACCTTTTCTTTGAACAAGATCCAAAAACTTTATGCCTTGCGAGAATAAGATCTATCCTCTTTTTCCATGCCCTCTAGTTGGAGGCTCCTTCTAGCTTGTTTTTAGACTTCATTGTAATGTCTTTTTTTCGTGATATAGTAAACCTTCTTCTTCTTATCTGATCCTTATCCTTAATGACCTTTTTTTCCTTCCTCCTTTCAATTGATCTTCAAGATGCCTTTTCCTTCCTTCTTCACCTTAGCTTTGATACCATGTTAGAAAACCAGAAAGGCAAAAAAATTTTCTTATGTTGATAATTACTTGTGAGATCTTTGATTTGTTATTAACTTTCTCATGTTCTTCTTTTATCTTTGTTTCATCAAGCATCAGCAAAACGAAATACGAAGATCAATGACATCAGATGTAGGCACTCAGCCAGGGCTAAAACCCCTCTAGGGGAAAACTTAGTCAAACACTTCCACTAGTAAATAAAATTGAGATAGACCAAGAACTTAGACCTAAAAGACCTTCCTCCTCGACTGAGTCAGCCTTCCAATATGATTCAACAAACTTTAGCAGTCTCTTCTTGTCCAACAGCTACAACCCAACAACAACCCATAATTTCGACCCCCAACAACTTCATAATTTTGGCCCAGCTACAATCAGAACTTTGACCCCAACAACTTCAGAATTTCGGCCTAGATACAATCGGAACTTCAACCGTGTGAGAGATAGATTGCCCAAGAACTCGATTTTGGTCTTCCAACTTCTTCAATCCTTCTCCAGCATCTTCGCTATCTTTTTCTGCCTCCAACAACTGCAAATTGAACTTGTTTGGTGAGAGTGCTCAAAATGAGTCGAATTGCTGCCTTTATATAGTGTTTGTGTGAGGTCGAATTCCCTTGATGAGGCCAAATTGTTCTTCTTGAGGCTGACTTGGTGGAGGAGACCTAAAATACCTATTTTACATTAAAATAAATTTCTTTCTTGATAGATGAAGCCCAAGAAGGGTCTTTTACATTATGACATGGACAAGGACATTTCACATAAACCCTAGAAGCCTACAATGGAGGCTTTGACCTAAGAACCATTAACCCAAGCATGAAACCCATGCTTTAATAAGTCAATATCTTTTATAATAAAATTTCTTTTTCTTTCTTTTGACAAATACATTACATCATGACTCAAATAGAATTATGAAGACCGACACTTGTTACATTGTTCAACACCTTAAACCACCATTTGAGAGAGCACATCTAGCCATTGGCTGCCATACATTTTTGTATTTAGGCTCTCTTCTTGGACTCATATACACCCCTTCATATTGAGGGGGGAATGTTGGACACCTAATCTGTTAGGGTTATGGTGTGGAATGTGAACAGTTACTGGAAGTCCAAGAAACTTTGGAAATTGAATCCAACGGTCAAAATATTGTATTTATATTTGTATCATTTTTAATGAAAGGTAACTCATGCCCATTCTTTCATTCGGGTCTGCACATTCCAACAATTTTAAATATGTTAGAGGTGATATAGTGTTAAAAACAATCCTATAAATGTAGCTGGTTTATTACACTAAATCTGTAAAAATTGATGACACCAGTCTAACAATTAATTAAGACATGCAAAATGAAACTAGTCATTTATAGATGTAAATATATAACAATAAGATTTTTCATTGCTAGAATCGAAAGGAACAAATTCTATAGTGCACAACTTGTGCTGGAGATAGGAAAATTTAGAGAATGTTAACGTAGTCCAAGGTAGTAATGTCTAAGTTAATATTGATGTCCAATATTAGATTATACATGTATTGCACTAACATCATCTCATCATAAGCTACTTATGAAACACTTAAATGGCAACTTTCTGTTGGTATGTTTCTAGAAGCAATTAAGCTTATCAGTCAAATTTTTCTAGATGTCTTGGAAAAAAATGAAAGCATGCATGCGTGGCCTATGGCCTTGAAGTGGTGAAACTTTAATATGGATGTTTTTTTCTTTTTTGTATGGAGATATAGTATGATCACTCTGTACTTGTTGATTACCTAATTTCAATGAGTACCGTTCTAACAAATAAGTAAGACATGCAAAATGAAACTAGTCATCCATAGATGTAAATATATAATAATAAAATCTTTCATTGCTAGACTCTAAATGAACAAATTATTTGGTGCGGAACTTGTAACATGTGCTGCAGATAGGAACATTTTGAGAATGTTAACGTAGTCCAAGGTAGTAATGTCTAAGTTAACACTGATATCCAATATTAGATTATACATGTATTGCACACACATCATCTCTTCATAAGCTACTTATGAAACACTTAAATGGCTAACTTCCTATTGGTATGTTGCTGGAAGAAATTAAGCTTATCAATCAAACTCTCTAGAACCAAATACCTGTATTTGGACTCTGTAGGGGCAAAGCTTAAAAACTTACATTTGTATCGGTTAAAAATGAAAAGCATGCGTGGCATCTGGCCTTGAAGTGGTGAGACTTTAATATGGACTTTTTTTCTTTTTCTTTTTTGTAGATACAATATGATCACTCTATACTTGTTGATTACCTAATTTCAAAGAGTACAGGAATCTTGTGCTTGCGCTATCTTTTGAGGTATGCTACATTGGGCTTTGATGTAGGATAATTAATATATTCTACCCTAGGTATGGCATGACTATTAAGGACCTTATTCCAAATGTGATACATTTCTTTATCTTTTACTAGTTGCTGAGGTTTGTTCTTGTTATTCTTGTTCTTTTTTATTCATTTCTTATGGTGGTTGGTAGTGTTGCTTTGATCTTATGTTAAATGTTTCTTTTTTAGGAATTACCATACAAACAATACTTGGGGTAGTCATAATCTATTTTCTTTTGAATGGTCGTTATTCTTATCCTAAACCAATATGTAAATCTGTGGTCTTTTGTTTGAAATGGAGGGAGGAATTTTGAGAATTCTATTGGAGATATTATAATAATAATCAGTTCATATATTTTTAATGTTGTTGGCCCTTATATCATTGCTATGGTAAATACTAGGTAACCATTAATGTGTAATACCCATATGAGTTGTTAGCTGTGTTTTTGTTTTGTTATGGAATAGATCTACCAATAATGCTTTTGTATTTCATATCTATGGTGTTGATGCCAAGTCACCAATATTTTCTAACATAAATAATGGGCCAATAAAGGGTTTTGCAACACATTATGAGAAAAATTTCTGTTACTTGATGTATATGTGATTCTATTCCAAAGATTGTCTTAATTTTGTTTGGTTTGACTTAGAGGGATTTTCGTGCTCTTTCATTTGTATGCACCATTTAAGGTTTTTGGCCTCATTTATTAAAGAGACTGGTATATTCAATCAGTGTGGAAAAAGTCGGCAAAAAGTCCCGACCTTTTGAAAAAATCCTGAATTTTTCCCGGAGCCAACTTTATCGGCCGACTTTTTCGAAAAAATCGTGAGTGAGGTAGTTTCTTCAATAATTTTTTAATTTTTTTTGGAAAAAATCAGGATTTTTTCCAAAAATGAATATGTTTGTATTTTTTTAGTTTTGCCGACTTTTTCAAAATACTCCCGACTTTATCGAGTTTTTCAACTTTTGGACCCTTGCCGATTTAATCGCGACTTCGACTTTTTCCACATTGTATTCAATGCTAGATATTGCATGGGATTATTAGAGGCTTTTATCTAATCACCTCTTTCTTTCAATCTATCTTTGCTAATTGTGTTGGATATTACCACTCAAAGTTGCTCTTATGTGAGAAATCCATACAACATGAGTGCATCCTGAGGGGATCTAGGGAAGGTTACTCACTATCACCAAACTAGCTTTTCCTCTCACTTAGGTTAATTCTCCTCTTGCACAAGGAAGGTATCCCTAGAAGGTGTATGAGAAACCATGCATATAGAATGGATGGTGGATCACTGTTGATTAGTGGTTGTCATTGATGTCAACCCAAGCAACACCACGTGTTTCCTCGCCTTTTTTAGCTCAAAATGGCATGGCAATTCATAGATTATTGTGTTAGGATCACTCTAGATAGATTCTCTTCGTCGAGATGTTTCCAGTGGTATGTGGTATGCCACATAGTTCTTCACGGCATGAGAGATATTCAAGCTTGAAATTGAAGACCCCAACTTGTGGGTAATGCTAGTATCCTTCAAATTATAACAAATGTATAAAGATTTGGCTATGATCTTGTAGAAGATCAAGCTATGGCTCTTAGTTTAGAATAAAATTTTCATTATTCAATATAATTATGTCAAAGTATGTCAAGATTCATGAAAATTGTCATTGATGTCTTGAGAGGTTGAGTTAAGTGGGTCTAGGGTCATGTTTCATCAAAAGATCATGAGTGAGGTCATGTTGTCATGTCTTGTCATCATGGGCACAGATTTTTAGGGTCTCTTGGGTCAGTCGGAGTGTCAAATCATAATCAGTCATGACATCACTCTAGTACAATACTCTGAAAGGTTTGTTGAACAAAGTCTGTAGGGAGTGCTGCGCTTCTACCAAGGCATCAAATTTTGATGAGGAATTAGGATTTTTTGCACTTTTGTCCATATAGGAGGTTTTTGTGAATATTTGGATCAACTCCAAATCATTTTTCTCAATCGGAAGATTAGAGCTTCGTCAAGTCATGAAGATGGAGGTGCATTGCGCAACTGCGTTGCGCTTCTGTTGAAAGAAAACGGTTTGGGGTTTGAAGGTTTGTGTACGGCCTAGAAGTTTTCTCATGGGTTTGAGACATTGTATGTACCATTCCATGCCATCCTAGTGTGAAAATTCGTAATCCCGAATCCCTACTGCAACAATCTGATGTTATTTCTCGTACTTGTTAATTCTCATACACCGTTGTTTTTGGACAATGTTCCCGGAGAAACCCAATGTGGGAAAACCAGTGCAACAGTTGAGGGTTTGTATATTATGCAGTAGTTTCTGAATACAATCTTTGGATGCCTAACTGACTATCCGATACAGAGAATTTGACTGGCAGAAAATTAGTGAGAAATACCTCACACTATCATTGGCGATCCCACACTGATTCAACCTCTGAATGGCTAGCCACATGTTGCCTTTGCGCAGTCACTGTGTTGCCACTGCGCTGCTCTGCGTCACAACTAATAGGGACTGCGTCACTCCCTTTGGCTGATCGAACTGCTAGCTGGATGCTCGATCCTCTGGCCCTCTGGCCTCACACCCTGACTCCTGGCACTGGATCTAATCTGCTCCTCAGCAAATTTGCAGATCTCCTCACAGGCTCTGCGATGCCTCAGCGTGGCTCTATGCTGCCTCTCTGGATCTCTCTCTGCCTTCTCTGCAATGTATTCTCAGATTAGGAAACCACCAACTGGAAAACTATCCCTGCCCCTTAATGCAAGAAATCTCCTCGATGACTTCTTCGGGAACTGCTGCGCTGGTCACTTGAGAAATCGATCTATTGATCTCCACTCGATGTGCCTTCCAAATGCCCATCGAAGTCCTTCTTATAATCTTCTCGTTGATCAATCACTAATCCACATTAGATTCTAATCGATGGCTTAGATCATATTGACTCGATCTCCGTCTTTTTCTAGAAGATTCATGCTCAATTTAATTAATTCACTTTAATTATTTTAATTTCCTCAGTTTAGACTTAGGCATCTATTAAAAATAATTAATAAATTTAATTAAACCTCTTCCAGGTGGAATATCCCAAAACAATGTTGGGTATTTTGGAATACATGTGTCCTAGCCTCCCTGCGAATTTTGAGGCTTAGAGCACATCCGATGTTGAGATTTTGGGTAGCATCGGATGTGCTCTAGCTCCGAAACTTTGTGGAGAGGCTAGAACACATGAGATCTCCAAGACCCATAAATCGTTTGGAGAAATTCCACCCGGTGTGAAAGTTATTCAATAAATTAATTATTTCAATGGAGACCTTAAGTCTGACTCAGGGAAATTAAATAATTAAAGTGAATTAATTTAGACATATGGGTGAGAATGTTCTAAGCTAAGTCACCTGATACGGGGATACGGGGATACGGGGATTCGAGAAACGGATTCGGGATACGATGACCCTCGGAACAGGACACTTCCGGAATAGGATACAATATATATTATTTTATTAAAATATATATATATATATATATATTTTAAAAATATATATTAATATATTAAAAATTAGATATTTTTTACACAAATTCATACAAATTCATTGATTCAAACATAGATTTAAGATCTTAGATACTCATACATGATACATTGAAATTTGATACATTGATACATCATACAATTGTCAAATTTACTCAGAAAGACAAGATAGTAAGATACTGTATTTTTCTCATTAAGTCATCAGAATCAAAATGTGTTACATAAGTGCACTGCCAATGGCAAATAGAAATAGAAAATACAAAAAAAATACAGTCTACAAGACTACAAGCCTGAAGCCTCAATGAGTCAGAGTTAATGAGTCATCAATCCTCATCATAATCAACGTCACTGTCCTCATCTCGATCATCATGCTCACCACTGCTCTCCTCTGGCTCTGATGCATCCTCCTCCTCTATCATCTTTGCATCTGTTGGTGTGGAGGATGGCGCTTCTACTCTATCATCAAATGTGACAGGCTCTAGCATTGGCGCATTGAGATCCAAGTTGGCCAATGCCAACTCAACACTACTGTCCAGACCCATATCATCAGGAAAGACATCCCACATCTTTGTCTTTTGCTTCAACCAATCCTCCCTCTACCTATAGATGAGACGAAGGTTGGTGTGCACATACACCATTATCTCTGCCTTGGACTGCTCAAGCCTGCTCTTCTTCACACTATACAAACTCCCATATGTGCTCCAATTCCTCTCGCAACAATCACAAAATGGTGAGAAAGAATGAGTCAAATTTGGTTTTTTATAACCAAAAATCGCACTTTTTGAAACAGAGAATCCGGTTGTACGGGATTCGGCCGTATCTGTACAGGGTATGGTCGAGATTCGTCGTACCCTCTACGGATACGGCCGAATCCCAAGAATCCGGTACGAATCCTGGAGAATCGTATCCGATTCGCCGGTTTCGGGATTCGATGGCCCTGGGGGACGAATCTAGTTTCTTAGGTTCTAAGTGACGTGGATGAAGTCATTTCTAATCCTAGCCGTTGATTAGAGATTAGATTACGACTGTTGATTTCTCAACGAGAAAAGTATTAAAGGAAGGCTTGGAGTCAGTTGGAGAACACACATAGAGTAGTGGCACTTGAGCTAAGTTGAAATTATGGGGCGCGGTTTGTTGAGAGTTTTCGAGTGAGCTTGCAGTGCTGGTGAGGGATAGATTGGCGAGGGATATTCAGATTTGAGGCCGAGAATACTAAGGCAGAGAGGCAAATCCGTACCAGGCAACACAAAAACTAGTAGGAGGGATGTAGCCCAGCCAAGTTCATGCAGAGTTAGCGCAGAGGCTGACGTAGGGCCTTTAGGGTGGCGCATAGGCAGCGTTGAGCCCAGAGGGGTGACGCGGGAGCAGCTTGTGCAACGTAGTGGCTATGCTGGGCAGGAGAAGTTGACGCTGATGCTGTAGGAGCAACACTGGGGTTCCAATGGGCTAGAAAGGGCTCGTATTCAGTGTTTTTAGAGGAGTGCTTCCTCGGTTGAATCAACCATATTTTCTGTCCCTAAGTGATAAGTACATCTGCTGTGAAATTATCTGTTGGGCAAACCATTACTGGTGCCCTTGATTGTATTAAGAAATTTTTCTTAATAAACACACCCTCTAAGAGCTGCTGCATCGGTTTTCCCGAATTGGGTTTTTTCGAGGACATTGTCTAAAAAATATTGTGTCCTTTGTCACGTGTGCGTTATGATTCAGTAAATGATCTGTATGTATGTGTAGGTTGCAGTTGTGTTTGCTTTGATATTTTACTGAAGATTTCAGAAAATAACTTGTTAATTAAATCAAAGAAGTAGAAGTAAATCAAGATACTGCAATAGGGTTTCTATATTTAGAAATTTTCACATGGTATCAGAGCGATTACAGATCAAGTTGAAGCTATTAGCATAACACTGAATAATTTTTAGCTCCCAATTAGCAATAGCTAATTGGTAATATTAATTTTGCTCAGATTTTGCTTTTATAATGTTCAACCATAAATAAAAAGGGTGCTGGGACCCATAACCCAACTTAGGAGAAATAATCTTCTTAAAGTCACATGACCAACATGATGCTTTCAACGTGGGACCCAGGGGGAGCAAGTGACAACGCAGGGCGAGGGACATCGCGGGGATAGCGTGGGCCAAAAACCCAATGGCAGTGTGGGCTAAGACAATGCAGAGTAGGCTAGGCAACGTGGCAAGGAGGACAACGCAGCGTAGTGGGGCCCAAGGGAATGTGAGGGTCTCAAGCATAAAAGGGAGTGAGGGCCTAGCTTCTCATTCATTCTATCATTCATCTTCAGAATTTCTGTCTAACAGATAATGAGCACGCTTACGCTGTTTGGCTAAGTCTACAAGTGTTGTTCAGCACGCGGGTGTCTCTGAGCGGAGATCCCAACCTCAGCCTCAAGGGACTTCAAGTGCCCGCTCAAGTGAGGAGCTTTACCATAAGTTTTTAGAGCAGAGAATGTAGAGCCATCATCCAGGAGTTACGCAGTTCATCAGGTAGCAAAGTCACTGAGAGAGGTTACGCAGTCTTTGGAGGAGGGTAGCTCCGGGAGTGAGGGAGATTCAGGAGTTTCAGTCCGGGAGAAGTGAGGGGATCAACCCTTCACAAGTTGTGTTTTGGAGCAGTGAGTGGCAACGTTTCCTGTCATTAGGTCCAGAGGCCAGCATACTCACCAGGAGTGCATAATTTTTCCCAAGGGGGTCAAATTCCAGGGTCAACATTTCTGAAATTCCTTCCTGGGTTTTTCTGGGCTTTGTGGGGAGAGTTCATAGCCAGAGTTTCAGAATTTTCTGAGCAGGGGAACAACCCCAAAGAGCAACTTTATTCCAGCCAGTAGCAACACTTTCCAGCGGCAGCAACAACTCAGGGAGTTACGCAGTCACAGGGGAAGCAACCATCTAGAGCAGGGTTTGGAGAGATCTTTCAGCTTGCCTTGAGCAAGCCAAGGTGCCATCATTCTAATCACCTTCTTGTACTCATTCCCTATTTCCAGATATATAATAAAATGGCTCAACTTTCCTGAAATGTTTGCAGTGATTTTTATGGTGCATCTCTGTTATTTGTAGTTTGGTTTATGTTGCTTTGTATTGTTGTTTATTTCCTATTCGGAATATTACAGTGGTATCAGAGCTCATAGACTTGGCTCAGCCTGTGGAGCAGATTAGTCTATGACACTCAGAGACAAAGAATACATCACCTACCGGAAGCAGCATTACAGGAGTAGAGAGCGGAGGATCGAGCCCATATTTGGTGAAGGGGATTGCGTTCCAGTAGAGGACGTAGAGGAGGAAGCACCCATGGTAGATGAAGTAGATGATGAGAAGGAGTTCGGTAATCTCCTCTTGAAATCTGTAGAAGAACTCTCCAGAAAAAGAAAGGAGATGAGTCAGAAGAGTGCTAGGGAGAACAAACAGCGTGAAACCCTAAGGGGATTTCACATCGGGGAAGGGTCCGACATTTCTCATCACACACAGGAGCAGAACACTGCACAGCAAGTGGTGCTATGCACTACCCCGCGTTCCACTATGTCCACATTCTTGACTGCATGTGTAGGAACGGGAGGATCGCGAGAGGCGGAGATGGCTCATTACGTGGATTATTTTGCAGAATATCAATCATAGGTGCGGGAGTTTGCAGAAGCCCTCACTTTCCACGATTTTTGCCAGTTGAAGAACAATAGCAGACTTCGCAACTAGAATAGAGGAGGTGGGTACACGCAGGGAGGTGAATTGCAATGTACCATGGGCAAATTTTTCTTGCCAACATATGACGGGTCATCGAAATGTTCAACAAAAGATTAGGTGGAAAACCTAGACATTTACTTTCAGCTGAACCAGATGGTGGAGGTGGTGGCCATCAAGGTTGCAGCGCTGCACCTTGAGGGGCATGGGATGGCCACGTTGGGTCACTTAGGAGTGACAACGCATGCAGAGTTCACTCGAAGATTGGTGGAGAGATTTGACCGGAAGGATCTCAAAGAGCATTTTGTCGAGCTGACCAAGCTCAAGCAGTCCGGGAACCCAGAGACTTACATCTCCGAGTTCTTGAGACTTTCAGTGATGGTGCCAGAATTGTCCGCAGCCAGGAGGATTTACATGTTCATCCCATGAATTCCACAAGTTGGAATTCCTAATGAAACACTTGCTTCCTCTCTTGGTTGGTGAACCTTCCAATGAAGATTCCATTAGAAAATCTTGAGGATCTTGGGTATCCCCATCTAGCAAATGTTTCCTTTTGACTGATGTGTGATGAGCTTTGTCCTGGATGCCTTTTTCCTTTTCATAAGTGCCACTAGTGTTTTCAATGAGGTTCCCAAGAGCTATATCCTTCATAGTTGACTGCCATAGCTATCCTTCATGTTTTCCTATGATGATGTCACGAGCTCTTGCTTCTAATGCTTCTATGATGCCATGATGCATCTGTTATGCTTCTACATTACAACAGGAAAACTTAGAAACTAGAAAAGAACTAGGAGAGGAAGACTATCTCAATACTGAAGATCTATTACTTCCTCCTTTTTGGACCTTCTTCTTTTTAGCTTCCTCCACTTCCTCAGTGATATGGGCTTCTTCTCTTCCTCTTTTGTTATTGTCCTTTTTGAGCTTAGGACAATCTCTCCAATAGTGCCCATATTCTTGACACCCATAGCATTGTATTTTAGCCATGTTCTTCTTTTTATGATGACCAAACCTTCCAAATTTTCCCTTACTTCTTGTCATTGCAGTATATGCCTGATTCTGCTCACCTGATCCCACATCAGATTTTGCCTTTACCCTGGATTCTTCAATCTTGCATAGTGACCACAGTTCATGGAATGGAGTAGCTTCTTTCATCCCATAAATACTTGAAGTCAAGTTACCCCACTCCTCCGGTAGTGTGTTTAGTACAACTGTATTCATTTCCCTGTCAGACATTAATTATCCCAGATCTTGAAGTTGATCGATGGTCTCAGATATCCTCATAAAGTATGAGGCTATACCTTCTTCTTTTGACATCTTCAACGTGTAGAGTTCTTGCCTTAGAGAGATAGCTTCTCCAACAGTGCTTACGGAATACAACTCTACTAGTTTGTCATAGATTTCTTTTGAAGTTTCGAGTTTGGATACATATGGGATGAGGGGATCCTTGATAGATTCTATGAGAATCCTTTGAGCCCTAACTTCCCCTTTCATATACTTTGCAAGAGCTTGAGCATCTTCTTTTCTTGGTTTAGTGATAGATCATTTGACATGTTCCATAACCTCATTTTCAATGGGATTCAGATTTGTCCTTTTCTTCCATGCAAGATAGTTTTAATCCCCAACCAATCTGTTGCTTTCCTTGCAAAAAGACATTTTGACAAGTGTGATACGACATGTCTATTTGAGGAGTTTATTAATTCAATCTTGAAGTCGACTTGCAGGAGAGGTCTTGTGCTTGTCTTGGAGGGCTTTTACACTTATTTAATGACTCGTACAAATGTGTAACATGCCCAAGAAGGATCCTTCATACATGACATAGACTCAATTTGACTTTTATGACTAGATGACAAATGCTAAAGGCTCACAATGGGAGCCATCACTAAAAATGAAATTCCTTGCTCATGAAACCCATGAGACAAGCATTACAATAATAATTCTATTTTTCTTCTTTACATTAATTACATAAAATCACAATTATGAAGACCGAACCTAGTTACACTTTTCAACACTCGTTCTTAACTAGGGAGGTATTCATAATGGTACTTGGTCATTCTCAATTTGAAGAATTTCTCATAAGAAGAGTCAGATTGGTAACCCATCTGTTTAACATCGTATCAACCAACATTGTCACATAGCAAGGCCTTGACTAACAACTTTATCTCTCCGTGAGATTTGAGCACAATGTTGGCAGAGACCAATGATGTATAGACACCCTCATCATTGTCTCTCTCAGAACATACCCCACTTAGGTTCTCACGGTGTGTTCCACTAGGACTATTCTTATCTTGGATTCCCAATTGGTTTCAAATTCCTACAAATCGCCTCAAAATAGCAGAACCGTGGATTCGATTTTCAGATCTGCAATTTCGCAGAAGGATCGCCCAAGGATCTGTACAGACGTGGTTCTGACCTTGGATCCTTGGAGGGGGGGGGGAGGATCGTGCAACATTGTGCTGGGGGTTAACCAACCTCATTTGGGCTCTGGATCAAGGCATACCCATTAAGTAGTGTCAAGAGAAAGTTGGGGGTATGTTGGGTCCATTGGTACATCATCAAGAATCCTCCATGCCAAACAAGAGAATCTCAATATTTTAGCATTTGAGGGTTCTCTGGGGTATCCATCAACTGCTAAGATCATCAAAGTGCCAAACACTTTGCTACATAGGGGCAACGCTACATTTGCAAGATCATCATACTCTTTCAGAGTGTAGTATGGCTTGGGAATCATTTGGAGTAGGGTGCCTTTAAGGCCTCCGCCACTCTGGACCACCTAGCAAACCCATCTCAAACTCAAGTGAAAGAAACCATATTCTTGGGATTTTATTAACCCTTTGACCAATAAAATGTCTCTTTGACCCTATTTTGGGGCTTCGACCCTCAAATCATAAACACAATTTTGGTTTGTCTAATCACTAAACTAGTAGACAGAAAATGTTTGAGTCCTAGAGTTTTAATCTCTCAACCCATTAGAATGAACGATTAGTTTCTTTACGTCCCAAACCTACTGCTTTGGGTCCAAAACCCCACTTTTAGGTAAATCGCCCAACCAACTACCTATGGTGGGTTTTCCCTTCTCGGAAATACCTTCTAAGCTAGCCCAAAATTCCAACGCAACCTTATTTTACCACCCCTTTGGTGTGCCTTTTACTTCTTTTAGATAATACTTTTTAATTGGTGCATAGCTCAAGGATCAAAGCTTGCTTTTTTATGATATAACATTTCTTTTACCCCATAGGATGAGGTAGTTTCTCGCTCATTAGGGTTAGGACATGTAAGTGTTTCTTTTGATGAGGTGGATCATCTGTTGAGATTTTTGAGTGTTGGGGTAGCATCGGATGTGCTCTAGCTCCCAAACTTTGTGGAGGGACTAGAGTACATGAAATCTTCAAGTCTCGGAAAGGGATTTGAGAAATTTCATTCTGTTTAAGAGAAAATTAATTAATTAATCTTTCTAATTAAGGGCCCTAAGTCTAACTTAGGAAAATTAAAAGATTAAAGGTAATTAATTTAAACATGTGATGAACATGACTCAAGTCACACGGATCAAGCTTTCTTTTAATCTTAGCCGTCGATTCAAGATTAGATCACAGTTGTTGGTTTCCCAACGAAAAAAGTATAAAGGAACGGCTTGGGGTCAGTTGGAGAACACACAGACGGAGGCAGAGCACTAAGACTAAGCTGGAATTCTAGGGCGTGGTTTGCTAAGAATTTCCAAAAGTGTTTCAGCTGCAGCGAGGGGTAGTATTGGCAAGAGGGATGATCTGATCCTAGTCCAAGAGTCAGCAAGAGGCAGAGAAAGCGGCAGTTAGAGCAGCACAGGGGGGTAGCAGCTACACAACAGTTATGCAGCAGCTGCGCAGTGCAGAGGCTTCAGGTGCTATGCAGGCCCAGAAAGGGCAGCGCAGAGGCAGTAGGAGGCCATCAGGGCTTACGCAAGCCTAACTAGGGCAGCGCAGGGACAGCGTAACCCAGTCTGGGGCTACGCAGGCCTCTCCTGAGCAGTGCAGAGGCACACACAGGCTAGCAGAGCTGACGCAGAGGGCTTTAGAGTAGCGCTGGGGTTTCTGAAGACAGAAAATGGCGGAGTTCTGTAAATCCCGTTTGAGGGTGTGAATCAGTCAGTTTCTCAGTCTCCAGAACAGAGGTATTGCTGTAGATTTTTGTATTTCTCTGTCAGGTTAAACATTAAGGTGCCCAGATTTGATGTACTTAGAATCTACTTAATAATAAAAACCCTCCAACAACCAAGAGATCGGTTTTCCCGCATTGGGTTTTTCTGGGGACAATTGTCCAGAAAATCTTGTGTGTCACTTTGTGTAGGTTGTTAAAGTGTTTACTTCGATGTTAATACTGAACATTTCAGATTAATAACTTGTATAAGTAGGAGAAGTAAATCATGATTTAACAGTAGGGTTTTTGCATAAGTAATCTTCAGAAATTTTCACATGGTATCAGAGTGATTGTAGATCTAGCTGGATCACCAACAAGAAGACTGAAGAATCCTTGCTGCAAAAAGCAGCAAAGAAAGCAGTAGCAGCCGCAGAATCCAGACCAGAGAAGATAGCGTAGCAGCAAAAGGGAGCGGAGCCACGCAGAGGCCAGAGTGACGCAGTCTCCACGCAGGCCCACATACTTACTGCGCAGAGGCAGCGCAAAGGCTTTGTTGGGACTGTCTGCTCACACAGAGGCTAGCCAGGGTGACGCAGTCCTGAAGCTGTTGCTGATTCAGAGTGCTGAAAACAGCGCTGCAGAGCTTCAGTAGTTGCTGGTGGGGTTAAATTTCTGAAGGTGCAGAAATTAGCATGAGCACTAGTTGACAAAGAGTGGGAGGAGAACAACTTCTTAGAAGATTTCCAACCAAAGAAATCTGCAGATCGATTAACAGATCGAAGAGAGCTGATTCATTGTGATTCGCAGAATTCCAAGAGAGGGAGTCAGTTGTCAGAGGGAGCAGAGGGTGCCTTTCTCGCCAAGGACCCTAGATCCGAGTCTCTAGCATAGAGAGAAGGATTCGTTCCGACAGATTTATTGAGCAGATGGCACCTCAAGGACTACGTGATCAGGATAGGTTGGATGACTTGTCCAACTTTGCAGTCTAGAAGGCCAGAATCCTGGTAGTCATAGAATCATACGGTCTGAGGGAGCATGCAGAGAATGTCTTGGCCACGCCAATCGATGCGAAGCTCCTGGAGAAGCATGAAGAAGCAGCGGCACATGCCAAGCACTTCATCATGGACGGTGTCAAATATCATGTAGTTCCTCACATAGCCGAAAAAACAACGGCTCATGATATGTGGGTGGCTCTGACCACACTATATGAAGGAAGATTCATCCAGAGGAGAATGCTTCTAGAAAATAAGATGAGGTTATTCATGATGGCCAAGGGAGAAGAGATCGAACCCTTCCTTTTCAGGTTATAGGTGATCAGGGATCAGTTGATTGCCATGGGAGTGAAAGTGGAGGATGATGTTATGGTGAGGACTGCACTCAATGCAGTCACATAGGACTGGGAAACCTTTGTCCAAAGTATCTTGGGCAGAGCGGACCTTCCCAACTAGGACAGTATGTGGGCAATCCTCCGACAAGAAGAACTCCGTCAGTTCACCAAGAGACAGTACAAGACCAGATCAAGTAAAGTGAAGAAGGAAGAGGAAGATGATGCAGCCTTGGCATCAAAGAGGCAGCAAGGGAGAAAGAAGCGTGATATGTCAAATATCAAGTGTTTCCATTGCGGCGAACTAGGACAT
Organism: Pinus albicaulis; assembly: GCA_034641835.2. NCBI lineage: Eukaryota > Viridiplantae > Streptophyta > Pinopsida > Pinales > Pinaceae > Pinus > Pinus albicaulis. The sequence goes on along the minus strand of CM076575.1, from coordinate 923,626,226 downwards.
ATTGCCAACAATTGTCCTTAGAAGAAAAAGGACAAGGAAGCTTCTAGCTCCAAGGCTGCTGTGGCGGACGATGGCTCCGAAGATGACATAGCTATGAGCGCTCATGAAACACGAAAGTGGGGTGACATGGATCTATAGAGCAGCTACAGAGTGGTGGCGGGATACTTGAGTAGCCCAACTCTTGGATCACATCTGTGTTACGGGAGCCTTAAGACAATAGCGAGACAAGTGGAGCAGTGGGTGCAGAGAATCACAGATGGAGCATAGGCGGAGCTGGATTCTGAAAGGGGGAAACGCAATGTAGATGCAACAACACTGTAGCAGCGCAGCGTAGAGGGGCTGATGTGACTTCAATAGTGTAGTGTAGGTTAGCTTACGCAGAGCAGAGCTGCAGCAGCGCAGTGGCTTCAAGAGGACAGAGTAGAGCAGCAGTCTATGGAGCTTCAGTGATGAGGAAGCAGCCCAACTGACTTGTCTGTCAAAGATTGGGCAAGAGTTTTCAGTTGTTTCTCTCAGCAACTGAGTTGCAATGCAACAGTTGGCAGCACAATGTAGCAAATCAAGAGGGAGCTGCAGTACAAATGTGGCAGTGGCGGTGGCAGCGTCATGGGCAATAGTACGGGAGAGCAGCAACAACACAGTGATGAAGGACAACAGGCCAAGCATCAGTGCAGATACCCACACCAAAGATCAGTGCAGAACTTCGGGGTGAAGTAGTGTTTTGCTAGAGAACATTCCTCGCTAAGAGGGAGTGTTGGGGTAGCATCGGATGTGCTCTAGCTCCCAAACTTTGTGGAGGGACTAGAGTACATGAGATCTCCAAGACCCAGAAAGGGATTTGAGAAATTTCATCCTGTTTAAGAGAAAATTAATTAATTAATCTTTTTAATTAAGGACCCTAAGTCTAACTTAGGAAAATTAAAAGATTAAAGGTAATTAATTTAAACATGTGATGAAAATGACTTAAGTCACACGGATCAAGCTTTCTTTTAATCTTAGCCGTTGATTCAAGAATAGATCACAACCATTGGTTTCCCAACGAGAAAAGTATAAAGGAAAGGCTTGGGGTCAGTTGGAGAACACACACACGGAGGTAGAGCACTGAGACCAAGCTGGAATTCTAGGGTGTGGTTTGCTAAGAATTTCCAAAAGTGTTTCAACTGCAGCGATGGGTAGTATTGGCGAGAGGGATGATCTGATCACAAGCCAAGAGTCAGCAAGAGGTAGAGAAAGCAGCAGTCAGAGTAGTAGAGAGGGGGCAGCAGCTACGCAACAGTTACACAACAGCTACACAGCGCAAAGGCTTCAGGTGCTACGCAGGCCCAGAAAGGGCAGCGTAGAGGCAGCAGGAGGCCATCAGGGCTTACACAGGCCCATCTAGGGCAACGCAGGGACAGCGTAATCCAGTCTGGGGTTACGTAGGTCTCTCCTGAGCAGTGCAAAGGCACACGCAGGCTAGCAGAGCTGACACAGAGTGATTCAGAGCAGCGCTGGGGTTTCTGAAGACAGAAAAGGGTTGAGTTCTGTAAATCCCGTTCGAGGGTGTGAATCAGTCAGTTTCTTAGTCTCCGGAACAAAGGTATTGCTGCAAATTTTTGTCTTTCTCTGTCGGGTTAAACAATAAGGTGCCCAGATTTTCTGTACTTAGAATCTACTTAATAATAAATTCCCTCCAACAGCCATAAGACCGGTTTTCCCGCATTGGGTTTTTCCGGGGACAGTTGTCTAGAAAATCTTGTGTGTCACTTTGGCTATGTGCATGTATTCAGTGTAGATCTGTATCTGTGTAGGCTGTTAAAGTGTTTACTTCGATGTTAATATTGAACATTTCAGATTAATAACTTGTATAAGCAGTAGAAGTAAATCGTGATTTAACAGTAGGGTTTCTGCATTAGTAATATTCAGAAATTTTCACATCAGCAAGTGCTTAGGACCTGGGTGATGGCTAATGATGGGGTAGAGTTCATGTTAGGCTTTTGCCCATGCGCTACCTTGTATCCCGATCATCTTTTGCAATTTAATTTTGCTTATCTTTTTTCTTCACTGTGGCCATCTTATGCTTTTTTATTCTTTTAGCTACATTAACCTCCAAGGCAATGTTTTTACGCCCTACCCAAATATGTGGATAAGTGAGTGCCAATTCCTAGTAAACCAATGATAATTAACCCGAAGAATGGAGAAGATATTAAGGAAATGATGTGACATGGAAAATGCTAAGTATGGAAACGGTAGTGGACAAGCTACTTTAATCCAAGTTTCCCAAGTAGTGCTACTTCGATGACTCTAAAGCCTTAGGGAAGGTCCCATTGGACTAGGGATAAAGATTAAATCCCCTGGTAAGGTGAGAGAACGAGAAGGAGAAGTGAGACTCCCCGAATTAGAGACCTCCATCAAATGTAATGTTTCCATGAATAGATGGGCTTCCATAAAGTTGATTTCCCCTAGGTTGGTCCAATAGCTCCAAGAAACTAGTTGCAAATTTCCATCAATGTGATGAAAATCACAAAGTGTAACCTGATACAATATGAGATATAATAGTGTCGAACTCCGCCCTGTGCCAGAGGAGACCTAACCTAAGGTGAGTAAGACAATTATTGAGGTGACAATGGGTGTTTGTACTTGATAGTTGGACTTCAAATATCTTTTAAGTCCAAATTTTAGAGATAACAGTGGACACACAACAACAGTACAATGAGTCAGATACCAGAATAGAAAACTTCAGAGAGAGATAGAGCATGCAAGTAAAAAAGGAGATGGTTACAGTGTACACATATGATACACACTTCTCTATATTGCATATTTATAGAAGTATAGAATTGTTGGAGTGACTGTGTTTGACCTCTCTTGGAGGTAAAAAAAAAAATGCTTATTTAGGTGGGTGATTGAGTGTGACCAATCCACCTATGTATTATGTATGAATGAGATTGGAGAAAAAGTAAAAAGTGTGATTGATAATAATGATACATGGTTTATCTATGACCACTTTGAACTTAGGGATCAAGTCTCATCAATTTCTCCTCGTAGAGAGAAAATAATCCCAAATTTCTGCAAACGGTGTTTGCAATCCAACAATGGACATCATAAGTTGTAGTTCTGTGTCTTGGTAGAAAAAAGGGTGAGCCTCCTTTGAAATGTGACCTGGTACATCTTTTCATGTTTGGGTGTAATATCCCCAAATTAGCAGTCAGCTAATTGCGATATTAACTTTTATTAATGTTGGAAAATCCTAATGTTGGGCGGAAATAAAATGGGTAGGGGACCCACATTTAATAATTAGGCCAAATAAAGTCTTTTCCTAAAGTCCCTAAGGGAAAATTGCGGCTCTAGTGGTGGGGTCGAGTTGGCCTTAGGTGGCAGCGTAGAAGAGGCACGAAAAGGACAGTGTGGGATTGGCTAGAGGAAGGCAACACGTGATTGGCCAAGGAGAGGCAAGCGCAGGGCAAGATGGACCCAAGGAATACGTTGGGCCTCAATGGACAAAAGGAAGAAGGGAAGGCTCTTTTCGACATTCATTCATTTATCTTATTTCTCTTGGTTATTTTGACTGAAGCACGCTTGAGCCGAAGAGCCATGTCTGCAGTGTTGTTTAGCACACGAGATCATCAAGCAGAGATCTCAACCTCTACCTCGGGGGACTTCGAGTGCCCGCTCAAGAGAGGAGTTCTACATTTTGGTGAGGGAACTACACAACAACACCAACAGGAAGAGCGTAGCCCCTTTAGGTTTGCGCATAGATAGAGTAGACTGTGCAATGATTGCGCAGTTCAGTTCGGTGTGGGTGCCAGGAATGTGTACAGCAATGGAGGTTTAGTAGGAGATTTGGAGGGGAGGTTAGCCACCTCCTACCATGGATTCTGGTAGCTCTCCGGAGGCATTTTCCAGCAGATTCATCTAGAGGTTCGATTTACCCAGCATCGCAATGAGCTAAGCCCAAGAGGGCCAAATTCTGAAATCAAGCTTTGGGCGAACCCTTTTTGGGGTTTTCTGGGTTTATTGAGGAGAAGCCAAGATTAATTTGGCAAAATTTTCTGGGCAGGTTTGAGGTGTCAAATCGATATCCTATCGCAGTCAACAACTAGAGGAGCTAGAGGAAATTGGACCGAAATTCTGGGGTCAACATCTGGCCAATTCCTTCGTGGGTTTTTGTGGGTTTGGTGAGCAGAGTCTAGGGTTAAAAGCCTGGAATTTTCTGAGCAGAGGAAGTAACCAAACCAACAGTCCGAAGTCAGCCAGCAGTAGCATTTCTAGGCTAGGCGGCGCAGAGACTGAGCCACGCAGGGGCACTTTCAGCCATAGTTTTTTCTTGGGTTTGAGTTGTTCTTCAAGCCTGCCTTGAGCAGACCCAGGTGCAAACTTTTCAGCACCTCAATTGTACACTTTCTCGATATATTAATAAAATGGCTCAGTAGTTATTTTGTCTCCAGTTTGTGTGTTTTAATGGTGTTTTCATTTTTCTATAGTTACTTGTCTATTTGTACTTTTATTACTGTTAATCCGCATTTGGGATATTACAGTGGTATCAGAGCTTCATTCTTGGCTCATTTGTGGGGATCTTTTTCTATGAACAAGGAGGGTAGGTAGAACCTTACCCACCAAAGGCAGTAGAGGTGGCAAATATGGGGGGAGTCAAGGAGCAAAGGGGAACCAGTATTTGGTAGCATCTTTAAGGCCCTAAATGATTTAGCCAAAGGACAGAAGGGAATGTTGGAAATACTCAAGCAACATAATAGGAATGAGAGCATCCATCATGAATCCCTAGTTGGGGAGACTTTAGGGGTCTCACAACAGTATAACCACCCTTTACCAGCCACTTATCTGCAGGCCTTCAGTAGGCCAACTAGGACCACATTGCCTACATTTTTACCTTTAGTCTCGAGTGAGCAAGGTAGGCAGCATGATAATATACCCATGGGAGATTATTTTCGAGAATAACAATCCATGGGGGAAAACTTCAGAGCATCTTTGTCCTTCAGAGATTACTGCCAACTCAGGCAGGAACGGTGTGGGGTCTAGCACACAGAGCTCAGAATTGCAGCGTACCATTGGGAGGATACCTTTCCCCAAGTATGATGGATCCACCGAGTGCACGACTCGGGATCAAGTGGGAAGATTGGATACCTTTTTCTAGCTTAACCGAATAACAAAGGGGGAAGCCTTTAAAATGGCTACCTCACACTTGGAGGATGAGGGCACACAGGATCATGGGGAGCAAGTGGATACACCCAGTATGATGTAGGGGTCACCCGTGTTGGAGACTTCCTTGACTGCGTCGGTTGACATCTTAGTGGAGAGAGTAGAGCCTACCATAGTAGTGCCATCCGTTGAGGTGATGACCAAGGACGTGTCTGAGTTTTGGTGTGATAGCAGCACGCAGCAGATGGGTGAGGTGCCAGGAGATGTATCCACCCTTGATGAGACGCTAAGAGATACGAAGTTATTGGGCGATGGTTGCACACAATAGTGCCATCAACTACGTGTCGACCTTCCAGCTTTGAAGGAGAAGGGCACATCAGTATGAGAGGCTATTCTGCTGTAGAATGAGGAGTTGGAGGGCATGAGAGTGATTTGTGCCGAGTCAGTGACCAAGTTGGCCCACATTGGGGAACGGTTGGATTCCCTAATGGTACAACTAGAAGGCACATTGGAGTGTCAGAGCAACCCCCTTTAGGCATACATAGACTGGGCTAGCAACACTGTTGGGTCACCTCTTCCCATTGGAGAGAGAGACACGAAGCCACCTAGTCAGATCTCATATGCCGACCTGGATAGCGGGATGAGACAACCGGAGTTGCACAGGATGCAGCATCTGCATGCTGGGCTTGGATGGAAAAAGATTTTGAGTTGGTACACAGTGGAGTGGGTTATGGAAATGGTGGTGGACCCGAATGTAGTTCAACAGGAGTTACCAGGCGTTGGGAATACAAGAACCCCATACTGGCATTGGGATCCAGGTGGGACTACCTATCGTTTCCCAGTCAGGAAGGTTGACTATGTTTTGGAGGGTACAATTGGCCTAGCAGTTGAACGTGCGCATTCGCTAGGGGAGTCTCGGTCAACTCCAGTAGCCAACTAGTTTATGGACAGACCCCTTGGGTTGTCTTGGTACGACATTTGTACGCAAGGTCACGAGGTGATCAACATACTCTGGCAAGAGCTTGTCGGAGGAGGCATTGGCAGGCTACTAGACGGTGCCTTGTATGGAGCCAGGGATTCTTCATTTGTGTGGGGTACAAAGGTCGCAGAGCAATGGTGGCATCACTACTGACATAGAGAGATTCCTTTCTCGGACCCATCAGGGAGGGTTTGGAGTGACAATCCATTTATCGGCAAGTATGGTGATGCGACAGTGGAGGTGATGATACCGATTGGGGGTGGTCCAAGATGTAGAGACACAGCCCTAGGCCATCACATCCAAGGATGCGTGGTAGAATCTAGCATTAAGCAGTGGACTACCGATGGACATGGAGGTATATGGTGTTGTATCGTAGTGTGTTAGATTTCATTGAGGAGTAGGAGTGTCTTACATCACATTGTGGACATGCGAGGAGTGACTGATGCCTTGACACAGGCAAGGCACGGGACGATACAGGGTGGTACAACAATAGCAGGGGGTATCCAGTGGTGTATAGGGGTGTGACGCAATGTACAGTGGCATGCCGAGGAGTACCTAGATGATTGATGGTATGCATAGGTGTATGGTGCTGCACAACAGGGTTTTAGAGCATCGCCTCTAGGGAGACTCATGGACGGAGACACCAGGCATACCTTTGGGGTTAGTTCACCCAGGATCGACGAGGAGATAGATGAGCGATGCTTGACGGTATCCCTAAGGACTCACACATCTGACCCTCTTCTACATCACTTACGAGCACAATCGATTTTGTTGTTGTCCTTTGGCACTCTGGGTATGAGCAGCGGGGTACGCGACACTCACCCAAGATATTTGGATGACACTCAGCACACTTGGGGAGAGACTTATCAATAGTTGCATTGGGTCGATGCGTTAGTTGACAGCCACAAGTTGGGGGATGAGATGCTCATCTGTAGGGGTGGCATATCAGTGCTCACTGAGCCTACGCCTGGGGAGCGGTTCACAAGGGAGACATGTATCACTCTTTCCTCGGGACATGTCGAGACCATGCATGAGCAGAGGGTACTAGGTACAGCCAAGGTAGCCTCCCAGTATATGTCTGGGCTCCAGACATTATATCGGCACATGATCGAGGGAGTGGATGGCGGACCCAGTGGAGATGGTTGGCAGGAACAGGAGGGATCCACATACCTTGAGTCGATTGCGAGTATCAAATATCCATCTATTTGTTGCATTAAGGGAGTAGTTATTTGTCACATGTGCCTTCCAGCAGTCATCGGTGCTACACAGTGGCAGACACAGGGCAGGTTAGCATGCATCAAGTTAACCCATGATATATGGACCCTCTATAATGGTCACATGTAGGGACTAGAGATGAGGCACGGAGGAATTCCTGCAATTGTTAGAGCTATGGTGCAGCAGGGCTGACTATGGGGCGCAAAGACTCAGTTGATTGATACACTGTGCTGTCTCGTGATGGTCAGAGTCAGGACCGAGAGTGATCTAGTTCACTATTGGATTGGCACATGGGGGTACACGGAGGCCTTCACCGGATGGCAAGGCAGACTTTCTCTGTTGCTCATAGATTCGGAGTTGCATTCAGAGGGGTAGATATTGGCATCATGGCGATGCCTGTGCCGGATGAGCTTGTCTCTCACAGATCTCCTGCCACTAGGCCTTAGGAAGGGAGGATACAATCTGCGCACGATGGTGAGTATCTCATGATCAAAGTAGCGCAACATCAGCATGGTGGTACCTCTTCGAGATTAGTAGGGGACCCGAGCATTACATCTCTACACAACTCGAAAACTTTTAGGGGTGAGATGTATATTACATGGGGAGATCATGTAGATCTTCCATTGCGCTTTAGCGAGTCACTGATGGAGTGGGGGACTTCATTAGCATGGCAAAATGGTGACTGGAGCAGTGGAGCTTCATGTTGGACAAGATGGCTTGGGATCCTGGCATTGAGGGATCCCTTCATATCAGGGCAATGCGGAGGACAGGGATGATTCAGTTGCGCATCTGGGACCCAGGCACATTTTTGCAATGACAGTGGGGAGCGTCAGCTAGAGAGCAGGCTTGTTCAGGCATTGCTTGAGGACAAGCAATTTTTGGCAGGGAGGACTGTAATATCCCCAAAATAGCAGTTAGCTAATTGGGATATTAACTTTTATTAATTTTGGCAAATCCTAATGTTGGGCGGAAATAAAATGGGTAGGGGACCCACAATTAATAATTAGGCCAAGTAAAGTCTTTTCCTAAAGTCCCTAAGGGAAAATTGGGGCTCTAGTGGTGGGGTCGAGTTGACCTTAGGTTGCAGTGTAGAAGAGGCACGAAAAGGACAGTGTGGGATTGGCTAGAGGAAGGTAGCACGTGATTGGCCAAGGAGAGGCAAGCATAGGCCAATATGGGACCCAAGGAATACGTTGGGCCTCAATGGACAAAAGGAAGAATGAAAGGCTCATTTAGGCATTCATTCATTCATCTTATTTCTCTTGGACATTTTGACTGAAGCACGCTTGAGCAGAAGAGCCAAGTCTGCAATGTTGTTTAGCACACAAGATCTTCAAGCAGAGATCTCAACCTCTACCTCGAGGGATTTCAAGTGCCTGCTCAGGAGAGGAGTTTTGCATTTTGGTGAGGGAATTACACAACAACAGCAACAGGAAGAGCATAGCCCCTTTAGGTCTGCGTAGAGGTAGATTAGATTGTGCAGTGATTGCGTAGTTTAGTTTGGTGTGGGTGCTGGGAGCGTGGAGAGCAGCGGAGTTTTGACAGGATCTTTGGAGGGAAGGTTAGCCACCTCCTACCAGGGATTTTGGTAGCTCTCCGGAGGCATTTTCTAGGAGATTCATCCAAAGGTTCGATTTACCTAGCAGGGCAGTGAGCCAAGCAGGGTTACTTGGGAGCGGGAGCAAAAATAGGGAGTGGGAGCAGGAGCACCACTTTCAAAAGCTCCCGATCCGAGATCATTTCAGGGAGCGTTTTTTTTATAATATATATATATATATTTTTTATTTTTTTTATATTTTGATGCATATATGTCAACAAAAGCATGTAGAATGATGAATTAGACATAAAAAAACATAAAAGAATAGATTGAACCATATAACATCAATCATCTAGAAGTTATAATCTTCATCAACCACGTCCACAAGTTAGAAACATACAACATATTGACTCTTGAATCTCATGATTCATCAATCTAAAAGTTTCAAGCTTTCAAATTCAATATATAACATTTATCATCATTGATTCATTGATCACCATAGTTGTACTTGTAAGCTAAGTGTAACCATTACAACAAAGAATATTTAACATGAAATGAAATGTTATAAAATGAAACGAAATGAAACAATTTTCAACTTTCATGAAGCATCATATTCATAATTCATAATGACTTATAAACTTATAACTTCCAACTTCAAACTTAAATTGTCATATAGTGTTTACAAAAATTATCATAATAAATATGAAAGAGTCAAGTTTCAACGGTTATAAAAAGTTAAAAACTACTAGAAAATAGAAAAGACTAGTAAACTGTAAATCTATTTTATCTATTGTCTGGCGGCTGCCCCCTTTCCACGCCCACGAGAAATGTCTAATTTTTTAGCAATTCGTGGTAATGGTGGTCTTCTAGCAGTCTCCTCCCGCATAGTACTGCGACCATAACTAGAAGCCACATGCCCTCCACGTGAGGATGTAGGTGGAGGCTGCATCAGCAAAGGAACAATAGTTGGAACTCGAACATTGGCACTGGCACTGCTACTGGATGGTGGGTGTGGCAGTGGCATGGTTGTTGTTGCTTCATCCTCATCTCTCAAAAGTTCTGCTTCCAGTTCTTCTAGATGTATAGTGTTGTCCTCCAAATTATCGTCCTCTGGGTTGTTGTCCCAAACTTTATATGATAGATCCTCATAAGCCCGATCATAATAATGAATCAACAACCTCAAGTTGTAGTGCACATAAACCAAGCTTTCTGCTCTGTTTTCATTGAGTTTGTTTCTTCTCAAATTATGGATGAAGTTGTAGGTGCTCCAACACCTCTATGTAGAAGAAGTATTTACAACCCATGAGAGATTTTTTTTTGCCAATTTTGTCAAAATTCCCATGCCGCCATATGCTTCCCACCATGTGAGAGCATCAAATCTGTCTCTATCTTCCATTGCATGCAAAGAACCAAACAAACCAGTGCAACTGAAGTATTTGTCTAATTCAAGGCGCAGATTAGCACACTCCACCCTGTTAGGGACCAACTTGTCTAATGCTTTCATATATCCCTCTTGTACCTCTAGATCTGTATGAGGTTTGATCCTAACCCCACCCCCTCGTGCAGGTTGGCCCAACCAACATATAGTGGAACATTTAGTTTATTCCACCTCGCACACACACAATTTTGAATCATTGAATACAAGTTGGGATCATTTTCCTTAACAACATCTTTTATTTACCCCAACATGCTATCCTTCTGCCCCCAACATGCTATCCATCTGCTCATACACCTCCCCAATTGCTTGTTTATCTGTATCTGCAAAGCGAATCATGCTATAAATGGGCTTGGTGAAATTCAAAATTTCCCTCACACGTGCCCCAAAAAAGGATCAAGAGTGGTCTCCTCCACCTGTTCAAAACCTTACCTGCCAACTGATGTCATTGCCCTATCCTTTAATACCTGCCAATGTGGACTTGATACCATGGCTGCCAATGACTCTCTTACCTTCAAAAGGCACCTGAAGGCTAGGTAATAGCTAGCAAATCTAGTCTTTGCAATCTTCAACAACTCCAATCTTGAGTGACTGCGGAAAATGTTGAAAAGTGTAACTAGGTCGGTTTTCATGTTGACTATGTAATTATGTATTTATGTAAAGAAGAAGACAAGGATAATAAAATGTATTTTTGTTAAATTTGCTTCATGGGTTTCATGAGCAAGGAATTTTATTATAGATCAAAAGACATCTTCTTGATGTCTGTTAAGGATTTGTCATCTTGTTATAAATATAGTCATGTATATGAAGTAAAGTCAATGATGGTATGCCTCAGGACCTTGTCAAATAAGCTTGAAGTCATGACTCAAGAATGATGATACTACTTGATGTAAATACTCCTCAAGGCAGCCAACAATACGTTGGAAGAACTCCTCTACAAGTCGGCCTATAAACAACAAGCAAAGTCGGCTCACAAACCGTCACATCTCTTCATGGTCAGGTCGGCTTATTATAGGGCCTGACCACTATAAATAGCCCGCTGTGCTGCACAGAATTGTGACAAAACAGAAATAGACACTGAGATTTTCGGACAAAATCTCAGCAACAAAATCTGCGGTGACTTCAGGAACAATTCTGTGATTTAATGTGAAGGTCAGGACAGAAACAAATTGCAGAATTAGAGGGGGAACAACGAAGATCTGTTGTATATATGCGAAGTTACAAGACTGTGTTTAGTAGTTACAGGACTGTGAAGTGCTACGTATAATAAGTGTGCTCAGTGAAGTAATGTAGCACAAGTAAGGGTATCATTAGAGTATGAAAAGGGTGGACTGTTCATCGAAAAGGAAACAAGATATGTGTGTATGTTGAAGACCAGCCATCAAGGTGAAGTGAAGGTGCAAGGTGTGCACAAGAGATTCTATAACAAGGTGCTGATATCCAGTGTTGCACGGGGTCTCGCCCCACCTAGGAATCTGAATTCCCTTGCCCCTCCGCTCACGAAGTCTTAGGGCTTCTAGGGCCGTTTCCCTCACGCCCCTTTTAGTTTATGGTTTCGTGTTAAAAGTTGGTGTGCCACTTAACATGTTTGAGAATCCAAGTGATTCTGATTCAGATGTTGACATGGTTGACCCTGATATAATCGTGCAGCAGCTGGATGCAGAGACTAGTGGGGCATTACCTTGAGCATTTATGCTCATTTATCATTATGATGATATTATTTGATATTCATAAGTTATGTTTTATGTTTTATGTTTCAGACATAACTTATATTCTTTTAAGTTTTATGTTTCAGACTTGAGTTGTGACTTCAGTTTAAACTTTATTTTGCATCTTAATATAATGTCATATGATATCTTAAACTTTTTAAATTGTTAGTAGTTACATTAATGATTATACAATTACTAACTTACAAACTTACATGTATGATTGTATGATGTATGTTTTAAGTTTTAAGTTTTAAATTTGTTTCAGTTATATGATTCATCATTCATCGATTTATAATTTTATCATTTATGATTTATCTTTCATGATGTAAGTGTATGATGACTGTATATACATTCCTTGCAAAAATACAGTTACATTATAAATATTAAATTTTATAATATTTACTTAATGAACGTCCCCACGTTTCACGAAATTGGTAGAGACTTTGCATAGCGGTGCATCGCGTCTCGCCACCTCGCTCCCGGCTCCGAGGGGACTTGCGTGAACATTGTGGGTCTAGTAATAGATGGTGTAGGACGGTGCAGAAAAGAAGGATCAACTTAAAGAAGTGAATGAAGAAACAGTGACAAGGTCTTGGAGGCATACAAGGGTCAAGTGTTTGAGTCTTGGTCATGGTACTTGTCATCTGAAAGTCTATAAGAAGAATTTCTCGTGGGTTTTCCTCTCCAAGAGGGAGAGGTTTTTCCCTGGCTCTAGGAGCCTAAATTTTGTGTCTTGTGCCATTTGATAATTGACTTGATGAAAGACTAACTAAACTAAAAGTAGAGAAGACATAAGTATTACAAGTAATTATCAAGAAGAGAATTTGTATTAACCTACAACCCTCCAAATTCTCAACATGGTATTAGAGCTTTGGTTACAAGAAAGGACTATCAGTGATACAAGTCCACTTCAGTTTGGATGTTACAATCTCAGCTTGGTTACATTGTAGTGCTTATAGCACAAATATTACGAATCATGTCACCTACATCACAAGTTCGGTGATACTTCAGTTTGGCATACATGTATATTAGGTAATATTACACAGTCTCGGCATACATACATCCCCCCTAGTTCGGACTCAATCTGAGATTCTTGATGGTGTATAAGTTTGAAAAAGGAAGCAGAACTCGGATAGCACAGTTTCAGGTATATAAAGATATCAGTGAGCAAATTACAAAGATTACAAGTGACATTCTCAGCACGAATAAATAGACTAGACTTCGGTCATTAGTGCTACCATAGTAATAGAACTATGACACTATCATAATTCGGTATGGATGGTTCAATACTACCACAGCAAGAGTTTGTGATTACAGATCAGTCAAATGCACTTACAATACTGATTCAATTATATATATATGATTCGGCGTTTCCTCCAATAAAGATAATTCTTATATATTGTTGAACTCAATGGCATGACCTCAACTTACCACTGGTGGTCACAGCTTTGGAAGAATACAGTCTGAAAGTTCAGCTACACGAATGCATGACATGTGATCTCAAGTCTGGAACATCCTAATTAGAAGATCATTCAAGGAAAAACAAGGTGAAGATCTCCTCTCCACTTGCCAAGTAAGTATCTTTCATTTTCATTTTAATTTTGGTTAAATGACTTCGATTTGCAAGGAGATACATAAGGTGGTTGTATTACCGAAGATCCTTGCATAGTCACAGTTCTCATAGATAAGGGTCTCCTTTGAATTCATGGAAAGGAACTCTTAAGGTTCTCTCGCATGAACAATATTGGAGACACAAAAGAAGCTGAAAGAGGAATTATGAACAGTACAAGAAAGTTCATGTCACCGGAAAGGATGGAAGGAGTGGATGGAAAGAGGGTGTAAGAGATCATTAAGACTAGTCTCCCTCATAATAAGTCTCTTTATGGCTCCTAGATCCTACTTAAGATTTGATGCGATGTGACATCATGGAAGTATAAGAAATAAGAACTCATATGATCATGAGGATAACAAAATCATGGGATAAGTAAGTTACCTCACTCATCAACCTAAGGTTTCTATGGAAGAAGACAAGTTGAAGGCAATAGTTTTTCAAAACTCAAACATTTGAAGAAAAGGAAGAACCTGATTCAAAGAAAATCTAAGAAAGAAGAAGCAAGGGATCTACACTACAATTGAGATCATCTTCTTCTTTAAGTAATTTTTGTTGGTTATATGATAAGAAGCAGTGTAGCATCCTGATGAAAGCATGGTAGGAGCTCTTGGTGAATCAGCTCCAGGAAAGCCTCTCCGATAACATTACTAATGTAAAGCAGTCATCAAGAGCAAGGGTCATCATGGAAACAGATTTCTGGGATATTGATGAAGGATGTCAAGAGAATGAAGCTTCTCATTCTTGAGAAATTGCTACAAGATGACTCCAGGGAAAGAGGGTATGAGGTATGTATATATTTATATGTTGACATTGGATGTTGTGAAGTAATGTCATATGGTTGTAGGTAATGGACTTTTGTACTTAGAAGTATGATCTATGGAGGAGTATCTCTCAATGCACGGACAAATGAAATCAACATAATATGTCCTCATGGAATATGAGGTGGTTGTATATGAACAAGAAACTAGAAAGTTGTATATTCCTGAGAATCAAGAATGTGCAGAGAGGAAGAGATCATGAAATGCAACCATGTCAAGAGGCAATTATCATCCGGAGGTCAAGAAGATGTGACTAGGAGATCTCCTGGAAAGATATGTAGACTCTGACGAAAGTCTGGTAAAGAAGAAGACCCTTGGAAAAACATATCATTAGGAGATGTGTCAATTTGTATGAAGGATGCCAATGCCTACAGGAAGATGTCATGGTGAAAGATCATCACTAAGGTAACTTTTATTCTAAAGGTTCATATGTATATGTTTATCTGGATGAATTTGTGCAGGGCTGCTAATCATGAGAAAGGATGTATGATCCTTGGAGATGATTCGAAGGAAAGCAACATGGCATAACAGTGGACCAGATAAGGAAGTCTGATGAATCTCTTTCTGATAGTTGACATGACTTAGGATGAAAGTGATGGATGATCTGTGCCCTATGAAGCTAAAAGTTGGAGAGTCCTCAATATCGAAATCCAACTGTCACATAACAGCCACATACAAGCATGAGCAAAGTTAACAACGGCGCATGGGGTTGTCCTACAGCTAATAAATGTCACAGCGATTAGAAACTGAAATGACCAGGTTTCTTACATGGAAGAAACTGGGTAATTCCTAAGAATGAGCTTAGGTACATTCCTTATACAGGAATGAGTACATTCCCTTGTGGAATATGTCCTCCCTGGTTGAGAGGGAGAGATAGACACATCATTCTGGTTTTGGGAAGATAGAATGGAGGATTGGGTAATCATTTGGCATTCGATACTCTTTGAGAATGTGTTAGGGCATTCAAGATAAGAGTAGTCGGGGATCGATATCCTTTGAGGGCTAGCTACCCAAGAGAAGAATAGTCCAAGAAGGTCATACTTTGGGAACACCCAGGTGGAGTATGTACCTTGAAGAGACAATGACAAAGGTGTCTATAAGTCATGTCTCACCAGCATTGAAACCCATTGTCTCGCTAAGAGATGGGGCTGTTAGTAAAGGCCTTGCACTAGGAAAATTCTGGTTGATATGATGCTATACAGATGCGATTACCAATATGATTTTTCTTATGAGATTCTTTAGTTTGAAATGATCATGTAACTATATGAATACCTCCCTAGGTAAGAGGGAGTGTTGTAAAATGTAACTAGGTCGGTCTTCATGCTGACTATGCAATTATGTATTCATGAAAGACAAAGATAATAAAATGTATTTTTGTTAAGCTTGCTTCATGGGTTTCATGAGCAAGGATTTTTATTATAGGTCAAAAGACGTCTTCTTGATGTCTTTTAAGGATTTGTCATCTTGTCATAAATATAATCATGTATATGAAGTAAAGTCAATGATGGTATGCCTCAGGACCTTGTCAAATAAGCTTGAAGACATGACTCAAGAATGATGATACTACTTGATGTAAATACTCCTCAAGGCAGCCAACAATACGTCAGAAGAATTCCACTACAAGTCAGCCTATAAACAACAAGCAAAGTCGGCTCACAAGCCGTCACATCTCTTCATGATCAGGTCGGCTTATTATAGGGCCTGACCATTATAAATAGCCCACTGTGCTGCGAAGAATTATGACAGAACAAAAATCAACTCTGAGATTTTTAGACAAAATCTCAACAACAAAATTTGCGGTGACTTCAGGAACAATTCTGTAATTTAATGTGAAGGTCAGGACAGAAACAAAGTATGAAAAATTAGAGTGGAACAACGAGCTAATCAAAAGTAAATACGATATATATGCAAAGTTACGAGGTACGAGTTGTGTTTAGTGAATTACAAGATTAGCTGTTTGATAATTAAATTTTGTGAAGTACTAAGTATAATCATTATTAACACAGATGGAAATATTAACAAAATGGGGTATATTAGATTATACAAAGAATTAGATACATTCATTGAAAAAGAAGCTTATGATATGCGTGTACGTTGAAGACGACAAAGAAGAGCCAGCAAGGTGGAGGAAGAGTTAAAGGTATACACAGAACATTCTATAACAAAGTGCGTATCTAAGTAAGCAAGACGGTGTAGGACGGTGCGAGAAAGAAGGATCGGCTCGAAAGTGAATGAAGAAACGGTGACAAGGTCTTGTCAGAGAGCTGCAAAGGTCAAAAGGGAATGTGTCTTGGTCATGGTTTCATGGTACTTGTCATCTGAAAGTCTATAAGAAGAATTTCTCGTGGGTTTTCCTCTCCAAGAGGGAGAGGTTTTTCCTTGGCTCTAGGAGCCTAACTTTTGTGTCTTGTGCCATTGGATAATTGACTTGATGAAAGACTAACTAAACTAAAAGAAGAGAAGACATAAGTATTACAAGTAAGATCACAAGTAATTATCAAGAAGAGAATTTGTATTAACCTACAACCCTCCAAATTCTCAACATAAAAGCCCATGGGTATTGCTATAATTTGTAAAAAATCTTATCATTCTTTTGCCTCTCTTGTACAAATCACCAATCCATCTGTATTGAGGTTGTTTGTTTTTAATTATATCATGCATCAAAAGGTTCATTGTGTGAACCAAACACGCAGACCAAAATTTGTTGGGGTATTTATCCTCAATAACTGCTCCCGTTGCCTTACAATTAGCAGCATTATCAGTGATGACTTGGACGACATTGTATGGCCCAATATGTTCAATTGTGTCAAGTAATGGTTCTGCAATGTTGATGTCGGTCTTGAACTTATCTGAATAATCATATGATGAAAGGAATGTTGCACCACTAACAGACACAACAAGAACACTTATCAATTGTTTGCCTTTTACATTTGTCCATCCATTAGATACAATGGACACCTCATGCTCATTCCAAGAACTTGTCATTCTATTCAAAGAATGAGTTATTTTTTCTTTTTCATGATCAAGTTCCATGGTTCTAGCCTTGTCATACCCAGGGCTCTTGTATCCTTTGGGGGCGTCATTAATGGCAGAAACCATTTCATGCCAATAAGGTGAGCGAAGAACATTGAATGGTACCCCACATGCATAGAGAGACCAGAATTTTTTTGAATCCACATCATTCCTAGACCCTTCGTCAAGGAAATATGATATGGTTCTACGCCTTAAAGATACGTTTGCTCTTGTGCCAGGTGTGCCTCCATATCCACTGCCATGGGTGGAAGTTGATGGACTTCTTTGTGCATGATGTGATGGTGCATAAGATTCAATGAAACCCTTAGATCTTTTAGATTTGTATTGGCCTTCCTCCTCTTCCCTTATGTATTTGGCTCTATTTGTTGCTGACACACTTACACAAGCTTTGATTCCTACATTTTATCTCCATCCCATGGCCTTTTCCCACAAAGGTGTCTTCTGGCACGGGTGTATGAACCTATGTATTGCAATGGGGGCAAAAATATTTAGTGGTTCCACCCCCTTTCCATGCTTCAGGCCTAGTAACATATTTCCACAATGGTGTTTGGTCAATTTTGGTTGGTGTCACTGTGGTCTCATTATCTCCACTCTCCCCTTCCTCCTCACCATGGTACTCCTCTTCAGAGTTTTCATCAAATCCACTATAACCCACTTTTTCATCCTCCTCTTCTGGAATAGCCCTCTTTCTTCTACTCTCCAACACCATAATAACAAAAAATGGAACCAACAAGAAGAAAATGCCAAGTCATATAGCCATGATGTTTCAAATTTTTAGCCTACGAAAAAATGGAGGAATGCCAAATGGGAATAGGAAAAAATGCAACATAGAAGAAAAAAATTCAATTTTTCAATTTTCAACAAATTAAAATGCAACATAGAAAAAAAAAATCAAATTTTCATTTTTGAACAAATAAAAAATGCAACAGAGAAAAAAAAAATCTAGATTAGACTCTCCTACCTCTTTGTCCTTCGATCCCAAGCTCTAATATCCTCTCCAACCTCCAAGCTCCTTGCTCTCTCCAACCTCTCCTTTCCCTTGCTCTCTCCTCTCCTCTCTTGCTCTCTCTTGAATGAATGATGATAATGAGGGAGAGGGAGGGCTTTTTATTTCCCATCGCCCCCTCCCCCCCCCCTCTTTCCCTCCAAAAAATTCTGCGGCCTTCCCTCTCCACGCGGCTGGCGTCGCATGCTCTCGGACGGGAACGTTTTTCAGAGAGGGGAGCGCTAGGGAGCAAACATTCCCCGAGCGCTCCCTCCTTAAAAAAATCGCTCCGAGAGCGTTTTTTTTAAGGAGGGAGCGCTCGGGGAGTGTTCACTCCCGAGCACTCTCTAAAACGTTCCCGTTTTGGCAGGGAGCGTTTTTGCAGATTAGGGAGCACGCTTCCAAAACGCTCCCATTCGAAGCACATTTTTGAAGCGGGGTCAGGGGGGGTGTGAGAAAAATCCTAGATCTGGATTCCTACTGCAACAAATCTGAATTACTTCTCCTAAATTTTGATAATTATTTCATCACATTGAAATATTGAAGTAATTACTGAAGCAATCTACACAAATAATACTGCAAAATAAATCTAAGTGCTGAAACAATCTAAACAAAACTCAATGAAAAACAACCACATTGACACAATTATTTTTGGACTAAGTCCCCGGAAAAACCCAACTTGGGAAAACTGATCCAGCAGATCTGAGGGGTTGTATTATTAAGCAGCAGAATCTTGAATACAACTAAGGTGCCAACATCCGGCAAACCCTATAGAGAAGTCTAAACAGCGAAAATGACTATGAGATATACCTCACTCAGCAACTCTGTGGCTGATCAAAACAGCGCTGATGAAGCCCTCACTGCCTCTGCGTGATTTCTTACGTTGGATCTGTGTAAACCTGTGTAGGTAAGCTAGAGGAACTGCGTCACCCCTTCCTGTAGCTGATCTGGCTGATCTGACGATGGATCTTGGTCCTCCTGGCTTAGAACCCCAACCTCTATCTTTCTCCGAACTGACTCCAAGAGACACTGTGTTGGCTCTGCGTGATTCTCTGCAGGAACTGCATCACCTCTACAGAAAACTGCGCTGTCTCTCTTCTGCGTAAATGTTGTCTCACTCTGAAATGTATTCTTTGTCCACCTGACCAATCTTTGCCTCTGCCCCTCTCTGGATCTGATCACTGGATCATAATCACTTAGCTAACCTTGCCTTAGTGATTTGATCCTTGATCAAAATCTGTGTCTCCTTGCACAAATTCGAAAATGCTCAATGGTTCAAGTGTCAAGTGTCAAGTGTATTTTCCATAGGCCCCTCACCCTCCTTCTTATAATCTTCCATTGACCCTTCAACGGCCAAGATTAAAACATAATCAAGGGCTAAGTTAACTTGGAGGTGATCCATGACTTTATTTAGAAGATTCACACTTGATTTAATCAGTACACTTTAATTAATCAAATTCCCTAAGTTTAGACTTAGGAAAACATTAAAAAATGATTAATTAATTTAATTAAATCATCTCTAAGTGGAATTTTTCAAAACCATTTTTGGGTTTTATGGAATACATGTGTCTTAGCCTATATACAAAATTACAAGGCTAGAGCACATCCGATGTTACCATAAATCAACACTCCCTCTTAGCGAGGAAAGTGCTCTAGCAAAACACCTCAATGTGCTGCTGATCTGACTTCTGGAATGTCTCTGTTGTGCTGTTGATGCTGTACTGCTACTGACTTTGTATGCTGCTGCCAACTGCCACTGTACTGAACTCCCTCTAAATTCTGCAACCATGTTGCTGCACTGCGTGAGCACTGCGTGAGCTCCACTCTGCACTGTGCTGCCTCTCTGTGCACTGCGCTTCTGCTGCTGCTACACATCTTTGCTGCTGCTGCACTGCTGCTACTGTTGCTAAATGCAACAGAAAAACATCCGAAATTTCGACAAGTAAATCTGCAACTGAAAAATAAGACTGACTGCTGCTAGTTTCTGCACTAGCTCTTGGAAAATACTACGTTGTTGCTGCTTATGCACTGCGTGAGCACTGCGCTGCTGCTGCTCAACTGCTGCCTCTTTTCTGCGCTGATCAGGTTCTAGTACTGCTAGCGACTGCATCATCTCATCTTCTTCTGTTGCTGCTGTCTATCCTGCTACTGTCTTTAGGCTGTCGTAGCTCACATGTGATCCAAGAGTTCGGAAATACTCAAGGATCCCGCTTCCTTGTAGATTCTGGATCTACAAATCCAAATCAGCCCACTTTTCTCCTTTTGGAATATGAGCTAACATAGCACAATCTTTTTCTGCCTCAATCTTGGCATCACCGGCATGTGGATCTTCCTTCTCCTCTTTATCCTTTTTCTTAAGAGGGCACTGTGTGGCATAATGCCCCATTTCTCCACACCAGAAGCACTTGATCTTGGATAGATCTTTCTTCTTCTGCTTCTGTTTCCCTTTTGATGCAAGGGCAGTGTTGTCTTCTTCCTCCTTCTTGACCTTTGAACTACTACTGCCATCCACTAAGTGGATTTTCAGGAGATCTTTCCTCAACTCCTCTTGTCGTAATGTTGCCCACATTGCTTCCCGTCCTGGAAGCTTTTCTCTGCCCAATATACTTTGGACGAAGACTTGATAATCTTTTGAAACAGAGTTCAGCGTGAGCCGTACTAGCTCTGAGTCTTTAGGAGCAGATCTTACTGCAGATAGTTGATCTCGGTTCTCCTAAATTGGAGACAAGCAGTCAAAACGATCTCCCTTCTTCATCCTGATATCCCACATCTTTTCTTCATGGTACATCTTCTGCTGCTCGGAAGATCCTTGGTACAACTTTTCTAGCCCTACCCACATTTCTCTAGCAGTGTTTTTGGCTGCTATGTGAGGTACAATGTGATCCTTCACTCCATCTAGGATCAATCTCTTGGCTCTAGCCATATTTTTCTTGAACTGCCTCAGGTGTGCTGCATCAAGAGATTCTGCAACTGCGCTGTCTATGAGGGCTTTCAGATCATGTTCATCAAGGAGAAATTCTATCCTTGATTTCCAGATAACATAGTTGGAGGCGCCCTCCAATCTATCTTGGTCACGCAGTCCGTTGCTGGCCATCTCCTCAACTGTCGATGCCTTGCTCTATCTCTCTGCTCAGCTTGACTTACACACTCCTTGTGGAGTAAGTCACTTCTTTTGCTGCTGCACGGGAAAAATAGAGTTTCTTTGAGTAAGAAACCCTTTGAGATCAAGAAATCCCCAACATTGTTTTTTAGAATTTTCTGATGCTTATGCACCAACTCTTACTGCTGTGCAGTAACTGCATCCTTCAGCTACGCTACTCTGCTACGCTACCTCTTCTGCAACTGAAAAAGCTTACCCCTTTGTCAACTCTCTCAGAGGGAGCCTTTTCTGCACTGGGATGCCCGCCTGGCCTGGACAACGTAATTTTCTGGGAGAGTCTATTGCTGGTTACGCAGATCCTAGACTTTACAGCGCTGACCTGCTGGTTCTCTTCATTTCTCCTGCACTTCAGCTTAAATAACCTCTGATACCATGTGAAAAATCCTAGATCTGGATTCCTACTGCAACAAATATGAATTACTTCTCCTATTATTTGATAATTATTTCATTACATTGAAATACCGAAGTAATTACTGAAGCAGTCTACACAAATAATACTGTGGAATAAATCTAAGTGCTGAAACAATCTGAACAAAACTTAATGAAAAACAACCACATTGACACAATTATTTTTGGACTAAGTCACCGGAAAAACCCAACTTGGCAAAACCGGTGCAGTAGATTTTAGGGTTTGTATTATTAAGCAGCATAATCTTGAATACAACTAAGGTGCCAACATCCGGCAAACCCTTTAGAGAAGTCTAGACAGCAAAAATGACTGTGAGATATACCTCACTCAGCAAGTCTCCGGCTGATCAAAATAGCGCTGATGAAGCGCTTACTGCCTTTGCGCGATTGCTTATGCTAGATTTGCGTAAGCCTGTGTAGGCAAGCTAGAGGGATTGCGTCACCCCTTCCTGTAGCTGATCTGAAGCTGGATCTTGGCCCTCCTAGCTCAGAACCCTAGTCTCTATCTTTCTCCGGACTGACTCCAAGAGACACTGCGCTAGCTCTGCGTGATTCTCTGCAGGAACTGCGTCACCTCTGTAGAAAACTGCGCTGTCTCTCTTTTGCGTAAATGTTGTCTCACTCTGAAATGTATTCTTGGTCCACCTTTCCAATCTTTGCTTCTGCCCCTCTTGGGATCTGATCACTGGATCATAATCACTTAGCAAACCCTGCCCTAGTGATTTGATCCTTGATCAAAAGCTGTGTCTCCTCACACAAATTCGAAAATGCTCAATGGCTCAAGTGTCAAGTGTATTTTCCATAGGCCCCTCACCGTCCTTCTTATAATCTTCCATTGACCCTTCAACGGCCAAGATTAAAACATAACCTAGGGCTAAGATTAACTTGGAGGTGATCCATGACTTTATCTAGAAGATTCACACTTGATTTAATTTATACCTTTAATTAATCAAATTCCCTAAGTTTAGACTTAGGAAAATATTAAAAAATGATTAATTAATTTAATTGCAGCCAGCAGCTAGAGGAGCTAGAGGAAATTGGGCCGAAATTCCGGGGTTAAAAGCCCAGAATTTTCTGAGAAAAGGAAGCAGCCCAGCCAACAGTCTGAAGTCAGCCAACAACAGCATTTCTGGGCTAGGTGGCACAGAGACTGAGCCACACAGGGGCACTTTCAGCCATAGTTTTTGCTTGGGTTTGAGTTGTTCTTCAAGCCTGCCTTGAGCAGGCCTAGGTGCAAACTTTCCAGCACCTCAATTGTACTCTTTCCCGATATATTAATAAAATGGCTTAGCAGTGATTTTGGCTCCAGTTTGTGTGTTTTAATGGTGTTTGCATTTTTTCTGTAGTTACTTGTCTATTTGTACTTTTATTACTGTTAATCTCCATTTGGGATATTACAAAGAAGAAGAAATGTTCTCCCTGCTACACAGTTGTGGTTACCATGGGCTGATGAAGGGTAGGTGCAAAAGATATAGCCTGTAGATTTGTGTGGGAAGGGGAACCATGAACATGAAGTTCCTGAAAAGGACACAATGCTATCTACTTCCAAGCTGAAGTGCTTATAGTAGGGGTCCAGGGATAAAGTAGGATGAGTGGTATGTGGACGCAATGCTTGAAGTGCTTATAGTAGGGGTCCGGCGATAAAGCAGGATGAGTCGGATGTGGACATGATGCTTGAAGTGGCACCTCCCTGCTAAACATTGAAGCTTGTGGGAAAGGCCGTGGCAGGTTCAGAGGGATAAACACTGTAGCAGGACATGGAGTTCTGGATTTGTGGAGGCTGACATGCTTAAGAGGTTATCTCCTATCTCATCTGTGCATACTTCATAATCTAACTAAGTCCACTAGGAAATTAGAGACCAAGTCTCATCAGTGTATGCATGTCTTAAGATTTGAAATAAATATATTATGCAGGATACAGTGCTAGTTTGTTAACATATCAAATTAAAATATAGTGCCCTATTGAAAACTACCCTTTTCTAACAAAGGCATACAAAGTGTTATGAACCTTTTTTCTCTCGTTGTTCTAGGTTCAAATGCATGATTTGTTTTTTTACAGTTTTTATTCATATGCAGATATAAGTGCATATGCCAAATTTTTAAAGTTGTTTAATCTCTGGTATCAATTTTCTTTTTGGTTACAGGTGTTTAAGAGTTGTCTGTGACTCATGGCCTGATTCTGTCAGATTCTCACCTGATATAGGTGATCCTAGCATTTCTGGTAACAAGAGAAGGCGGCATCAGCTGGGCTTAAAGGAGCCTCTAGAAAGGAATCATTCTAGTATTTTGGAAATATCAAGTTTATCAACAGTTGCTTCAGACATTTCTAACATTTCTGTACCATGCAAAGATGAGTTAGAATTGGGACAAATATTATGCAAAAGAAAAGGAGCAGTGCAGCTGTCACCTATGTCTAAGATCATCAATGATGATTTGAGATTTGAACATGTTCAGAGATGTTTGTCATCTTTGCATGATGCTATTGAGAATCTTCATAATAAAGGCTTGTTTCCCTACAATCCTTCTCCCTTGTTGAAACGGTGAGTTCTGGGGAACATCAAATCTGTGAACAGTTTGTTTCTTGTAAATTGGGTACGTTTCTACAGCTTTGGCATTTCCATTGTTCTAAGCAGTGAGACAGATTCTTGTTGGTTACATCTTTACAACGATATATGAACTGGACAACCTTTGTTGACCTCATGGCTTAGTGTTCTATGTAAAGAGGAAATTATAGTACCAAAACCCTAACTAAATATTTCTATCACATCTCAAAAAATGACATGACTAGTACTAAATCTTTGATGGCACAGTGCCAGACAACTGGTAGGGACTAACAGAGATTAAAAATTTAAAGTTTCAAAGGGTAGCCTGTAACATAGAGGTTAGAGGAGTAGATCAGAAAATGTGTATGGAGATATTGTCTGAGCTTGCAGGGGTGTACCATGTTCTGAACGCGATTGCTGCATGTTTGTAAAAGATTGGCAAATAACTTCCTTTTGGATGTATTTTCTTCATCCTAACATGTAGCTAAACATTGCAAACTGAAGTTTTGGCTTTTCTTGATTCCTTTGAAGGAATCTGAAATTTTTAAATTTTCTGTAAACCAGGCTATCTAAGATGAAAACTCTAATCAGATTTCATACTAAATTTGGCTGACATTCAATTTAGATACAGTTGATAAGTTTATCAAATCACAATGTTTGATGTAACCATGTACCATCATTATCATTATCTGTTTATTACAACAACCTGATCACAGCTGTACATAAGCCTGGATAATAAATTCTGTAATGCTGGAGATATATCTACTAGTAAATGAAATTGTTCATTACAAAGATCTGATCCCAGCTGTCAGGAAGCATGGACGATAAATTTGTTAATGCGGATAATAAAACAAATGGGTAAGTGTTGATGTTATCGTTTAATGAAAAATATGTAAAAGTTACCATCTTGAGAAGCAGACAACCTTGAAAATAGTCGGTACTGTAGATTGGCTTTAGGGCTTACCATGAAGTGCCCTTTCAAAAATGCAATATTTTCGAAGAAATCAGAAGGTTCTCTCTTAATTTTATTGCAGACAATATAGCAGTGCTTGTGGTTGAAACATTGCAAATGCCTTTTCAAGATAATTCAGAGCTAAAATTTGATGCCTCATGAAACTTTTCTTCTTGGTTTTATTGAAGTCATGATGATGTATCTTCATGTAAGGTGTAATTGAGGAAGAGCAATCAACTGTGTTGGTAAATGAAATTTAGAGTCTAGACAACTTCATTGACTTGTAACATCCAAAATATTGGGGTTGAAGACCAAGGAGTTCAAATGGATCGTAAGAGTTCATAAATCTTGACTTGTGGCTAACACTCGACAACATAGGGCTGTGTATTAAAATCGAGTTTCATCATATATACTTGATTCAAGTAGGATATTCCTACTTTATTGGGACATCGTCATGCAATTCTTCTTTTACTGTGCTACTGGGGGAATTCACCATAGGGCTTCATTAGTTGGTTGACATGCCAACCACAGTGGTCCCGGTGGTCAAAAACTCAACTTAGTCTTAGATGGAAGAGTTCAGAGAGACAAAGACATGCGACATAGCAGTTTTCAGATCCGGGCAATGATTGAAGAGTTATGGCTGGTCAAAGCTGGTCAATAGGGGTGTGCATGGGTTTTCTAGACATATCTCTGAGGGAGTTGCACTGTTTTGGTTTCATCAAAGCCAAAGTGATCTACTTAGTGAGAGGAACCACAATGGGCCACTTCCAAAGGGATAGCCGTTAATTTTCTCTGGAAATTTCTAAGTCGACCCCCTTCAGGGATAAAATGAATTTTATTTTAATATTTTTATGAGTTAAAAAAAGTGCCAAGTACCGGAATGTGGAAGATTAGGATTAAAATAATGAGAGAACCTGTAGTATTCTACTAGAGAAAATACAGTAAATATCAAAAGCATGAACTAGCTACAGTAAAAAATAAGGCATACAAATCTGAAATGCACACATGCAATTTAAAATCAAAACTCCATTGAGTAGAAATAAGTGAGCTGAGCCATTTTATTATATTTTCATTGAAAATCTGGGTACAAAATAAGATGGAATGTGTGCACCTGGGCTTGCTACAGGAAGCAAGCAATACCCAGGTGAAAGTGAGTGAATTTCTCCTCCAGAAATGGCTAATTCTAGCCATGCATTCTGCTCTGAAATTTATGCAACTGCTGCAGGAGGCAATCTGCGATTTGAGGCCTCAAAACATCTCCAAAAATTTTGTAAAATTAGGGCCGAGCTCCTGAACACCAGACCAACAAACCCACATTTTTTTTGGGCTAATTCTGACCTCCCAGAATTACCCAAAATTAGTGCGTTCTCCTGCAACTGCTGGCCCAACGCCCAGTTCAGAATTTGTTGTTAAATCTCTGCTCCAAACCCCTTCAACTAGCTGGAAATTCCTATAATATTTCTTCCTGAAAGGGAGTGAGACTCCAACCCTCAAATCCCTCTAACTCCATGTAATTTCTCTGCTGCAAACTGGGCCCAGAAAATGCCTGTGGAAGCCCTACGAAGACAAATTCGGTCCTCACTGAAGCAAAGGACTCTAGCCCTAAAAATCACTCCAAAACTTCTTTCTCCCATAAGGAAATTTTCTGTAATTTCTTGAAGGGAAATCCCCTGGGAATCTCCTTCCCCAAGCACCACTAACTCTTGCTTTTTCGTCCCCTAGGAAGCTCAGAGAGGCTGAACCAGTGATAAAAGCGCTCTCCACAGCTGAGTTTCTACTCTCCAATCAGCTCAGAAATCTCTCTTAGGGTGAAACTCTAGGTTCACCAAAAGAGAGTTGGGATTCTCCGCTAGGAAATCGCTGTGCTAAACAACACCAATTAACTTGGATAAACAGCTCAAGCAAACTCTCAAATGTAAAATGCACAATCCAAGATCCCCCAAAATGGGTTTGCTCCTCCTATAAATAGATGTTTCCTCTTCTAATCCTTGTGGGCCCACTAGTTCGAACCCCTTTCCTTACCTCTTCTTCATGTGGTATGAATTCCTCCAAGGGGTTTGATTTCCTCCTTTGGGTGACCCCCACAACCCACCAACTCTTTAATTTTTCATTTCTCCTATGTTGGCCACCTTTACCTCCTCAAAAATTAATTTGTGCCTCCAAATTTTTCTCCTAAGTCAAACATTTAATAATTTGTCAAAATTGCGAAATTGGGAATTCATCTTAGTAAAATTTATTTATTGGGGATACAACAATTATCCCCTCCCAAATGTTGCTTGTCCTCAAGCCACTGTATTGATGGGTGCTGCAAAATTTTCTCACCCTCCTATGTAGCATTCTCTTCGCTTAAGTCCTTACATCGATAAAGACTCCTTATAGTCCTTCTCTAGCTTCCTTTCCTCTCTCTTTAGATAACCTCATTAGCCAAAGCCAAATACCCCCTGGCGAGTCTGAGGTAGTGACGCTGTGATGTTGATTTTTTTTGTAAGCATACGAAAGTGTTTACCCGTGTGAAGCTTTGCGAGAGAGGCTTGGACAACGACATTCCAAAGAACCGAGAAATAGTTTGTGGAAATTCCACTCGGTTCATGACTTATTAAAATAATTAATTATTTTAATGAAGGCCCTAAGTCTAAACTTAGAGAAATGAAATAATTGAAGGGTATTAATAAGTCAAAGTGTGAATCTTCTAGAAAACATGGATCAAGTAAAGTTTTAATCTTAGCCATTGATTAATCTTTTAATCTAAGTCGTTGGTTCTCCATTAGGAAGATTATAAAAAAAGGCTTGAGGGTCACTTGGAAAATAAGCCGGGCATACACTCGGTACCCAAAGGAGATCCATTCTGATGAAGAATTCGATCTCAGTGGGAGAGTTGTAGGGCGAGAAGTTGCAGAAGCAAAAGGAGGAGGTCAGTGGTGATCGAGATCAGGGTCGAAGGGCAGCAGTGGGTTTAGAGGGCGACTTGCGAGGCTAACGACGCGAGGAGAGAACCCACGGCGAGTCTCCATGCGGACCCGTAATCCAATGCGGGACTGTCGGTGATCCACGGACGGACACGGGGAGCATGCGGGGGCGGTCCAGGTGTTAAGAGTGCTCAAGTAAGCGGTGATCTCAAGTGTTTTAGAATTTATTTGTCATTATATTTCCCTGTAAAGATATCATTTGTTGAAGAATTAATAAAACCCTCATCTCTTGCACCGGTTTTTTGGCATTGGGTTTTTCCAGGGACAATTGTCCAAAAATAATTGTGTACATGTGATTGATTCTTGTGCTTATGTTCTCTACTATTTATTTCTCTGCATATATAGTTGTGAATGTTGCAGTAGTATTTATTTCTATATTTGCCAAAAGATTTCTAAATAATAACTTATTGAAATAATAAGTAGGAGAAATAAATCTATCACTGCAACTGTTTAGTTTTCAGTTTGAAAATTTCACATGGTATCAGATCCATAGATGAATAACAGAGAGGGGGCATCTATTAGTGAATGAAAATCTACTGTTACTGCAACATCACAGAAGGGTTCACGTAGTTCTCCAGGAAGGGGAAGAAGCACAACAGAACAAATGGATCATGATGTCTCTGTATTGGCATCCAGACTTGAGGAAGATTTTGCTTGCGTATCAAGCAATGCTTCTTCTGATGTCTTGTATATTGACAACGGAGCCTTTACTCACATGACTGGAGTACGAGACTGTTTTTCCGACTACCAAAAAGAGCAGATGAATTTCAAAATAACCATGGGTAATAAAGAAAAATGCACTCTAGTTGGGAGAGGTACCGTAGTTTTTCAGTCCGAGGCGGGAAATAGAATCTGGGCGACTAATGGCTACATGTGTCGGGTTTGGGGATGAATCTACTCTCAGTGTCTCAACTTCAAAATCGAGGATATGACGTCTACTTTATTGGCAATAGAGTCTACGTCAAGCACCCCAGTTGGAAGAAGAAGGCACATATCAGGGTAAGAAGCAACAAACTGTACAAGCTACAGCTTGACTCTTCAATGGCACTAGTTGGCAGCGCAGATGAAACGGACCTGAATGAGCTATGGCATAGAAGAATGGGCCATTTGCATCATGGGGCGTTGAGAACTCTCCAGAAGACTCTCACAACTGTTCCAGAACTGAGCACTAAACGAGATGATGTCTGCAAGGGGTGCGTATTGGGAAAATATGCCAAGGCAGCATATCAAAGGTGAAACAATAGGGCCAAGGGTGTATTGGATCTGATACACTCAAATCTGATACACTCAAATATCTGTGGGCCGATGTCCTTTAGAGCTCTTAGCGATGCCGAATATTTCATCACCTTCATTGATGACCACTCCAGGAAAACCTGGATCTACTTCTTGAAGACCAAGGATGAAGTCTTCAATCGATTCAAAGAGTTTAAGGCTTTAGTGGAAAATTTGACAGGGAACCGGATCAAGGTGTTGCGATCAGATAATGGTGGTGAATACATAGATAAATAATTCATCGGATTCTGTGCAAGGGAAGACATCAAAAGGGAGTAGACAACTCCATACAATCCAAAGCAGAATGGTGTGGCAGAAAGAAAGAACTGGACTATTGTTGAAGCAACCAGAGCTATGTTGTATGACCAAGACATGCCCAAATTCCTATGGGTTGAAGCATGTAATACATCTGTCTACATTCAAAACAGGACTCCTCACACTGCACTGGAAAAGATCACGCCAGAAAGTGTCTTCACTGGCAGTAAGCCTGAAGTGAGTCACTTTAGGATCTTCGACAGTACAACTTACTGTCACGTGCCCAGTGAGAAGAGGAAGAAGTTGGAGATGACTGCCGAAAAGGGGTATCTGGTAGGATACAACGAGAATGCAAAGGCTTATCACATCTACCTTCCTGAGAGCAGGAAAGTGGTGGTGCGGAGGGATGTGAAGTTCATGGAGGAGAAGGCCTTTTGAAGATCCGTGGGTACACCCTACTCGCAATCTGAGGAAGAGCCTCTGGTTTAGCCCCAACAACCAGTAGCAGAAACTTCAGTTGCCTCTCCAAGGCATAGGGATCCAAGGGATGTGTATCCAAAGGATTTGCAAGAGGGAGATTCGGTAGATCCACCCACTACCAGTGGGAGAACGAGCAGGGAACTTCGACAGATTCTGAAGGATGCAGAGGACTTTGTCGGAATCCCCCGACGTGAGAAGAGACAACGTAAGCAACCTAAGAGGCATCAAGCCTTGGTTGCTCAAGTCGGAGAACCTTCCAGTTTTTGGGAAGCAGCTCAGCACCAGGTGTGGTTTGATGCAACTTATTCTGGTGAAGAGTCACAGTTCTATCAAGTGGAACAATTCTTATGCGGAAAGTGTTCTATTAATCCGGTTAGCTTCTTCATACTTATACAGTTATCATTTGAATAAGTCAAGTTAACATCAAAAGCAAAACACATATGAGATCTCTACCAATTAGGCGGATCTAGAATAAGCACATGCACACATAGACAAAGCGACACAGTTATTTCTGGACAAACTGTCCCCGGAAAAACCCAATGTGGGAAAACCAGTCTCTGGCTGCTAGAGGGCTCTACTATTAAGAATATTTCTAAATACACAACTCTGGGTTCCAGATTTGGAAAACCCTATAGATAAAACTCTAGATCTGCAACACCTGGCTGATCTAAGACCAATAATACTGACTGATCCACACCCTCGGCAGAGGTTCTGAGAACTCGGCCCAGTCCACAGGCCTAGAGACCCCGGTTGCCCGAAGAGTGTTGTGTGGGAAGAGCAATGCTCGGCGATGTCCTTTCACCCACCGGCTTAGCCAGAGAGGCAAGGCCATGGGTCTCTCTGACGCCCCTAAGGGTCTGCCGCAACCGAAGGGCTTCTAAAAATCACTCTTGCTCTTCTTCTTTGAACTACGTATGCAGTCTTCCTTGCTGCTGATGCCGTCTGACCATTATTCTTCTTGCCATATCTGTTTTGTCTTTCTGCAGTCTCTTTATCCTCTACTTCTTGTGTGATAAAGATTCTAGACCCCCGGATCGGATCATACCCTTGGTCTAAATTCCCCTCTTTGCAACTGAAACACTTGAGAATTCTTAGCAACCCCGCCCTAGAATCTCAGCTTAGCTTCAGTGCTCTGCCTCTGTGTGTCTTACAAATGACCCCAAGCCTTTCCTTGATACTTTTCTCGTTGACAAATCAACGACCAAGATTAAATCTTTAATCAATGGCTAAGATTAAAAGAAAGCTTGATCCGTGTGACTTAAGACAATTTCATCACATGTTTAATTAAATTCACTTTAATTATTTTATTTTCCTAAGTTTTAACTTAGGAAATACATTAAATTAATTAATTAATTTAATATCTCCTAAACCAGATGAAATTTCCCAAATCCATTTATGGGTCTTGTACATCCAGTGTACTCTAGTCCCTCCACAAAATTTGGGACTTAGAGCACAATTGATGCTACCCCAAATAGACAAATCTCAACATTCCCTCTTAGCATCAAGGGTGTGCTCTAGCAATACATCACATTTATGCATTACATGATTTTGGGCATTGGTTCTGTGCTGCTGAAGCTTGGCCTCCTGCCACTCAACTCTACACTGCTGCTGCGATTCTGTACTACTGCCCATGACTCTGCCACTGCCACTGCAACCACTGTACTGCAACTCCCTCTCAATATGCTGCATCTGTGCTGCTCATAGCACTGCCACTTCTAATCTGCTGCACTGCAACTTTAGTTTTTGAGAGTAACAATTGAATCTCCTAACCAATCTTTGATAGACAAGTCAGATGGGCTGCATCCTCATCACTGAAGCTCCATAGGCTACAGATCTGTGCTGGTATCTAAAGAACGATGCACAACTACAACTCTGCTAGCGTAATCAGACTCCCTTTGCACTACTGAAGTCACATCAACTCCTTGTGCTGAAATCTATCACGCCGTTGCTACACTGCGTTGTCCCTCTGAAGCTTTCTGCGCTGCTGCAGCTCTGCACTGCGTAAGCAGTACTGCACTGCGCTTTTGAAGTCACATCAGCCTTTGTGCTACTACTGCTTCTACGTTGCTACTGCTATGCTCTGCGCTGCTTCATCTGTGATCTATGCACCCAATGCTCCACTTGTCCCGCTACTATCTTAAGGCTGTCGTAGCTCGCTTGTTGATCCAAGAGATGAGCTGCTCAAGGATCCCGCCTTACTTCCATGTAGCTCCTCTACATGTCCATGTCACCCCACCTCCGTGGTTCATGAGCACTCATGGCTACATCATCTCCTGACCCATCATCTGCCACAGCTGCCTTGGATGAAGATGCTTCCTTGTCCTTCTTCTTTTCTGGACAATGGCTGGTAAAATGTCCCATTTCGGCACATTGGAAGCACTTGATCTTTGAAAGTTCCTTCTTCTTCTTCGATGCCAGGGCTGCATCTTCCTCCTCTTCCTTCTTTACTTTTCTCAACCCAGGGCTGTGTTGCTTCTTGGTGAATCTGCTTAGTTCTTCTTGCCGCAGGATTGACCACAAGTTGTATCTGGGAGGTCCGCTCTGCCCAAGATACTTTGGACAAAGGTTTCCCACTCATCCGTGAGTGCATTGAGTGCAGTCCCGACTATCACTGCTTCATCTACAGTTGCACCCTTTGCGGTTAGTTGATCCCTGATTGACTGCAATCTGAAGAGGAGATGCTCGATGTCTTCTCCCTTGGTCATCATGAATGACCTCATTTGGGCCTCCAACAACATCTTTCTTTGGACTGATTTTCCCTCATATAGGGAAGTCAAGGCCTTCCACATCTCATTAGTTGTCTTCTTCTCAACTATATGTGGTACAATATGGTCCTTGATACTGTCCATTATCAGCCGCTTGGCATGCCCATCAACTTCTCTATCCTTCCGTAGGAGATTCACATCTGTCAATATGGCCAGAGTCTGCTCCGCATGATCTCTTAGACCGTATGCCTCAAGGACAATCAGGATCCTAGCTTCCCACACCGAAAAGTTTGAGAGGCTCTCTAGCCTATCTTGATCACGTAGTCCATGAGGAGCTATCTGCTCAAAATGTGTCAGAGCTCCTCTTCTCTATGCTAGAGATCTTGGATCTAGGGTCCTTTTCGAACTGGGAACCCTCTGCTCCCTCTGACACTTGATTTCCCTCCTAAGATATCTACCAAATCAACTATGATTCAGCTTCTTCTTTGATCCTCTGACCAAACTGCAAGTTTCCTTTTGCAAGAAACCCTCTGAGAAGCTGATCTCTTCCCAAACTTTGTCACTTGTGCTAAGGTTCAAAATTTGAAAACTTCAAAAGTTTAACCCCACCGGCTCTTCTGAATTTCTGCAACTTTTCTGTAGACTTTTTCTGGATCTGACAGATTCTGATCTGAATCACACTGGCTGCTGTTGTTGCTGCTACTGTTACTGCTGTTGTCTGTTGTTGCTGCTGCTATCTGCTGTTGCCTTCCTCTGCATGAATCTGCTCCTGAAAACTGCGTTGTCCCTTCAGATCTGCTTTTCTGCTGCCATTCCAGCTGCTTTCTTTAGCTAAATCCTTCAGATTCTTCAACTGGTGACCCTTCTAGATCTGCAATTGCTCCAATACCATGTAGAAATTTCTGAATCTTAATTCTTATGCAGAAATTATTTTTGTTAACCCGATTAAACTTCTCCTACTTATACGAGTTATCAACTGAATAAATTCAAGTTAACATCAAAGCAAAACACATAACAACTCTCTACCAATTCAGATTTAGAATAAGCACATGCACACATAGACAAACTGACACAGTTATTTCTGGACAAACTGTCGTTGGAAAAACCCAATGTGGGAAAACCGGTCTCTGGCTGCTGGAGGGCTCTATTATTAAGAATATTTCTGAATACACAACTGTGGGTTCCAGATCTGGAAAACCCTACAGAGAAAATCTAGATCTGCAACACCTGGCTGATCTAAGACCAACAATACTGACTAATCAACAGCCTCAAACAGGATTTATAGAACTCAGCCAGATCTAGGCCTAGAAACCCTAGATCTGCCCCTAAAAGACACTACGTCAACCTCTGAAGGCCTCCAAATGCTCAGTGCTGTCACTGGAAGGGACTGCGTTACCCCAGACTAGGTAATGCAATCTCTACGCTGTCCCTAAGGGTCTCTGCGTAACCCCTGAAGGGCTTCCTGAAAATCACGCTGCTCTTGCTGTTGCTGTCGTCTGCTACTGCGGCCGTCTATTGTTGCTGCCTTACTCTGCGCTGTCTTTCCTAGTCTCTTCTCTGCTTGTGTATTCTAGACCCTGGGATCAGATCATCCCCTTGGTCTAAATTCCCCTTTGCAACTGAAACACTTGAGAATTCTTAGCAACCCTACCCTTGAATCTCAGCTTAGCTTTAGTGCTCTGCCTTTGTGTGTTTTACAAATGACCCCAAGCCTTTCCTTTATACTTTTCTCGTTGACGAATCAACAGCCAAGATTAAATCTTTAATCAATGGCTAAGATTAAAAGAAAGCTTGATTCGTGTGACTTAAGATAATTTCATCACATGTTTAATTAAATTCACTTTGATTATTTTATTTTCCTAAGTTTTAACTTAGGAAATACATTAAAATAATTAATTAATTTAATATCTCCTAAACCAAATGAAATTTCCCAAATCCATTTCTGGGTCTTGTAGATTGAGTGTACTCTAGTCCCTCCACAAAATTTGGGACCTAGAGCACAACTGATGCTACCCCAAATACACAAAATCTCAACAGTTCCATCATGACGAATGATGTCTGGGAAGTAGTACCCAGACCCCAGGAGAGATCAGTTGCAGGATCCAGGTGGATCTACAAAATCAAGTATGTTGTAGACGACAGCATCGAGAAATTTGAAGTTAGGTTTGTAGCTAAGGGGTATGCTCAGAAGGAAGGAATTGACTATGAAGAAACCTTCGCCCTTGTAGCCAGGTACACCTCTATCAAGTTCGTGATATTCCTTATTGCGCAGATCGGATGGGAAATTCACCAGATGGACGTCAAGACAACATTCTTGAACGGGGTGATAGATGAAGAGGTGTGTATAGAACAACCGGAGGGCTTTGAGACACATGATCAGAAAACTCATGTGTCCAGATTGAAGAAAGCATTATATGGACTGAAGCAAGCTCCTAGAGCCTTGTATGGTTGAATTGACAGGTACCTGCAAAAGATGGGGTTCATCAAGAGTGACTGAGATCCCAACCTCTACTATCTAAGAGTAGGGAATGAGCCTTTGATACTGGTTTTATAGGTAGATGATCTGTTCTTGACAGGATCATCAAGGCTCATCACAGATTGCAAGAAGAATTTCGCTGAAGAATTTGACATGAAGGATCTAGGACGGATGCACTATTCTGGGGTTGGAGGCTTGGCAGCAGAACAGGGAGATCTTCCTTGGTCAAGGAAGATACACTACAGAGATTCTGAAGAGATTTCAGATGGAGGATTGTAGACCCATGACAACTCCAATGATCATCAACTAGAAGAAAATTGACACGTCCGAGGACAATGAGACTGATCTTACACTATATAGGCAGCTCATAGGGTCATTGATGTATCTAGTAAATACAAGGCCAGACATCTGTTACGCTATAAATACCCTCAGTCAGTTCATGGTGGAACCGAAGAGGGCACATTGGGCAACAACCAAGCATGTTCTCAGGTACCTTCAAGGAACAACCGAGCTTGGATTGAAGTATACCCGTAGCAATGATGTTAGGTTGAGTGGTTTCACTAACGCAGATTGGGTTGGAAGTTCAGTTGATCGGAAGAGTTCTAGTGGGTACTGTTTCAGTCTAAGATCAGGAATGACTTCCTGGTGCAGCAGGAAAAAAAAGTTCGTAGCACTGAGTTCAGCAGAAGCAGAGTATATGGCAGTCAGCACAGCTTCGTGCAAAGCCATATGGCTTAGAAAACTGCTCATGAATATACTCAAGGAGAAAATGGAATCGACCAACATCTTATGTGATAATCAAAGTTGCATAAAACTCTCTGAGAATCCTGTGTTTCATGATAGGTCGAAACATATTGACATCAGGTGTCACTTCATCAGGGACTGTGTACGAACGTGGAGTTGTTCAGTTGCAGTACACTCCAACAGGAGAACAGGTGGAAGACATCCTCACAAAGGCTCTAGGGAAGACAAAGTTTGTCTACTTCAGAGAGAAGATGGGGATGATAAAAAATCCCTTCCAGTAGCAGGAATGGATAGATTCAGTATTCAGAGGGAGCTGTGGTACAGAGGTAGCAGTGACAGTGGCAGTGTCAAAGGCAACAGTACAGGAGGCAACAACGCAACAGATGGGGGGCAACGTCTTGAGATCAACAGCGCAGAGGGTGCTTCAAAATTAGAGCAGCATGCAGCAGACATATTGTTGGAACACCTTCCTCGCTAAGAGGGAATGTTGATTTTTTTTGTAGCATTCGAAAGTGTTCCAAGTCTCAAACTTCGCAGGGAGCCTTGGACAACAACATTCCAAAGAACCCAGAAACAGTTTGTGGAAATTCCACTTGGTTCATGACTTATTAAAATAATTAATTATTTTAATGAAGACCCTAAGTCTAAACTTAGGGAAATGAAATAATTAAAGGGGTGTTAGAGAATTATCCGAGTAAGTCGGAAATTCAATCTCAAGTGTTTCAGAATTTATCTGTCGTTATATTTCCCTGTAAAGATATCATTTGCTGAAGAATTAATAAAACCCTCATCTGCTGCACCGGTTTTCCCGCATTGGGTTTTTCCGGGGACAATTGTCCAAAAATAATTGTGTACATGTGATTGATTCTTGTGCTTATGTTCTCTACTGTTTATTTCTTTGCATATATAGTTGTGAATGTTGCAGTAGTATTTATTTCGATATTTGCAAAAAGATTTCTAAATAATAACTTATTGAAATAATAAGTAGGAGAAATAAATCTATCACTGCAACTGTTTAGTTTTCAGTTTGAAAATTTCACATGGTATCAGAGCGAGAGATGAATAACAGAGAGGGGGCATCTATTAGTGAACAAAAATCTATTGTTACTGTAACATCGCAGAAGGGTTCACGCAGTTCTCCAGGAAGGGGAAGAAGCAGCTTGAGACTTCAGCGTAGAGAACCCACGCGGTCTCCATGCAGACAAACACACTCCAACGTTCGGATTGCGCAGTGAATCACGCAGACAGACACAGGAGCATGCATGGGCAGATTAGGGTGTCAAAGAATTATCTGAGTAAGCGGGAAATTCAGTCTCAGGTGTTTCATAATTTATTTGTCGTTATATTTCCCTGTAAAGATATCATTTGTTGAAGAATTAATAAAACCCTCATCTGCTGCACCGGTTTTCCCGCATTGGGTTTTTCCGGGGACAATTGTCCAAAAATAATTGTGTACATGTGATTGATTCTTGTGCTTATGTTGTTATTTCTCTACATATATAGTTGTGAATTTTGCAGTAGTATTTATTTCGATATTTGCCAGAAGATTTCTGAATAATAACTTATTGAAATAATAAGTTGGAGAAATAAATCTATCACTGCAACTCTTTAGTTTTCAGTTTCAAAATTTCACATGTAGTAGTTGTCACCTGCTGCCCCAAAGCCTTTTTTAGGAATGAGACATGAAATACGTTGTGCACTATACTTCCTAGTGGAATCCCTAGTTCATACGCTACTTCTCCTACCCTCTTGGTCACCCTATATTGCCCATAGAAGTCGGGTTTGAGTTTTTCAGTTCCCTTCTGCTTCAGCGTGGACTGCTTGTATGGCTGTTGAAAAATGTATAACTAGGTTTGGCCTTCATAATATGAAATGTACTTTTGATTCTTGTATATTGTGAAATGAAAGAAAATTATTATTATTATTTTTGGAGCATGGGTTTCATGCTCAAGGTATTTTATTTTATAGGTCAAGCACCCATTGAGTGCTTCTAAGGTTTGTCCTAGGTCAAGAAGTCAAAAGAGTCATTGTCATAAGTTGAAGACCCCATCAGGCACATTGTAACTTCTAAAGAAAATTATTTGTCCTTAAAAGTGTCAAAATACCCTTCAAGACTAAGTCGGCCTGGCAGCTGGCAAGTCAAACCTAATTTGAGGAGCCACGTCCCCCCTTGAGAAGCCTATATAAAGGAGGAAACTCGACCACCTTGGAGCACATTCATCTCTCACTCATCCAAGCGAAGGAGGAAGAAGAAGAAGGCAACAAAGAAGGAAGAGGACAAAGAAGACTTGTTTTTGGGCTATTTCTCTCTCACACGTGCGAAGGAAAGCCAGGGTTTCTGCAGTAGATCTAGGGTTTCCTTCTACAAGTTTGATCTTGAGGAAGGGAAATAAAGGTCACAAGAAGCCATCCACAAGCTCCAGAAGGGAGACAAAGCCAAGTGAAGGCCTGAGGAAGCCTTGGAAGGCTAAACGAGGTTCACACGTGTTGCAGCAGCAACTGCAGGAGGACTGAAAATTTCAGGCCGGCAGTGGAGGCTGAAATTCTGCAACTGCTAGTCGAAATTGTGCTATTGGAAGAGATTTGACTGGGTTTGACTTGGACAAGGAAAGCACATCATCCGGAAATGTTGAACTTGGCCTTGGAGGGTATTGGTCTTGGTCTATAGGTCTTGGAATTCGTCAATTGATGGATCTATAAGGAAGAGAAGATATTTACGGGTTTTCTTATCAAGTGGAGGGGTTTTGGCCCTGACTTGCAGCCTATATTTTGTGTTCTTATTCTTCTTGCTTTTGGTAGTTGTTTGATGATATACAAACATTATAATAAGTGAAGAAGCTAATAAGTAAGAAAAAGTAAAAATACATCACAAGCAATTATCATAGAGAGAGAATAACTCTAATCACTGCCCTATAGTTTTCACAACATGGTATCAAAGCTAAGGTTGGCAGAAGGCATTATGAAGATCTCTACTACATTGAAGAAGGTTCTAAAGTGTTCAAAGGTGGCAAGTCATCTCAAGAAAGGCATCAAAGAAGTATGGAATCTCCTATTTACTCCAAAGAAGAAAATGACCAAGACAAAGGATGAAGGACTTTTCAAAGCACTCACTGGCATATTTCAAGATGAGAGGATTTGAATAATCGATAGTGGAGCATCAAGACACATGATCGGTCATCATAAGCAACTAAAAACATTATCAAAAGGAAAGTCTTCTTTACTTCGTAGAACTTGGTGACAACAAGAGCTATCCTGTGAGATGAATTGGATCAACCTCGATAGAACTAGAGAATGGAGGCAATATTCATCTCAACAACATTCTATTTGTTCCAGGTTCACATAAGAACTTACTTTCCATTTCAAGTCTAGAAGATAATGGTGATAAAGTGGCTTTCATTGATGGAGAAGTTGTAGTATGGGGTACAAACTCAAGCATAGAAAATGCTAGAGTGATTGGGATTTGTGAAGGAAGAATTTACAGGTTGTCATCTCCCCTTGCTCAAGCTTTAGTTCACATTGAAATCAGCCCATGCAAACTTTGGCATAGAAGATTCGATCATCTCCATTTCAAA
This sequence comes from Pinus albicaulis, assembly GCA_034641835.2. Taxonomy (NCBI): domain Eukaryota; kingdom Viridiplantae; phylum Streptophyta; class Pinopsida; order Pinales; family Pinaceae; genus Pinus; species Pinus albicaulis. The sequence continues at coordinate 923,586,237 of CM076575.1, read as the reverse complement.
ATTCTTCCAACTCTAAATTCAATAGTAGATGGAATCCTCGAATTGAAAGAAGATCACGAAAGAGTATGCAAGGGATGAGCATTGGGTAAGAATACCAAGAGACCATTTGAAAGCAGTGCCTCACGGTCAAAAGAAATCTTGGATCTTATTCATTATGATGTTTGTGGCCCGATGACTCCTAAATCTCTTGGAGTTCATGTATATTATGTCACATTTATAGATGACTATTCAAGAAAAACTTGTGTTTACTTAATGAAATCCAAGGATGAAGTATTTACTAAATTTCAAAAATTCAAAGTTGAAGCAGAGAACCTTACAAAAAGAAGAGTCAAGGTCTTAAGATCCGATAATGGAGGAGAATACACATCTAAGGAAATCATAGCTTTCTGTAAGGAGTCTGGAATTAAGAGGGAGTTGATAGTCCCATATAATCCCGAACAAAATGGAGTTGTAGAACGAAAGAATCGATCCATTGAAGAAAGTGTAAAAGAAATGCTACATGATAAATATTTACCAAATTTTTTTGTGGGGTGAAGCTACAAAGACAACTATATACATAAAAAATCGAAGTCCCCATAGGTCACTAGATAACAAGACTCCCGAAGAAGTGTTCACTCACAACAAACCAACCGTAGATCATTTCCAAATTTTTGGTTGTCCTGCCTATATTCATATACCTAAGGACAAAAGGAAGAAGTTGGGTCCGTCAGGCACGAAGGGAACATTTGTGGGCAAGAAATCTCCTCGATGATCTCTCTGGCAACTGCTGCGCTACTCACTTGATAAATCGATCTCTTGATCTCACTCAATGTATCTTTCCAAATGTCCATCGAAGTACTTATAATCTTCTTGTTGAGAGATCAACGACCCAGATTAGATTCTAGTCAATGGCTCAGATCATATTGACTCGATCTCCATCTTTTTTTAGAAGATTCACACCCAGTTCTGTTAATACCCTTTAATTATTTTAATTCCCTAGGTTTAGACTTAGTTATCCATTAAATATAATTAATTATTTTAATAAAACCTCCTGTGGGTGGAATTTCCCAAAACGATTTCTTGATATTATGAAATACATGTGTCCTAGCCTCCTTGCAAATTTTGAGGCTTAGAGCACATCCAATGCTACTAGAAATCAACAGTATCCTCCCTGGTTGAGAGGGAGAGATAAGCACATCATTCTTGTCTTCACTTGGGAAGATTGAATGGAGGATTGGGTAACCATCTAGCATCTGATACTCTTTAAGGATGACGTAGGGCATCCAATATAAGAGTAGTCATGGACAAATATTCTTTGAGGACTAGTTGTCCAAGATAAGAATAGTCCAATGAGTTCAATGAATTTTGCAATGAAGCTAGCATTAAGAGGGAGACCACAACTGAGCAAAATGGTGTTGCTGAAAGAAAGAACAGGACCATTGTGGACGCTGCCTGCGCCATGCTATGTGACCAAGGTCGTCCGAAGCTTCTATGGGGAGAAGCTGCGAACACTGCTGTGTACGTTCAAAATAAATGCCCACATTCCGCTCTGGACTCCAAGACTCCCGAAGAAGTCTTCTCTAGTAAGAAACCTGATGTTTCTCATTTTAGAATTTTTGGTTGTCCTGTTTACTTTCATGTGCCAAAAGAAAAGAGAAGCAAGCTAGATGCTTCTGGAAAGAGGGGAATGCTTGTGGGCTACAGTGAAACTTCGAAGGCATATAGAATCTATGTGCCTAGTCAAAGAGAAGTGGAGATATGCCACGATGTCACCTTCGATGAAGAGGCTGCCCTCAAGAAAGTAAGAAATCTTCCTAGCTCCAAGGAAGACAAAGAATATGAAGAAGCAAGGGAGCAGGAAGAACCGAAGGATGAACCGATGCTCGATGTTGAAGGACCTATGGATCCTATTGATCCACCTCCTTCAAATAAGAGAAGACTCTCATGGCTCAGGGATACTCTCGAAGATGCTGAGAGACATTCTGCCCCAAGGGGGACATTTCGTGAAAGTAAGAAGTTGAATAGATACCAAGGGTATCTAGTAGCCATGAGTACAATTGTACAATCTGAGCCTGGAGCATTTGAAGAAGTCGTAAAGCATCAAGTTTGGAAGGATGCTATGCACTAAGAATATGAGTCCATTATGAAAAATGATGTCTGGTAAGTGGTCCCGAGACCAGAGGACAAATCTGTTGTCACCTCGAAATGGCTCTATAAGATCAAGCATGGATCTGATGGTAGTGTTGAAAAGTACAAGGCAAGATTTGTTGCCTGAGGCTTCTCTTAAAAAGAAGGCATAGATTATGATGACATATTTGCACCTGTGGCTCGTTATACCACCATCCGATCTATCATTGTCCTTGATGCAACGCAAGGATGGAGTCTCCATCAGATGGATGTGAAGACTGCTTTTTTGCATGGTTCTATAAAGGAAGAGGTGTATGTGGAGCAACCTCTAGGGTTCGAAGTCCAAGATAGAGACACCTATGTATGCAGGTTGAAGAAAGCCCTCTATGGGTTGAAGCAAGCCCCCAGGGCTTGGTATGAGAGGATAGATAGCTACTTGATGAAGTTGGTCTTCACTCGAAGTAATGCTAATCCAAAACTTTATTTTAAGGTTGATAGAGAAAGGCCTCTCATTCTAGTTCTCTTTGTGGACGATCTCTTCCTGACAGGTGCTTGTTGAGATTTTGTGTATTTGGGGTAGCATCAATTGTGCTCTCCAAATTTTGAGGAAGGACTAGAGTACACTTGATCTACAAGACCTAGAAATGGATTTGGGAAATTTCATCTGGTTTAGGAGATATTAAATTTATTAATTATTTTAATGTATTTCCTAAGTTAAAACTTGGGGAACTTAAAAATTAAAGTGAATTTAATTAAACATGTGATGAATTGTCTTAAGTCACACGGATCAAGCGTTCTTTTAATCTTAGCCATTGATTCAAGATCTGATCATGGCCATTGGTTTCCCAACTGAGAAAAGTATAAAGGAAAGGCTTAGGGTCATTTGTAAAAACACACAGAGGCAGAGCACTGAAGCTAAGCTGAGATTCTAGGACGAGTTTGCTAAGAATTCTCAGAAGTGTTTCAACTGCAGAGGGGAATTTAGGCCAAGGGGATGATCTGATCCCAGGGTCTAGAATCAACAAGAGGCAAAGATGAGCTCAGAGAGACAGCGCAAAGAAGCAGGAGAGCAACAACAGCAAGGACAACGCAGTCCTTCAAGGAAAATGTGATTTTCAGCTGGAAGCCCTCAGAGGTTACGCAGAGACTCTGAGGGGCAACGCAAGGCCTGCGTCACCTAGTCTGGGGTAATGCAACCATTTCGAGAGCAGCGTTGAGTGACGCAGAGGCTTCAGAGGTTGATGCAGAGGCTTTTCGAGACAATGCTGGGGTTTCTAGGCCCTAATCTTGGCTGAGTTCTGTAAATCTCGTTTGAGGATGTGGATCAGTCATTATTTTGGCTTTAGAATAGCCCACTGTAGATCTATTATTTCTCTGTCGGGTTTTCTGGATCTGGAACTCAGATTTGTTGTATTCATAAAATTCTTAATAATAAAACCCTCCAGCAACCAAAAGACCGGTTTTCTCGCATTGGGTTTTTCCGGGGACTATTTGTCCAAAAAATATCTGTCACTTTGTCTATGTGTGCATGTACTTGTTCTAGATCTGAATTGGTGAAGATCTGTTATGTGTTTGATTTTAACTTGAATTTATTCAGTTAATAACTTATCTAAGTAGGAGGAGCATAACCAGATTAACAGTAAAGATTTTTGCATAAGTGTAAGATTCATAAATTTTCACATGGTATCAGAGCAATTGCAGATCTAGGAGGATCACCAGCAAGAGCGGGGTCTGGGCCGCAGTGGCCAGGAATCGAAGTACGAATCGAAGGACGAATCGCCTATGTTTTGGGCGAGAGGGAAGGGTGACACGAGTCTGTGGCTGTCTCCTAGCAAGCACGCAATTGCGCGGGGTAGCTCAGAAACGTCTGTGGATTGGTGCAGGCCAACCGGTGTGATGCGGAAATGCAAGATCACCGGATCCGGAAAAAGGCGAAGATTAGGCTGGAAATTTAGAAGGTGCTGGTGGGGTTAAATTTCTGAAGTTTTCAGATTTTTAGCCTAAGCACAAGTGACAAACGGGAGGAGATCAACTTCTCAGGAAGTTTCTAGCCAAAGAAACCTGCAGATTTATCCGAAGATCAAAGAGAGCTGAATCATTATTGATTTGGCAGATTTCCAAGGAGGGAAATCATTGTCAGAGGGAGCAGAAGGTGCCTGTTTCGCCAAGGGCCTTAGATCTGTTCTCTGTAAAGAAAAAAGGAGAGTTCCCACACGTTTGTAAGCCAAAAACACAAGCTGATACACTTTTGAGAATTCTTAGCAACCCTGCCCTAGAATCTCAGCTTAGCTTCAGTGCTCTGCCTCTGTGTGTTTTACAAATGACCCCAAGCCTTTCCTTTATACTTTTCTCGTTGACAAATCAACGACCAAGATTAAATCTTTAATCAATGGCTAAGATTAAAAGAAAGCTTGATCCGTGTGACTTAAGATAATTTCATCACATGTTTAATTAAATTCACTTCAATTATTTTATTTTCTTAAGTTTTAACTTAGGAAATACATTAAAATAATTAATTAATTTAATATCTCCTAAACCAGATGAAATTTCCCAAATCCATTTCTGGGTCTTGTAGATCAGGTGAACTCTAGTCCTTCCTCAAAATTTGGGACCTAGAGCACAACTGATGCTACCCCAAATACAAAAAATCTCAACACTCCCTCTTAGCATCAAGGGTGTGCTCTAGCAATACATCACACTTATGCATTACATGATTTTGGGCCTTGGATTAATGGCGAAAATTGGCCTCCTCCACTCAACTTTCTTGCTTGTCGTTGCCATTAAATAACGCGCCGCCAGAGCTGCGCAACGCACGCTGCCCAACCCTTTGTACTACGACTCCCTCTCAATATCTTTTATACGCGCTCACTTAACCTTGCTGACGTCTGTGCCTGCTGCAACTTCGGTTGTTGAGAGAAACAACTGAATCTCCTACCCAATCCTTCACAGACAAGTTAGATGGGCTGCATCCTCATCACTAAAGCTCCATAGGCTACAGATCTGTGATGGCATCTAAAGAGCGATGCACAGCTACAGCTTTGCACTACTGAAGTCACATCAACTCCTTGTGCTGAAATCTATCACGGCGATGGCATATGCTTTCCTACGAAGCTCTACTGTGACGCAACTGCGCACGGCTGGCTGCGAGTCATCGGCTACTCACTTCCTACGTTGTTCTTTGACCCAGCCACTGCTTGTTGCCCCTCTGACCTCCAAATACTTGCCTGCTGCCTACACTTCATCTGTGATCTATGCACCCAATGCTCCACTTGTCCTGCTACTGTCTTAAGGGTGTCGTAGCTCGCTTGTGATCTAAGAGATGAGCTGCTCAAGGATCCTGCCTCACTTTCATGTAGCTCCTCTACATGTCCATGTCACCCCACCTGAGGAGTAGAATGAGCACTCACCTTGTTTCACACATTCAACGACCCATCATTTATATGTGCTTTGGAAAGATATTTTCTTATCCTTCTTCTTTTATGGACAATAGGTGACATAGTGTCCCTATTTCGGCATACTGGAAGCACTTGATCTTAGAAAGATCCTTTTTCTTCTTCGGCTGCTTCTTCGATGCCAAGGCTGCATCTTCCTCCTCTTCCTTTTTTACCTTGCTCAACCTAGGGTTGTGCTGCTTCTTGGTGAATCTGCGTAGTTCTTCTTGCTACAGGACTGACCACAAGCTGTCCCAATCTGGGAGGTCCGCTCTACCCAAGATACTTTGGACAAAGGTTTCCCACTCATCCGTGACTGCATTGAGGGTAGTCATGACTATCACTGCATCATCTACGGTTGCACCCATTGCAGTCAGTTGATCCCTGATTGACTACAATCTAAAGAGGAAATGCTTGATGTCTTCTCTTTTGGTCATCATGAATGACCTCATTTGGGCCTCCAACAACATCTTTCTTTGGACTGATTTTCCCTCATATAGGGAAGTCAAGGCCTTCCATATCTCATTAGTTGTCCTCTTCTCAGCTATGTGTGGTACCATATGGTCCTTGATACTGTCCATTATCAACTGCTTGGCATGCCCAACAGCTTCTCTATGCTTCCGTAGGAGATCCACATCTTTCGGTGTAGCCAGGGTTTGCTCTGCATGGTCTCTTAGACCATATGCCTCAAGGAAAATCAGGATCCTAGCTTTCCACACCGAAAAGTTTGAGAGGCCCTCTAGCCGATCCTGATGATGCAGTCCATGAGGAGCCATCTGCTCAGAATGTGTCGGAGCTCCTCTTCTCTATGCTAGAGATCTTGGATCTAGGGTCCTTTTCGAATTGGAGACCCTCTGCTCCCTCTGACACTTGATTTCCCTCCTTGGAAATCTACCAAATCAGCTATGGTTCAACTTCTTCTTTGATCCTCTAACCAAAATGCAAGTTTCCTTTGCATGAAACTCTCTGAGAAGCTGATCTCTTCCCAAACTTTGTCACTTGTGCTAAGGTTAAAAATCTGAAAACTTCAGAAGCTTAACCACACCAGCTCTTCTGAATTTCTGCAACTATTTTGCAGACTTTTTCTGGATCTGACAGAGTCAGATCTGAATCACACTGGCTGGCTTTAGACCCAACCAACGTTGTTTTTGAGCTGCCTCTGTGCAGTAATTGCATGGGCGTGCTAGGACACAGCGCTGGACAGAGTCACCCTTCCCTCTGCATGAATCTCCTGAAAACTGCGCTGTCCCTTCAGATCTGCTTTTATGCTGCCTTTCCAGCGGCTTTCTGTAGCTAGATCCTTCAGATGCTTTAGTTGGTGACTCTTCTAGATCTGCAATTGCTCCAATACCATGTAAACATTTATGAATCTTAATTCTTATGCAGAAATTAATTCTGTTAATCCGGTTAAGCTTCTCCTACTTATACAAGTTATCAACTGATAAATTCAAGTTAACATCAAAGAAAAACACATAACATATCTCTACCAATTCAGATCTATTATAAGCACATGCACACATAGACAAAGTGACATAGTTATTTTTGGACAAACTGTCCCCGGAAAAACCCAATGTGGGAAAATCGGTCTACCGCATTTTGCTAGAGAGGGCTCTATTATTAAATATTTACGAATACCTTTTTACAACTCTAGGTTCCGGATAGCGTGACTCCTACGAAAGAAAACTCTAGATCTCGGCCCCCCAAATTTGATCTAAGACCACGATGCGGGCGATCCACACCCTCAGCGGAGTATAAACTCGGCCAGGTTCTGAGATTGTAAACCCCGGATACGCAGCAAAGACATTGTGTCGGCCTGCGAAGGCCTCCAAATGCTCAGCGTTGTCACTGGAAGGGACTGCGTCAGAGGCATGAGGCCTACAAGGAGTCTTCAAGAGCCAACAAATTTTAGTAATGAAAAATTGTTTCTTGAAGGCTGAAAAGAGATTTAGCCACCTTTTGGTATAACAAAATATTATAGGTGGCTAACAGCCCGCTTGGAATTTGTGTTGCACCTGATGTTGATCATGTTGCTGCTTGTACTCAGCATTGGCTCTGTCCAATATTTCATGAACCTGTTGGTGAATGTGTTTAATGTGTGAAATGAAGTTGTTCGCCTTGGCATCTTAAGAATGGAAATGATCTGAATTATCCTAAGTAGGTGCAAATGGCATGGGTACATCAATGGGACACAGTGGCTGGAATCCCAAGCCCACCTGAAAGGGGTTGTGCTCAGTTGAGTTGTGGAGGGCTCGGTTATAGCTATGTTGTACATAGCGGAGGCTCTTATCCCATGTATGTGGATGATTTGAGTCTTACATGCGCAGAATGTGTACAATCATCATGTTTAAGACCTCTGTCTGGCCATCAGTTTGGGGATGGAAAGCTATGGAATTGGTAAGCTTGGTATCCAGCATTGACCAGAGGGTGGACCAAAATGTATTGAGGAACCTGTTGTCTTGATCTTAGATGATAGACTGTGGGATGCCAAAGTGTACCCACACTTGTTCAAGGAAGATTTTAGCAGTGGATTCTGTTGTGACATTATTCTTGTAGGCCACGATAATGGCCATCTTCGAAAATCTATCAACGACCACGAAAAACAAAGTCGTTGCCATTCTTAGTAGAAGGAAGTTCAGACATGTAATCCATGGAGATTTATTCCCAAGGTCGACTAGGGGCATGTAGCAGAGTATAGAGGCCTTGATTCTTGATGGTCAGTTTGGCAATGACACAGACAGTGCAGACTCTGATGTACTTCCCGACATCCTATCGAAGGTTTGGCCAATAGAAATACTTATGCAGTACTGCAACAATTTTCTTGACTTTGAAATTCCCAATGACTTGAATATAGTGCGCTTCACAAGGAAAACAAAGGTGTCCCAGGTGACATAGCAATGCATCTTGGAGGTGAAACTTTGGAACTTGGTTACCCTCCAAGAGCATCTTTTATGTGTGGCTGAATTCTACATCGATCTAGTAGACAAGTGGCAAATCATAATTCTCATGCCCACAAGAGTGGAGCACGGTCGTTATCACCACGATTGGTGGACCGTTGATGCAGACTGCAACATTATTTTTGTGGCACTTCTTGTACTTGATGTTCAAATGAAACGGTTGCAGATATGTGGAAAACTTACGATGATGATTGTTCTAAAACTTCCCTTTTGTTTATATGAACTACAGGGGTCGATGGTCTGTGTGGATGATTGTTTCCTTCCGCAAAATGTAATGCTTCAATTGTAGGTAAGCCTGCACAATGAAATACATCACTTTGTAATAAGTGGGATAATTTTGGACTGTGTGCCCATTGAGAAAGAACTGCCCCAATAGCATAGCCAGAGGCATCTGTCTCGATCTCAAATGGTTGTTGCAAGTCTGGTAGTGTGAGAAATGGGGCACAGTAGAGGCGATGTTTCAATTCTACGAACGCCTTCTATTAAGATTCTGACCAAAATAGTTTTTCTTTCACTCCTCCCTTAGTGACTTGATTCAAGGGCCAAGTGATATGAGATAATCCCAACACGAACCTATGGTAGAAATTAGCAAGACCCAAAAAGCTATAAAGCTCTGTTAGAGTGGTTGGTTGGTTCCACATGCACCCCCAACTCATCAATAATGTATCCCCGATACTGAACCTGGGTCATGCCAAAAGTGAATTTCTCAAAATTGGCAGACAACTTATGTCTCATAGAGTTTGGAGGACCTACCGAATGTGGTGGAGGTGCTCTTCCTAAGTCTGGTTGAGGATCAGGATGTCATCCAAGTACACTACTAAAAATGAGCTAGTGAATGGCCTCAATATGTCGTCCATCACACTCATGAAGGTTGTGGGAGCATTCGTCAACCTGAAAGGCATGACCAACCATTCGAAAAGGCTCGCCTTGGCTTTAAAGGTAGTCTTCCACAGATCAGATTGTTTGATTGGTACTTGGTGATACCCAGACTTCAATTCGATCCTGCTTAAATATTTCGTCCTTTCAGTTGGTCCAGAAGGTCATCAATCTGTGGGATCGGGTACCTATTCTAGAAAGTAATATTTTTCAGCAGCCAATAGTCACTACAGAGTCTCCAAGTCCCATACTTCTTCTCCACCAACAAGATCGGGCTCCCACGTGGCGATGAACTTGGCTAGATGTGAGCTTTCTGTAGTAGCTCCTGAATCTACCTCTTGATTTCATAGTTCTCCATAACAGAGCACTGATATATCAGTCCATTGGCTAGTGATTCCCCTGGGGTTATATCGATGGGGTGCTTGACCTGACAGTGCAAAGGAACCCTTACGGGTGAGGTGAAGATGTCCCAATACTCCTCCATGACCTTGTCCATTTGTTTTTGTCTTGCGGAGGGGCCCTATCTAGAGGTCATGGCCACATTCTTATTCTTGCCTTGAGTGTGGATCATCATGATAACAAATTTTCTAGTTTTGGAAATGAGCTTACTACATTTTTTTGCAGTAACCAAAGAGATAGTGGTAGGCGGTGATACCTTGGGTATCCTTTACATCTTATTTCCAAAATTAACAATAACAGCGCAAGCACGAGACTCATACACAGCTTGTCGCTTCCACAAGTATGGTTGGCCTAATAATACATCAAAAACATCAAGAAGATAAATGTCACATAATACCTCATTATTGAAGGGCTTGATGTTGTAGGGAAGGCGACATTGTTGGCTGACCCTAAAATCCCGTCCTTGGTGAAGCCACCCGATGGTGTACGGTTGTGGCTGCATTTTAGTCAGCAAGCCTAACTGCTTCACGATCTTTGCTGAAATGAGGTTCTTTTGGCTCCCACTATCAAAAATGAACTATAGCAGGGAAACCTTTACCCACATCTAGGAGTGAAAGAGATGCTCCTCCTCCTCTAGATCTTCTGGTTATTTCTTTTGGATCTTCGTGGTGGAAATGGTGGCATTGGGCTCTGCATTGATAATCATTGTCCCTATGTCATTCCCCTTCTCGAGTTCTGATTCAGTGTCATAGCATGCATCTGGTCCAGAAGCCTTCATCTCGGCCACCAATGACTTTTTGGCTCGACACTCACTTGTGTTGTGACTGGAGCTCTTATGGAACTCACACCACTTTCCCATGTCCTTCTTCGACTTCACGGTGTTGTTCTTTGCTTGTAACTTTGGCAGGTTGTCTTGGGTTGCCATGCCTTGGATTTTTCCTTTGTTTTGTGGTTTGGGGGCACCTTTCAATTATTTTTTATTCGCATATCCAAATTTTTACCTTTTATGTTTGAATTTATACTCAATCTTGGCAGCAAACCAGTATTTTGTACCAAACGAGGAGATGTCGAGGAACTCCATTTCCTCCTGAATGTATCTATGCAGAAAATTGCGGTACTTCAACACCTAATGTTTTTCCTAATATTTGATACCCAAATTTTTGCATAGGGTATGGAATAGATTTGTCAGCTTATGCACATCTTGATACCTTTGCTGCGACAACATAGTCCATTGTATGTGCTTGTCCTCATAGCTCCCCTGGGATAATATTGTTCCCTGATGGCATTTCAGAAATAATTCCATGTGGGTACAACGGAGAACAGAGAGGGTTCCCCCTCGTTCTTTTTCTCATAGTAGGTTTCCCACTAGTCCTTGACATGGGGGGCGGCTTTGAGTAGTGAAAACATAATCTTCTCCCTATCAGAAAAGTCATGAACCAATAAATATCCTTCTAATATATTCAACCATCTATCTACGGCATCTACATCTATCTGACCATCTAATATGGGAATGTAAAATTTTACTTGTACCATAAAATGGGTTGTGCCTCCAGAGTGGCTACTGGATGCACATGTGCTGCCAGTGGGCAGTCATTGAAGGATCTGGGAAAAGTTATCTATCATCACATTCCTTTGTTTTTCAAGGGCCTCCATGAGCAATATTTTAATAGGATATATTGCTCCCATGTCTTTCTTTTCATTTCCCATGGGCAGTCGTCAAGGTTTGTGAGGTTGATCTTTTAAAGGTTCAACCAGATCAAGCCCTAACTCCTTATACCCCGACCTCGTTGGGGACATGCAAAAAAGGATCAAGAAAGAGCAGACCACTCTGATACCACTAATCCGAATTTATGTAGGAACGAAACAGAATACACAAATAACCATAGATACAAATATGTGGTGGAAATAACAGTTCATTTCATTAATATCAAAGAACTGAAATTTATTTACAAACAGAATGGAAATAAACTAGCTAGGGTGCTAGTACCTTATCTTTGAGAAGGGATGTGGCAGCTATAGGCCTCTGAAATCTATGTTACAATGAGGCTCAAAAGCCTATATATTATTGAGAAACAATGGAAAATAATAACATCCAAAAACCTAACCCTATGAGATGAAATGCCAGAATATGAGCCCCCTCGAGGTAAATTGGTACATCAATTTCTCGGGGTTGTAACTTTGGCATACTACCTTTGTTTGATGCATATGATACATTGTTAAAAAGATTTCTCTGAGGACTACAACTGCTGACAACGAATGTCAGATCTGGAACAGACTCACATTCATCAGAATATGGGCCCTAAACATCCAAAAACCTAACCCTAGAATATGAAATGCTAGAATATGGACATCGTCGGCGTAAATTGGTACATCAATTTCCCAGGGTCGTAACTTTGGCATACTATCTTTGTTTGATGCACTTAATACATCGTTAGAAATATCTCTCAGAGGAATACAACTGCTAACAATGAATGTCATGTCCAGAATGAACTCACATTCGCTGGAATATGGACCCTAAACATCCAAAAACCTAACCCTAGGAGATGAAATGCTGATATGGGCCTCGTCAGGGTAAATTGGTACATCAATTTCCTGGGGTCGTAACTTTGGCATACTATCTTAGTTTGACGCACATAATACATCATTAGAAAGACCTTTCAAAGGTTTGATGCCCAAAAAACATCGTTCAGGGCTTCAAAATGGCTTCGGAAGTTGAGGACCTGAAAAATTGCCAAAAATAGTAAATTGTGCTACAATTAAAGAAACCGAAAAACTGAAAGAAACAATGGTGGGGGTCCAAGTGGAATAGGTGGGGGGCCCCAATATCCACCTGAATCAAATTGTAATATTTAATTTATTCTGCAATGGTTGTAATTGTAATTTTAATTGTAATTTCATTTAAAATTGTAAAATTGTAATTGTAATTGTAATTGTATGTAGAATTCTAAAATTGTAACTCTAATTGTAATTGTAATTATATGTGAAATTGTAAAATTGTAATTGTAATTGTAATTTTAACGTAATTGTATGTAAAATTGTAAAATTGTAATTGTAATTGTAATTGTAATTGTATGTAAAATTATAAAATTGTAATTGTATGTGAAGTTGTAAAATTGTAATTGTAATTATAATTATAATTTCAATTTTAATTGTATGCAAAATATTTGTAAAATTGTAATTGTAATTGTAATTGTACTGTGAGGTTGTAAGATTGTAATAGTAATTGTATGTATTGTCATCATTCAATTTTATTAAAATTTTTAAATTTGCAAAATTTGTAAAATTTTAAATTAATTGTCAATTTTGAACCATAACTACCGTAAGTGAAATGTGTACCGTAAATATTGTTAAATTACCATAATTGTAAATATGTATGAATATAAATAATTGTAAAGTAATAAATCTAGAATAATATGAATTTTTTGTAACATAATAAATTTTAGAAAATAATGAAAATAAATTGATGTACTTTAAAATTATCATTATTTTAATATGATCTTACATACCAAAAATAATATTATACATTTTGAAGATATCATTCACCCACATTTAAAGCAATCAAGTAGTTGTATTATTTTAGGAATTGGGATTATAAAAAAAAAAAAAAAACTTTATGCAGTACGCCATTGTTTTCTAGATCAACATAATTGAAAATTAACAAGTGAAATGGATTTAACATTAACACAATGCAAATTACCAATTAATTCAAAATACATATTATAATGTTTTGAAAAAAAGAGTCTTAGTTATAAGGTAATTAAGTCCTCTTCTTTATAAAAGCTCATCTTAAAAGGTATAAATGATGAAATAACACATCTACCATATCACTTTCGGTTCTCATGATCACACTCATTATCTTCCATTTCACTTGGCATGATAACACTATTGTTCTCAAAAATATTTTTTGATCTAGGGTTATGTCCCAATATGAACCATAAATCTCTATCCAACACATCTGGGTAAAAAACACCTGGTTACAGTGTTTGTCGAAAACATAGGACTCTTTAGCTTCATCCCACATCTTTCTAGAGTTGATACATATCATATTACTATCGCGATATTCCATTACATTATTCCGATCAAAGGTGTCCCACCACTCGCACCTAAAAATATCACATTGGAAAGCAAAGAAATCCATTCAATGATCTCTTGTATGTGTCCGACGTAACCTAACGCACCGCGTACTAGGTTTTGATCATGGTGGCTAGCTCAACTAGATTGATTGAACTCAACTTCCACTCCATAGTCTTATGTCATGTGTCCATCATCAACATTTTCTATGCGAAAATGGTGTCCATATGCCCACATAGATGGGAAAAAATTGACCTATAAAAGTTAAAAAATTATCATACAATGTGTCTTATAATAACTGAATTGTTAAAATATGAAATACAGATGTAATTACATTTCAAAGGTGCACTATTAATTTTAACATGTGTATAAATAGATTATTACCAAGTTGGTGCACCCAATCCCTATGTTTAGCGCATCCTCTTCAGCACGCGGGTAACGACCAATTGCATCGTATTTCTCTCTAACTTGGTCAGCAACCCAACTGTTGGGGCATATTTTTGGCATATTTTCTTTTAAATGATCAGGATAAAAAACACTTCTACCATTCAACCATATAAATTCCTTCTTGTCACTAACCCATTTCATCCTCCTTTTTTCGTACAATGCAACCCACGATTGTGTCGCTTCGGAATTTTAAAGAACAAATTTATTGATTGCTTCAATTTTTTCATTCGTTGATTAAATCAAACCAACATATAGTACATATGAGATCAAAATATACATTATATAGAAGTTCAACATGAATATTTACTTTGTGTAAATTTTAAAAATTCACTACAAGGAGAAGACCCTCTAGCGGATGTTTTCGAGGAACCCCACAGAAAAACACCCCATACATTTGTTTCTAGCGGAGGTTACTAGAGGAGGTTGGCGGGCGGAGGGTTTTGTGGATGGTTTCCTCTCGGTGCACTTATCATTACACGTCGCCCCAGTGCTCTCAAATGGAGAAAGCGCCGATGTGGACCAAAACATTGGCACACCAGACACCGTGCACTCCGTACACACCCGCCTGATGCGTCTTATTATTCTATAGCACGGGTGCGTCACAGATATTCTGTGTCGGTGCATTATAAAACACCGTGCCAAAACCGAAACCACTTGGTGTGGTAGAAAGAAACCGCACCAGTGCATCATAATACATCGCACCAAAACACAAACCGACCCGTGCGTTTGTAAGAAACAAAACCGGTGCACCTATAGACAATGCGCACCAGTAAAGGGTTAAATTAAAAAAACAAATTACAGCAAAATAACCCGGATTTTTCAGTTTTCCAGTGCTTTTGAGCTCACAATTACCAATGCATGCCCTACCATAGAACACACCAGTGCACCCGATACATTGGCACATCTGATAGCTTGCGTGATGTACACACACATTCGGGGCCTCCTATTATTGTAACACATCGATGCTTCACCACTCTTCCATGCCAGTGCATCGTAAAACACTGCACCAAAACATAAACGCGTCGGTGCATTATTATCCAAGAGCACTGGTGCACCGATAAACCGCACGCACCAGAATAGCATTACATAAAAAAAAATTTCAAGCCAAAAAACCGGTGCTTTATGGATATTATGCCCCGACGCATCATCAAAATTTTGCGCTGAAATTGAAACATCCCGGTGCGGTGTTAGGGAACTGCACCAGTGTATTATAAACAACGTGCCAAATTTGACACAGCCCGGTGTGGTTGTAGGTGCCTATAAAACCCTACGCACCGAAACACGATTAGATAAAAAAGATATTATGGCCAAAAAACTTCATTTTTCACTTTCCTCAGTGCTCCAGAGCTCTCAAGCACCGGTGCCATTTCCCCTTGTCTGAGTCGCCTTAACATCGGTGCTCTCATTTCACCCATTGCACGCACCGCTGCTCTACATTGGCCACCAATCTCCAGCTTGCATTTTTAAAAACGGTGGGCAAATTTTCTTTTGCAAAGTTTATAGCCAATATGCCTCCTCGACGACGAAATGTACAGTTATTTTTCTAGTTTTTCCATAATTATGCCTTTTAGCGGATTATAAATTGAAATAACCTTAAAAATAACCATTTAAAAAAAAAAAATTGTTGTGCGGTGCGCTGGAGTTGTTCGGCTCGCATCGAATAGCAGTGCTTCCAGTAAAATTTACAGGCCACACTACCACCAGTGCTAATCGTATCCGCACCATTTCCGAGCTGGTACCGAAAGGCCCCCCAAATAATTTTAAAATAAAAAAATAAAATAAAAGCTAGTGCACTCATTTATCCAGGCACACTGTTGACCACGAGAATCACAATGTGGTGCATTGATGGAATTATCCACCTCGGTGTATGTCAGTGCACTGCATTCTGGATTCCAAGAGGGTCAACGGTACGGCTGGGTAAAAGACCGCACCATCAGCTATGTAATTGTCATGAAGTCAGTGCACTGACATGACTATACATGCTGGGGCGTATATTTTAGTCAGTGCACCGCTATTCTGAATTTTGATGAAGTTAACAGTGCTTGAAAAATAGACAGCTGCACTAAGGCCGGTGCGTTGTATTTCATTAGGGGCATCAGGACTGGTGCTCTACATTCTTAGGACGCACCGCGACCGGTGCATGACTGTTTTTATGGTGCACCAACTTGTCTGTTTTTTTTTTTTTCAAAAAATATATATGTATATTCCTAAATACATGTTCATTTTAATAAAAAAAAAATATTTAATATGGCAATGATTCAGAGAGAAGAGGAGGAACAACAGCAACAACAGGCTGAATAGTATGACATGATTCACCAATGGGAAGCCCGAGAGAGGGAGAGAGATGCATACCCTCACCCTATTACTACAGATACCCAGGAGATCCTTAGGTAGATAGGCCTCCTCAAGTTCTATGAGGAGGCTACTTCCCTAAAGGCGCACAGTGTGTTTTTGAGATATCTTATTCGCAAGTCGAATGCCCAACGATAGGCTTTCCAGGTTGGTCCTGACCAATGGTACACACCCAATGAGGAGGATTTTTTTTTTTATTACATGGCTATCGAGGAGAGGGGTGCATTTTCCCTCATTCCCAGATGTGTCAGCTGGTTGTGTAGCAAGGAGTCAGTTAGTTTACTCCCAGAGATACATTGGAGCACTTGTGCTGTCTCCTTCAGAGTTTTAGGTACCTGGAGGTCAGCTACATATAGGTGATTTTGGTAGACAGGATGTACAGTGCCTCTCCCTTATCATTTCAACCAGTTTGCACAACACTAGTGATGGGCGACACATTAGTTTCTCGCTTTTTTATTATGTTGATTAATTAGTATAGCAGCCATGACTTGTCAAGTGATCTACCATTTTTTTGCGGCAATTTTGTATGGCCTTAGATAGATGTCGTGCTCATGCACAAGGGAGGGTCAACTTCCGTTTTGCTTCAGAGTTTTTTTGTTTATTTTTTGAGAGGTTTCCAGAGATGACACCTAGTTTTGTTTGACAGCCTCGTAGGCCGATGTTTGAGGCCCAGATGCACATGTGGGGGCAGAGGATTCCCAAGGGGAGACACTTTGTTTCCAGCTAGGATATCACATGATTCACTGGACTTACTAGCCAGTATTGATGGGCTGCATCCCTTCATTTTGATCCCATCTGCTTATGCTATCTTAGATTGGTGAGGGTGTCACAACATCCTCTTCACAACTGATGAGTTGCCAGATGATAGAGGTAATATTATTGTTTTATTTATATTTATTCTAACATGTTCTTAATTAAATTTTTTTTATTAAATTGTGTAATGAAATTTTCTAATTATTGTTGTGTACTTGTATATATTTTGTAGACAATAGCTCTTTTGATGGCGAGGAGATGTCGGGTCCACCACATGATCCAGGTGTGGATCCTGATGATGACGATCAGGATATGGTTTATGTCAAGCATTATCATGATGAGGATA
Source organism: Pinus albicaulis (assembly GCA_034641835.2). Classification (NCBI taxonomy): domain Eukaryota; kingdom Viridiplantae; phylum Streptophyta; class Pinopsida; order Pinales; family Pinaceae; genus Pinus; species Pinus albicaulis. The sequence goes on along the minus strand of CM076575.1, from coordinate 923,568,502 downwards.
AGGCTGGTGCAGTAGAGAGACATTCTCTTGCTCATCATGGTGCACTAGTGTCACCTTTTGCTATGCGTGGTCAACTTGAGACCAGATATAGGATGGAGTTGGCTAACCAACTTTGTGCATTGGTTTTTGATGCGGGCATCAGGCCCTCTCATTAAAGAGACATACAGGCCGACGATAAGTTGTTACGGATGTGGAGAGGCATGCCGCATGACATGTACAGCCTGATGTGGCATGTCGTAGGAGCTACGAAAAATGTTACGCGACTCAGAGGACTGTCCATAGCTATAGGCATAGTCGAGCTGCGGAACGTGATGGACATGAGTCCGCGAGTAGCGATTCACATGCATCTCATGATCGTTCACCTTGAGGCGTGCCTGATGAGCATAACACTCCACTGGAACCATCTGACAGTCATCATGGAGATGAGGCTGGACCATTGGCCAGGTCCAGTCAGCAGCCTACAGCTACATCCATCAGTACTAGTCATGATGATCATGAGGAGGTTGGACCATCGACCGTCGAGGCTGCACTATTCACTGAGCAGGCCTCCACTACTACTGCTCATATTGATGTTGTACTACCACCAGTGGATGCATCCATCAGTACTAGTGATCATGATCATGAGCAGGAATGACCATTGACTGTCGAGGCTGCACCCAGCTTTACTGAGCAGGCATCCACTTGTAGTACTTCTATTGATGTTGTTATACTACCACCAGCGCCTGATCCATGACATTTATATTATAGTTATATATTTTTAACATTATTCAGTTATATATATATGGTCCATGTATTTTATGTTCATGTTGCAGTTGTACTTAATTTTCATGTTGGTTATCATCATGATGTGGCACATATTATTAGGTCATGTTAGATATGTTCATTTAATGTTTAGCTTGCAGATAGATGTGTATATGTGATAGCATGAGTTATTTGACATATTGAGATGTATATTTGATGTTTGTGTTGTCATGATCTTAATATATAATGTTAATTTGATGTTTGAATCTATTTGTTAGTCGAATATAATGTTTATACGATGGTTATCATGATCGTGATGATATTTATTAATTAATTTAATATAAATTACCATGATATTTATTAAATATTATGTCATGATTGTAATTGTAATTTAAATTTTAGTTGTATGTAAAATTGTAAAGTTGTATTTGTATTTGTACTTGTTGTAATTTAAATTGTAATTATATGTAAAATATTTATTAATGTAAAATTTTAATTGTAATTGTAATATTTAATTTATTCTAAAATTATTGTAATTGTATATATGAAAAATTGTAAAATTGTAATTGTATGTAAAATTCTAAAATTGTAATTGTATTTGTAATTTTAATTTTAATTGAATTGTAGGTCAAATATTTATAAAATTGTAATTGTAATTGTAAATGTAATTCTATGTAAAATTGTAAATGTAATTGTATATAAAATTCTAAAATTGTAATTGTATTTGTAACTATAATTTTAATTGAATTGTATGTAAAATATTTGTAAAATTGTAATTGTAATTGTAAATGTAATTGTATGTCAAATTGTAAATGTAATTGTATGTAAAATTCTAAAATTGTAATTGTATTTGTAATTGTAATTTTAATTGAATTGTATGTAAAATATTTGTAAAATTGTAATTGTAATTGTAAATGTAATTTATGTAAAATTGTAAAGGTAATTGTATGTAAAATTAAAATTGTAAGTCTAATCCTAATCATAATTCATGTATGTGAAATTAATGTAAATTTGTAATTGTAATTTTAATTCTAATTGCAATTATTGTAATTTTAATTGTAATTGTATGTAAAATATTTGTAAAATTTTAATTATATTAATGTGAAAATTTTAATTGTATTAATGTGAAATCATTTTATTAAAATATTTAAATTTGTAAATTTGCAAATAACTATAAAATAACAAATCTAGAATAATATGAATTTTTGTAACATAATAAATTTTAGAAAATAATGAAAATAAATTCATGTACTTTATAATTATCATTATTTTATTATGATCTTACATACAAAAAAAAAAAAATTATATAGTCTGGTGCACTTATCATCCTAACATGCACCAGTTCGTCGTATAAATAAGACGCACCAGTGGGTCACAACTGTTCCACACCGGTAACGAATAAATGTAAATATAAAAAACACAACTCTATTTTCTTTAAGTGAAAAAAAAGCGGCAATTTGAAAAATCGGCAGCAAAATATTTTCTAAATTCTAATTTCATAAAATAATTCTTTAAATACTAAACACTTTTCATTATTTCACTATTTTTGCTAAAACTTTCAGCCAGATATTTGTAGGAGACAACATGGAGCAAGAGAGCAGGAGGGCACTATGGAGCAGCAAAATACGTTCGAATATACGTATTCAGACAATCAGAAACCAAACCTCTGGTGATTCAAACCCTCATAGAATTTGAAACCATGACGTGACTAAATTTGATTATTTTTTTTACTTTTTCTGCAGTTTTATCCATTTTTACCCTAAACCCTTCATTTTTTTGTTTTTTTTCCCTTTCTTCTCCCTATTTTTGTGATTTCAGAATTAGGTTTTTTTCATTTTAGATTGACATCCAACCCACGAGACGACTTTCATAGTCGGATCCCAATCCATTCGGCCATTGCGTGAATTCTTTAAAAAATGGATTTTTCGTTATCGGTGCGCCCTGCGTACTATACCGCACAGGTGCTTTGTATTATACAGCGCACCACGAAAGTACTGTAGTAAAAAATATTAAAACATTTTTTTCTAAATTCATGCGCCAAATATGAAATAGGGCACCGGTGCTCCATTTAACTAGGAAACCACCGTACGGTGTATTACACCATTTTTGCTGTGTGTTTATAATACCCCGTGCACCGTTAGGTCTATTACACTATTTTTTGTGATGCGTTTACAATACCCAATGCACTTTACGGTGTATTATATTGTTTTGCGGTGTGTTGTTAATATCCCCATGCACCGGCGGTGGTGTGGACCTCGTGAAAGGTGCACCGGTACCTTGAGATTTATTTTCTACCTAAAAACTTGAGAATTTATTTACAAATATATTAATGAATGATATGGTATAGGTTTCAAGTTGATAAAAAAATGTATGACAAGAGATCAAGTAACAAAAATACTGTTAACACATCAAGAAAAGCAAAAATGCAAGTTTTTTGTAAATTATTTATAAAAAATATTATTTTTGAACTATATGTAAGTTTAAATAATATGTATTGTTTACGGTGTATCATGCAGAGCTACAAAATGACGAAGCTTGATATGGTTATTTCTAATCTAGGACCAGAAGAGCGTAAAAGTTTAATGGAAAAATTGCAAAAGGATGAATCAGGTGAATGAAAAAATACTATCGATCCAATATGAGTTTCTTTTTTTAATTATTATTAATAATATACTTAAAATTATTAGATAACATGTGTCAAATAGTATACTAATTCACATCTGTTTAATGTTGTACAGGTACCAACAACTGAGAAAAGGAATGTTGTTCTAAGAAAAGAAAAAAAATAGAACATGCAAATGAAAATCAATTGCTTCTTAGCGCATCTGGAGTGGTGATGGAAGTTAACGAAAGGGGAAAAACTTTTACAAAAGTTTGAGGGATCTAGTGGAACAAATGTATAGACGTTCTTTCCAACAACAACATGCTTCAAATGTAATATGTAATCATTGAATTGTTCGATCATTAGGTACAACAAATATACAATTTAGCATTAAATATTAATTTTCTTGCAGAAAAGAAAAGAAAATGAAACCCATTCTGGACATAAAACTGGACGACAAGGAAGAAAATGGTTGATCTCTAAGTTTGTGAGTAATTGTTACTTCCTTATAACAACTTAACTAGATCTCATTTTTGTATTTTTTAAGTTGTTTTACAAAAATCATCATTGAATGTCTTCAAACAGGTGCTAACATACAAAGAAGAACCATCAGATGAATTCATTGAAATTGGGTTAAATATGGGTTGTGAGTATATGTTGGCATATCAGAATTTAATTGTGGAATTTGTAAGCATCTATCGATCTTGTTTTACTTATCTTTGTCTATAATTAATAGAACAAAAACATCTTTTATATTAAATATATGATTTTTTATGGGATATAAAACTTGCAGGAAACAAAGTATGGAACTATGCCAATAGATGAAATTTTGAAAGATGGCATGGTACATGGTTTTGAAAGAATGTGCATAATTTATGAGTCAATTTTTGCTATGGTACGTAATTTTTATTTTCGATTTACATTGATGTATATTATTTAATATTGCAATTTTCATTATACTCACCAATTTATATACACTCATTTAAATTTATTTTTATGTTTGTAGATGGAAGGTGAAGAAGAAGAAAACAATAAATGCCATGAACAAAACATTCCTAAAAATAACCAAGTCATGGAAGTAGCTCTAGCAGTGACAACAGTTCAAGCGAAGGATGATGATCACTATGTTTGGATATCAAAGCAAGTCATTTTATTTTTTGAAATATATATGTCTGTGAAATCAGACATTTTGTTTAATGTAATGGACATAGTGTCCCAATTGAAAGACAAAGGGATACCAATAACTGTCCCATTTTGTATGATAAACATTATCTTATTCATATATATATATATATATATATATATATATAATCATAAAATATGTTTTAATTTATTCTATTGTGTTCTCCATTGTCGTTCTCCATTTTTGTTCTCAAATGCACTAAAAAAAATTTAATTCATATGAATATTGTTATAAGATATATATGTGTCGACTTTTGATGAATAATGAATTTTAAAATACCACAATAATTATGATATGATATAACAAATTAATCCAAACATCACATTCAAATGCATTAATAAAAATGTAATTAATATCAATATTGTTATAAGATGTGTCGACTTTTGATGAATAATGAATTTAAAACAATCACAATAATTGGACTGTCACAGGTTGATGTTTCTAAAAAATACAACATGAAAACTGGTGTGTGTCAATAACTGTAAACCAGTGCATTTATGAGTCTATACGCACCGGTTTCGTTATATGATCTATGGGCACCGTAGAAATACTGATACCAATTATCAATATCGGTGTGTTTATGTGATACTGCGCACTGGGGCGTTTACATATCTATAAGCACCAGTGCATTTTTATAATCTATGGGTACCGCACGAATATCGATACCAATTATAAATCTTGGTGCCTTTCTATGATACATTTCATCGATGTGTTGATACGATGTATGGGCACCGCAAAAATCCCAACACCAATTAGAATGGCCCTGTGCATTGTATGACCAACACTACGCCTAGTGCGGTTTTACACCTAAACGTCCCGCTGCGTTGGACTAACATAGCCCCGAGGCACCGTCGACATGTACACACCAGTGCGTTAAAGGCATAGTAGCACACCGATGAAAAAAATCGTAATAACCTCCAGGCACCCATTTTTTTTTTAGTTGTGTTGAATTTCCATTGAAATCTCCACCAAAACCTCCGTAACCATAAATGGACATTGTATAAAATGTTCTTTTGACAATTTTGGCCAATTTTATAACACTAAAAACCTCCTTTATAACCTCTGCTAGAGGATCTTTTCCTTGTAGTGATTATAAGTCTCTTACTCTTTATCAAGCTCCTTTTTCCATTCATTTGGAGTAGCTCCCCTTCTCTTTTGTCTTCATCTCTTTCATCATCTGAAATCACTGCACATGGTATGTTGTCGATTTGCTTCATCTACTCACTGGTATAATAGAAATACTCATAGGATATGTACCCTTCTAACATATACCCCTCGGGTTTTCCCCTTTGTCAAACAAAACCTTTCAATTTCTTCATGTACCTCTCTAAGAAGAACATCCAACGACATGAAAGCACCCCAACTAATTCAACCTCATCTACTAGGTGGATTAGAAGATGAACCTACAAGTCCATGAAACTCGTCGACAGTTCTTTCTTGAACATACAAACAATCTCAACTATCTGTTGACGCCACCATGGAATGCTAGCCACATGAATCTCCTTTGACGTGATCCAACATATAAATGCAGATAATTTAGATATGGCATGTCCTAGGTCTTGGGTTAATTCATGTTTCACACACCCACGCATGAATAAAGGATAATGACACTGCAAATTTATAAATACATGCAATAATATACAAAATTAGTTATGTTTTATGATCCCTGCATGGGATAAAATTTATTAATATAAAAAATAATAAATCATGCTTTTGACATTATACATACTCTTACAAGATTCAAATAGTCATGTGATTTCAACCCTGAAAAATTCTCATCCACAGTGAAGCAGTGTCGTAGTGAATATTCATATGAAGATGGCACCCTCACACCCATTATAACTTCCTTTTCCAAGGAAAGATCATTTTTTTTAAATCCATGGGACATCACCTTCTTTGAAATACCATGAATTAGAGGGACTTTCACGTATCTTTGATCTTGTACTTTCTAATCATCTTGGCCAATGTTTCTTTTCAATTTTTTATGTAATAAGATCTTTAGTTACAACCAATGTGTCATTTTGTTTCGATGATATGTGCCACTCCATAAAGAAGAAGAAACATTTTTAAATACATTCATGGGATATAATAAGTGGGTAATCTTAAGATGTTCCCAATATGGGAGGTTATAAAAGATAGATTTCCTTTTCATACCAATGGGAAATTTCTCAACATAGGTGTTGAATAATTCTAGATCATCAAACATAGTCTCCCCATTTGAATCAAACATTTCTATGAAATCCTTCACCTTCTCTCTCTCATATGATCTAAAGCATTCAACTAGTGTCGTTATTGGAGGCCTTTGGGTTCTCTCTCATTTACCATTGAAAGAGGATGTTGCTCCTCTGTAAGGGTGTTCCTCTGGGAGGAATACCCTGGAGTAGTTATACACTAGATTTCGTAGGTCATTGGACCATCTAGATTTAAGAGAAGGTCCACAACATTTACATCTAAAATACCCTTTTGTTACAAAACTTGCAGAATCATTGTATACAATATATATGCATGGCATGTTAAAGAATATAATGAAGATCATAACAATTACAATGAATTAAATAACTAATATGCAAAAGAATATTGTTATGTATATAAAAAAATCAATAAACATGTAATTTACCAGAGAAAACTACTAAGCCTAGATAATCATGTGTCATGTAAGCACATATGCCATATAACATAAAAATACTCTCTGTTGTGATGGGTATTGATACATCATATACATTTATCCCATCCAATAATTCCTTCAATTCATCTACCAGTGGTTGTAAATAGACATCCACATTATTCACTTGTCTTCTACCAAGGACTATGAGAGCCAACATAATATTTTCATTATTCACAGACAACCATGGGGGGATATTGTTATTGATCACTAGTAAAGGTCAAACATAATAGTTGGTGTTCTTGAGGGAATATGGGTTGACGCCATCCATGGCTATGCTGAGTCATAGAATTCGTACTGCATCCTTGAATTTTTCAGGCCATGTATCCTCCATATGCTTCATGGCTATTGAATCTGTTGGGATTCACATAACTCCCAACTCACTTCTCTTTGAGGCATGTCATCCCTGCAACATAGCTAATTCTTTGCAACTAAAAATGCTTTGATTCCTTGGGATTATAGGCATGTGCCTCAATATCTTAAAATGAGGACCATGTGATTTACCCTTCTTTTTTTATTTATCATACTTGGCATGCCCACATTTTAGACATATCTCTTTGTTTGCATATTCTCCTCTATATAGAATACAATCATTTGGACATGCATGATATGATATGTACTCATCACCCAATATTTTCAACAATTTATTTTCCTCTTCGCAGCTATCGGGCAAGACATTATCACTCGAAATAACCTTATCTTGAATAACCTGTAGTTGGTTATCATGGATTACATTAAATGTACATTAATGCTGATATAATTATTAACATTCATAAAATTAACCATTTGTAATGTTCATTATGTGATTATATTTCTCAAAACATAAGGGAGGAATTAATGGTCAATTACCTCAAAATTTCCAAGAAACGTGCATTAGAAAAGCCAAACTTTTCTTTCAAGTTGTAAAGTAACATTGTTGTCCCCAATTGGGCATACTTTGACTCGCCGCCAGGTCCAAAGAGAGGGGTGGTGGAAGAAAATTTAAGTCTTTTGAAAAAGGTATTGGCGATATGAGCATCATCCCCTAGTTGATCATCATTCTCAAATGCATCTAACAACATTGTATCCATGTCAGTCATATCCCTTAAGAAATCATACATACCAATATCTATTTGTTTTCCTCCATTGTCATCTTGTAAAGAACTACTATTGATGTAGTCATTCCTAATTAGTGAATATGGACGTAGTGGGAATTGAATAGTTGGTTGATTCAACCATTCTAGGTATCATTTCTCTCCTATTTTTTCTCTTGGTTCAGCCTTCGCTCGGTTTGAAATTGTCGTGGGGTGCAACGAAATATGGTATGTAGGTCGCTCATCATCACTAGAGTCCTAATAATTTCAAAAAATATATTTGAACATGATTAGTACAAAATCTATGATATCAATTAGTAAGCATGTCGACAATGCATGACTAATTGGTCTGATCTTGAAATAATTACATTAATATACCAAAAAATTGTTATTACCATCATTTTCCTAGGATTGCAGCTAGAAGATGCAATGTTACAATTGGCAGGGTGAAGCGGTTGCCCATTTTCATCTACCAAATGCACCTTGCGGTATGTTTCTCCTGATAAGAGCTTCCAATGTTTTGGATTTGTTTGAATATTTTTGCATCTGAACTTGATTCCAAATCTGCATGAAACTGCAAATTTGTATACATTAATTTTATTTAGTTGATTGGCATGGATGAAAAAAAAATCAATTAGATAGTGAAAATATAAATAAAATCTGAAGTAAATATTAAGTCTTAAGATGGATAGGGAGAACTTTGCGATGGACTTTGAGAAATATTATGGAACAAGATGGATTTTGAAGAATTGTACATTTGATATAATTAAGATATTTTCTCGCTAAATTTGATAAAAATCAACATAAAGTTTGGTGTACATACCTAAAAGTAATTTCGGTGCCTTAAAAATGGACTTATTCTTATCGGTGTTAATGTACAGTTAACAAAACCGGTGCATTTTAGTTACTGCACACTAGTGTTGTGTCATTAATTGACGTACTAATGATGTTATATAACAAACACATCGAATAGCCGCAAATAAAAAAATAACGCAACTTTATTTTTTTTAAGTGAAAAAAAGTGGTAAATTGAAAAATGGGTGGAAAATTATTTTCAAAAATCTAATTTCATAAAAAAAGAATTCTTTAAATAGTAAAAACTATTCATTATCTAATTATTTTTGCAAAAAAACTCTGGGAGATATTTGCACGAGAGACATACCTGGAGCAATAGAACACAAGAGCACTGTGGAGTAGCGAAATACTTTCGAAGAACACTATTCAGAGAATTAGTGTTTCAAACATCTAGTGACTCAAACCCTACAGTATAGTAAAAATGTTAAATTTTAATGTAATAATTTCTTTTTATAGTTTTTGTTTTATTTAATACATGGTAAGTAAAAAATTTAAATTTTACTGTTCATTTAAAAAAAAAAAAATTCCATTCTTACACTAAACCCTTGATTCTTTTTGTTTTTTCCCTTGCTTCTTCATGTTTCCATGACTTCAGAATTAGGGCTTTTCATTTTATGTTTATAAGGTTTGTATTTCTATATATAGGCATATGACATCTAATCCACCAGACGACTTACAGAGTCGGATCCCAATCCATGTCGGCCCTTGCATGAATTTTAAAAAAGATTTTTTTTAATCGGTGCACCATATGTAAAATAGCGCACTAGTGTGCTATTTTATTATAGCGCACTGCGCCTGTACTATTTGATAAAAAAAAATTAAAAACATGTTTTTTTGTAATCCTTGCACCCTGTGTAAAATAGCGCACAGGTGCATTGTTTATTATAGTGCACCGCGCATGTATTGTTTGATGAAAACAATTTTTTATTTTATTTCTATGTTAGTCAGTGCACCAGTTAACATATAATGCACTAGGTCTCCATGTTCATAGAGAGCACTGTACGATGGTCCCCTGTTTTCTCAGTGCCTTTATAAGAAATTGCTGCACTGCCTCCTCCACGACACCTTATGCTACAATAACTAACACTAGAGTATTTTTATTAATTTGGATGTGTTAATCAGTGCACTGGTTAACATATAACGCACTGCGTATCCTTTTTGACAACGAGCACTGTACAATGTTTCTATTGTTTTGGCAGTGCATTTATAAGAACATGTCGCACCGATGTCGGTGCGCACTACTTGAAAGGCACACCATTTTCTTGATTTTTTTTTATGACATGAAAAAAATTGTGATTTATTTATAAAATATATTAATGAATGGTATGGTACAGGTTTCATATTGATAAATAAATGGCTAAAAAGAGATCAAGTAACAAAAATACTGATAGCACAACAAGAATAGAAAATAAGGCAAGTTCTTTGTAAATTCTTTACAAAAATTATTATTTTTGACCTATATTTATTGTAACTAATATGTATTGTTTGTTGTCTATTATGCAAAGCCACAAAATGATGGAGCTCGATAATTTTATTTCTTATCTAAGACTAGAAGAGTGTAAAATCATGATGGAAAATTTGCAGAAGGATGAATCAGGTGAATGAAAAAATATTATCGATCCAATATGAGTTTCTTCTTTTTTTATTTTCATTAATAATATACTTAAAAATATTAGATAGCATGTTTCAAACAATATATTAATTCACATATGTTTAATTTTCTAGAAGGACCAACAACGAAGAAAAGGAATGTTGTTCTAATAAAAGAAAAAAAATAGAACATGCAAATGAAAATGAATTGTTCCTTAGTTCATCTGGAGTGGTGTTGGAGGTTAACGAAAGGGGAAAAACTTTTTCAAAACTTTGAGGGACCTAGTGGAACGAATGTATAGACATTCTTTCCACTTACAATAGAAAAATTAATCCAATCATTCCAAGAATCAAAATTCATCTAAACTACAACAAAAGAAGGAATGAAAAATTAATATTCAATTAAATGTTTTATATTATCATATGTATATATTACTAGAAATTAATCATTTATAAACATCACTTTTGTTGTATTTAAGTTTCATATATCAATATAAAAATTAAATAGTTTATTGTCATGTTACATTTTCAAGAAGATTATGAAAATCTCAAAGGATGAACATGCTGATATCAGAAATATGCAAGTAGGAATGTCCAAAAGGGTGTACAAGGAGACGGTCAAAGAAATGGACATAATTACATCGCACGAGGAGCCATCTCAACAAAAAAAATGTTTCAAATGTAATATGTAATCATTAAATTTTTCGATTAGGTACAATAAATAAACAATTTACCATTAAATATTAATTTCCAAGTATTTTCTTACAGAAAATAAAAAAAATGGAATCCATTCAGCGCATAAAACAGGATGACAAGGAAGAAAATGGTTGATATCTAAGTTTGTGAGTAGTGGTTACTTCCTCATAACAACTTAAATATATTTCATTTTTGTATATTTTAAGTTTTTCTACAACCATTATCATTGAATCTCTTCAAATAGGTGCTAACATACAAAAAAGAACCATCAGATGAATTGATTGACATTGGGTTAAATATGGGTTGTCAGTATATCTTGGCATATCAAAAATTAATTGTGGAATTTGTAGGCATCTATCGATCTTGTTTTACTTAGCTATGTCTATAATTAATAGAAAAAAAAACTTTTATATTAAATATATGATTTGTTATTGGGTATAAAACTTGCAGGAACCAAAGTATGGAACTGCGCCAACAAATGAATTGTTGAAAGATGGCATGAAATTTGGTTTTGAAAAGATGTGTATAGTTCATGAGTCCATTCTTGCTATGGTACATTTGTTTTCGATTTACATTGATGTATATTATTTAATATTGCAATTTTCATTATTCTCCTCAATGTATATACAGTCATTACAATTTATTTTTATGTTTGTATATGGAAATTGAAGAAGAATAAAAGAATCAACACCGTGAACAAAACATTCCTCAAAATAACCCAAGTCGTGGAAGTAGCTCTAGCAGTGACAACAGTTCAAGCGAATAATGATGATCAATATGTTTGGATATCAAAGCAATGTTTTGTATCTTTTGAAACATTTGTCTATGAAATCATACGTTTTGTTTAATGTAATGGACATAGTGTCCCAATTGAAAGACAGAGGGATACCAATAACTGTCCCATTTTGTATGAAAAAGAGTGCCTTATTCATATATATATAATAAAATATGTTTTAAGTTATTCTATTGTGTTTTCCATTGTCGTTGTGAAATGTTACACCACTGATGAAATATATGGATGATTAAATATTATAATGAAGAGATGCAAAATCTGATGATATGATAAAACAAATTAATCCAAACATCACATTGAAATGCACTAATAAAAATTTAATTGATATGAATACTGTTATAAGATATGTGTCGACTTTTGATGAATAATGAATTTTCAAAAATCTCAATAATTGCATTATCACAGGTCAATGTTTCTAAAAAATAAAAAATGAACACCGATGTGCGTTAGTTACTTTGCATCGGTGCATTTGTATGCTAGTCTGCCCCGGTGCATTTCTATGACCTATGGGCGCCACACAAATACCAATACCAATTAGAACACTCGGTGAATTTGTCTAATATTGTGAACCTGTGCATTTGTGTGATAATACACACTGGTGCGTTTCTATGACTTATGGGCACTGCACAAATACCAATACCAATTAGAACTCATGGTGCACTTTATCAATGACTACCACCCGGGCAGTCTGATAGGTGTTGCATACATCAGTGCGATTTTCCTTTAATGTGTCGTTGTGTTTTTATAACTTGACAGCCTGGTGCATTGTATCACTTACAGGATGCCTTGTGCATTTTTACACCTTAATGGCCCGGTGCATGCACCTTCGACTAGCTCGGTGCGATTGTCTAGCTGACACGCACTGAGCCATTGCTAAACGCCCTGGGGTGCCCGAAATTTTTTTCCTCGTCCCGGTGCTTGGTAGGTTTACAGTACCGGTGTATTCACAGTATAATGCATTGGTGCGTTGACACCTGATTAGTGCACCGATGAGAAAAACATTCGTAACAACCTCTAGTCACCCAGTTTTCTTTAGTTGTGTTTAAATTCCATTAGAAGCTCCACCAAAAACTCCGTTACCGAAAACCGATGTTGTAGCAAATGATTTTTTTGACAATTTTGGCCAATTTTATAACACTAAAAACCTTTGTTATAACCTCCTCTAGAGGGTCTTTTCCTTGTAGTGATAAGCTCTAGACTAGCCTTGAGTATATGGGAGTTGAATTTAGTCGGATGATCAGCCTAAGTAATTGCACAATCCATTTTGGAGAGATTCCTAAATAATCGGGGCCTTATTTCTCAAGGAACAACACAAGAAAATAAGAGCTCAAATAAAGGAATAAATTGACTAATTCTGGGTTAGACCTTCAAAGTGAGTAGAGAGATAGGTTATGCACTTGCAGGTTTTGCTCAGTTGAGAAAATAAATTGTAATACATCTCTTTTCATTAGATTAATGAAAGTAGGCATTGGAGTTTTCAACAGATTTATTCGCTAGGAAAAATACTCTACGCATGTGTGTGATTTATTATTGCATGTATAATTTTTTTTTTTTATTGTGAATTAATGTTCCCAGAGAGGTAGAATAGGTTTTTGTGATTAAATATTCCTGAGAAGTTACAAATCTACATCATAATTTGTACATGGTATCAGAGAAGGATTCACATTAGAGAAGAAATTTTGAAGGTTTTTCTTAGGAGGTTGGAATTTGGAGTTCAGTGCAGCAGTATTTCTTTAGGGCTGATACGATGGGCTTCAATGGAATAAGGATACATTATTCCTTGGAAGGAGCCTCTAATTTTTTTGCATCTAAGGTTCGCATAGAGGTCTTATTGGGTGAAAATGGATTGTTAGAATACATTAAGACAAATGCTTCAAAACCACCGAATTTTGATGCCTAGAACCTTTATCAGTGGAAGAAATATGTAGCCAAGGCGAGAAGAATAATCTTAGAGGGATTACATGATCACATTATCTCAAGTATCCATGGAAAATAAACTTCGTTCACAATGTGGAAAGCAATGACAGAATTGTTCGAGAATAATAGCAACCATAGGAAGTTGGCACTGAAGGATAAAATTAGAAGCATTAAGATGCAAATGAATGACACTTTTCTATAGCATCTGAGTAATTTCACACAATTTTGTGATGAACTTGGCAGGGTTTGTGTAAATTTTCCTGACGAATACTTGGTAATCCTAACCCTTTTGGTCCTTCCCAAGAGTTGGCATAGTTATCAAGATTTAGTGAACGAGAGGGAGAAACTACCAAATTGGGAGAGCTTATGGCTTGATTTGGTACAAGAGGAAATAAGGAGAAATGCCTGATATGAAATTTCATCCAAGAGAAAGGATGAAGAAAAAAGTGGATTGGCTCGAAAGGAAAATAAGGAAAAAGGGAAGAAATCTCAATCCAAACTAGAATCCAACAAAGAGGGAAAGAATAAATATTTGTCAAAAAATAAATGATCCCATTGTCATGAATTCGGGCACTATGCCATGAAGTGTCCACACAAAAAAGAAAGAAATAAGACCTTAGGAGGAGTAGCAGGTGAAGCCTTTGCTTCAATGTTCGATCTTGAATTCACCCTTATTGCATGCATGGGCAGCAAAATGATGGGGAGCATGTGGTACTTGGAAGCAGGTGCATCATTCCAGATGGAAGGATGTTGATACCTTTTCAGTGATCTAGAGGAGAAATATTTTAGATGCACTTCAACATGTGGGACTATAGAAAGTATAACACAACTGAGGTTGGTAAAATCACCTTTCAGAGGGAGTTAGACTACACCCTTAGGCTCAAGGATGTCATGTTCTTTTTGAGCCTAAAGAAAAATCTCATATTTTTTGTAGTGTTTTCAGACCATGGTTATGATGTGATATTCAAAAAAGGAAAGGAATTATTGAGGAACATATCTATGGGATAGAGGAAGAATATCAGGGTTTATGTGAAGAACTTGTGTAAACTATATGTGGAAGAATGTGATGCATTAAGCATTAAGGTAGAGAAGGGGTAGAGTCGTGATGTTGGTGAAATTTGGCACAAAAGACTTGGCCATTTGCATCATGGCACTATGAAGATTATGCGGAAGATAACCACAAGCCTCCCCGAAGCATCACTTGACGAGGAGGATGTATGCACAAGGATGTACTTTTGGGAAGTACAAAAAATCCACTTTCCATGATCACGACAAAAAATCACATGCAGTCCTTGAAAGGATCCACTCTGATGTCTTTGGAACTCTCTTGACAACCTCCACTGCTACACAAAAATATTTTGTCATTTTTATTTATGATTTCTCACAGAAGTTCCAGATCTTCTTCATGTGAAATAAATATGATACATTCTCCAAGTTAGTGGAATTCAAAGCACTAGTTGAGAAAGAAGTTGAAAATAAGGTGAAGGCTCCAAGGAGAGATAATGGAGGTGAGTGCGTTTCGAATGAATTTAAAAAATTGTAACACCCTCCTCCCATATCTACCCAAGTAACTAGACAACTGGGATAAACATGTGATGAGATGCTACTATGATCTGATTCAACATCCCAGGTTACCTTAAGGAAGTGGAAACAACACCACAAAACTACACAGACCTCCTGCACCTACTACACGACACCTAGGAGCCGTGAAAATCTTCTAGGAGGCTAGCCCCTAAATCAAACTAACATTTTCAAGCATCAAACTGAAATTAACTCCCTTGACATGGGCAAGAGTGCAAATGGAAACCTCCAGTTGCACGCACAACATTGGTATGCATGCAGCTGAAGAATTTTCCAAGTCATTTCGAGCCTCCAACCCCAATTTATGTGCCACTTTTTTAGGCCCAGAGGCCAAGTCACTTCACAGAACTCCATGACACTTTCATAACTAAAAGATAACAATTGTATACTAATGCAAATTCATTTACTTGAATAATGAATTGACTAGGCCCCTACAATCCATGACAATACATTTCGTCAAACATGTCACAAATATGTAATCTACAGGCTTAAATAATAGATTTGAGCATAGGGGTCTCATACTTATCTGATAATCGCTAAGAAGAATTCTTCCATTATATCATTAGCTTCATTATCATCTATTATTTCATAGATACATTTCTCATTCATTTACAAATAAAAACATGAGGAGATTCATACATCATCATTGTCATAATACATGCTTATAAGCAACATAATAATAACATAAATATCAAGGATATATCAACCATATAATACACATATAAAATAGTATATTTACTCATAACATACCAAGGAAAGGACCTCTTATTAATGGATGCAAAATCCAACCCAGCATAGTGCTACCATGTTCCATGAAACCATAGAATGGTTGAGCAAAATCTCTCTACAGCCAATCACCCCCATGCCATATTCCAAGCATGATTGTAGAACTCAAACCAAAATAACCAACCAGGGCATCCTAAGGCTAAACCACCTAACCGTCACCAATAGAAACCAGTCTTTATTATAATACACACCGAATCACTAGGAAAAAACAATAAACATGTAATAATAGTCTTTACCGAGATCTCCACCAGATCACAAGGCTGAAACAAGCATGCATGCCACTGAATTTATCCACCTACACCATGAGGAAGTTTCTTGTCTCCTAGTCTCTAGGCTTTACCACAATCCACACCAGATCACTATGCCCTAATCAAGATTCCACTATACAGGCTTTACTGTATATCCCATCCTAGGTTTCCTAGGCCTGATGGAGAGCACTAACCTCTAGGCTTTACCGTATATCCTGTAATTCACTGATCAAGGATTCCTAGGCCCACCAAGGCAACACAAAATCCATCTTCACTAAAACCCATAGTCTGCTTCAAGGGTTATTAGACCATGTGTTATTTCATTCATAGATCCACCTCACTCAACTCTAAATCCATCCGATAATCCATCTCAACCAAAAAATAATAACCCCATCACACCATGGCTATCTAGAAATGTCAAGTCTATGCTGAAAAATACTATCACACTTGGAAAAACCCAAGCCAATGAAAAAAAGAGAACCAAGAACACACATGTATCACCATTCATGTCAAATATAGCAATAAAACCAAACATGAAAATTGATACCTACAAATGATCCCGATGTAGATGCTTGATCCTACTCTTCCTTACTTGATCTTTGCTACCTATTTGCCTTCTCTACATTTCTTGATGCAATGCTGAAGGGCCCCAAGAAAAATTTAAGTGTCCAAGACTGTGTGAGAGAGAGAATAAAGAGACTGATTTCCAAAACTGAACTGAAAAAAGGTACCAACTTATCCTCATAATGATTTTTATCGATTAGGCCTATATTTTCTTCATTTTCCATTATTTTCCTTCATTTTCCTCCTTAGATGCAATCTGTGGCATTTGACCTTCATTTTCTCCTAATTTCCATTATTTTCATAAATAAATTTCCAATTAATGTCGTTTTTCCTCGACAAATCCTTTGTCATTTCCTTTTCCAATTTCCTTAGCCATAATAAACCAAATGAACACCCACACTAGGATTCTTTTCCCAACAATCAGCTAGGAATAAGTGTCCGATAACCGTGGTTATTATATTTCTTTATTAACATTTATTACATGGAATTTTCACTAGGATTGTTACAGAACCCCCCCCACCCTTGGGGGACACCGTCCACGGTGTTCAATCACACGTATACCTCAGCAAAATTGTTGAAAAGAAAACATAATGCCCATGGATCTTTATAACTGATGTAGGAGAAAAGCCACCCTATGTTAAAATTGAATTCTGGAACCTTCCAGAAGGAGGAAGTGTGACATGAGAACGAAATTTACTCACATTTGGTTGAGTTTGTTAATTGTTTTCGTTATTTTAAGTGATTGTAAGAACCTAATTAAGTAGATATGGTCATCCTATTTTTAAAAATAGAGAAGTGCATGATTTTAGGTAAGTATTACGAGATCATATCAAAAACAAATGGATCTAAAATGATCCATTCGATGTATTGTATTTGATATAAATTCTTGACTTCGGTATAGTGCAGAGGGGCCAGACACGATGTACATCAAATGTGAGAGGTAATCTGGTTCGTATGTATGGGTTGTAATTCGAATTCGAGGATAATATAAATTATGTGGTTTGTTACTATGAATTTTTCTATAGTTAGATATATGGGCTATATTAGTTCTTGAGTTCTCGTTGACTGTGTGTTTTTAGATAGATTAAACACTCATTTTAGTTGTTGTGTACAAGTGAACCTGTGTGGAATTGTGTACACTATGTGAGATAGGTTAATAAAAGTATTAAGGTGAACGGTTGCTGCCACAATGAACATTTATGGCCATTTCTCCGGCAGACGTTTTCAACTTGTGTTTAAACCCTCCATCTCCGTGCTTTGGCTTTTTAGGCGTGCTGCATTTGCACGTTCTGGAAATCATGGACAGTGATGAAAGTGTGAATCGATTTGAAACAGAAGCATGGGTCGTGGACACTAAGGAGATAGCAATTGATGGATTTCTTGAGTGTTTCACCCAAGTGTGTGGAGGAGCTCCGTTGATGAGGGAACGGTGATCCATTAAAAGAAGAGTGTACTATATAGAGGTGAGATGGATGGCTCACATCCATTCTGAGTTTTAAATCATTGTGGAGGTCTTTTTTGGAGGCAGTAATCCTGTGTAGCCTTGTTTTAGAGAAAATATATAGTTCATGTTCCAGGTTCCTATTCCTGAGCCTGTTTCGGAAAAGGAATTTGCAATGATACATAAGATAAATTCATCATATCTCGATATTTTTATTTTTGTGTAATGAATTATTTCATTCAGATCATAGGCCCATAACCCACAAATCCACAAATTGCGAAAAGTGCAGTTTTACTGCATCAAAGTGGCATCAGAGCGAGAAAATATTTCCTGCGAGAACGAGTTTGCCTGCGAGAAATAAGAGGTACAATTCTGTTGAATATTTGTAAAGATTGTGGTTTTTATATTTTGGTCAAGGTAGCAACAAAGGAAGGTGAGAAGATTGCAGCAGCCTAGAGCAGGAGTGCTCAAATTGTTCCAAAGGAGAGAACTAGAGAGATGCCAAAAGACTAAGCTCAGAAGATAGAAGCTTGGTGAGGTATCTGGTAGCAGGCAGGACTTGCTATTGCAGAGGTTTTGTTGTAGCTCACAAATGGAAATTCCATAGAGGATGTGGGAATAATTTCTCAAGAATGCTATTACAGAAAGATCACAAAGGGAAATTCCACAGAGGATGTGGGTAGAATTGCTAAGAGATGAAAAATACATATGACCAGGAGGTCATAGAAATTTTTGTACCTTGGGAGTCTAGTGTAGGAGAAAAACCACCCTAAGTTAAAATTGAATTTTGTAACCTTCCAGATGGACGAAGCGTGACATGAGAATGAAATTTTCTCAAATTTGGTTGAGTTTTTTAATTGTTTTCGTCATTTTAAGCGATTGTAAGCACATGATTAAGTAGATATGGTCAACATATTCTTGAAAATAGAGAAGTGCATGATTTTAGGCAACTATTACGTGACCCTATCACAAACGAATGGATCTAAAATGATCCATTCGATGTATTGTATTCCATATAAATTCTAGACTTCGGTATAGTGCAGAGGGGCCAAGTATGATGTAACATCAAATGAGAGAGGCGATCTGGCTCATATGTGTGGGTTGTAATTTGAATTAGAGGATAATATAAATTATGTGGTTTTTTACTATGAATTTTTCTGTCATTAGATATATGGGTTGTATCAGTTCTTGAGTTCCCATTGACTATGTGTTTTTAGATAGATTAAACACTCATTTTAGTTGTTGTGTAAAATTGAACCTATGTGGAATTGTGTACACCATGTGAGACAGGTTAATAAAAGTATTAAGGTGAATAGTTGCTGCCACGATGAACATTGTCAGCCATTTCTCGGGCAAATGTTTTCAACTCATGTTTAAACTCTCTATCTCTGTGCTTTGGCTTTTTAGGCATGTTGCATTTGCACATTATGGAAATCGTGGACAGTGATGAAAGTTTCAATCAAGTTGAAATAGAAGCATAGGTCATGGACACTAAGGAGATAGCAATTGATGGATTTCTTGAGAATTTCACCCAAGTGTGCGGAGGAGTTGCGTTGAGGAGGGAACATTGATCCAATAAAAGAAGTGTGTACTATATAGAGGTGAGATGGATGGCTCACATCCATTCTAAGTTTTAAATCATTGTGGAGATCTTTTTTGGGGGCAGTAATCCTACGTAGCCTTGTGTTAGATCAAATATATAGTTCATGTTCCAGGTTTCTATTCCTCAACTTGTTTCTACAAAGGAATTTGAAATGATACATAAGCAAAATTGAGAATATCTCAATAGTTTTATTGTTGTGTAATGAATTATTTTTTTCATATCATGGGCCCATAACCCACAGATCCACAAATTGAGAAAAGTGCAATTTTACTGCATCAATAACTTAGCTCGATGAAGTATTGACACTAATCACCCTGCTGAAAAGAAAACTAGCATGACAACATAACAAAATTACAAATATAATAACATGACACTCATACCTCTTATTGGATACTTATAACATAGATCATGGCGGTATTTATATCCATATACATATGTACATATTCCAAAAAATATTCGAAAGATATACCAAAACTACTTTTCCTCAACCAACAAATCATGAAGGAAACATAGACCATATTTAGACCACCATCTCCCCTGTAGCTTC
This sequence comes from Pinus albicaulis, assembly GCA_034641835.2. Taxonomy (NCBI): domain Eukaryota; kingdom Viridiplantae; phylum Streptophyta; class Pinopsida; order Pinales; family Pinaceae; genus Pinus; species Pinus albicaulis. The sequence continues at coordinate 923,547,620 of CM076575.1, read as the reverse complement.
ATCGGGTACGAATTTATTCCATTGCACTTTAACCTACACGATTGCTCGGTTCCATAGCATGAGCACCTTTCTCTGTAATTTACACTGAGGTTCTGCCTAGAATTCTCCATCTAGCTCCATCTGCAATACATATTAGTCAATCAGATGATCAACATCTTCAACATACTTCTTAAGTAATGATACATGGAAAAAAACATGGAATTTCACTGCCAGAGGGAGTGAAATTTTATAAGCTATTGGCCCAATCCTCTCAAGAATATTGAAAGTTCAAAAAAACTAAGGTGCCATCTGGGCACATGATCCAATCCACAAGTAGCTCTTCTTAAGTTTGATGTGCAATTACGCATGTTCCCCAACCCGAACCTCCTCAAAAAATGTGTTCTGATCTTCATAACTCTTCTGCCTATCGTGTGATGCTTTCAGATTCTTCTTGATTTCCTATATTTCTCATTCCATCTCTTCCAACATGTCTTGTCCAATCAATACCTTTCTCACCAGATCACTCCAGATGATGGGAGTATTACAACTCCTGACATACAAGGACTCAAATGGACTCATATTCAAGGATTATTAATACCCATTGTTGTAAGTGAATTCTACCACTTGAAGATGATCTTCCCACTACTGTTGATGCATCATTTAAATCCTAAACATTTCCTACAATATCCTATTGACCGTCTCATTCTGCGCATTTGTCTGTGAATAATAAGTTGTACTAAAGGCGAATAGTGTGCCCAAACCTACAAACAGCTCCTTTGAAAACTTGGAAGTGAAATTTTCATCCCTGTATGATACAATATTCTTTGGAAAATGATGAAATATAACCACATATCTAATGAACATATGTGCCACATCACTATATGACTACGTAGTCTTCACTGGAATGAAGTGCACAACCTTTCTCAAATTGTCCACAATAACTATGATGGAATCATGTTGTCTACATATCCTGTGCAGACCTGTCATGAAATCCATGGAAATTACCTCCCATTTCCACTATGGAATCAGAATCGGTTGTATAAGTCCACCCATATGCCTACACTTTGCCTTTAACTACTGACAATCCAAACACTTAACCACAAACTCTTCCACATCCTTCTTCAAATTTGGCCAATAATGGGTGACCAGAATATCGTTTCGAATGAAAATCCCTCAAGATCACCTTCTTGACCTTACTACTATCTAACACATATATCTTGTCTCTAACCTTGACCAATCCATGTACTTTAAAACAATAGTCCATGTCTTATGCACCTATACCTCCACCTGCACCACTAACTGTAATTGTACCTATACCCTATTGTAAAGTCTTGTGCATAAGAAATATATACCTTCCATCCTACTAACCTTTGTATGATATTTCATCCCATAAATGCATCCCATAAGAGCTCATCACTTTTATATGATTCATTTGTACCCTACTGCTAAGAGAATCTGCAACCCTACTCTATTTCCCCTTTATGTACCTGATATTGAAGTCAAAGTCAGTGATCATGGTCAACCCTCTAGCTTTCCTAGCATTCAAATTCGGCTGGTCAAGAAAGTATCTCAACCCACTATGATCACTCATCAGTACAAACCTCATGCTAAGAATATAGTGCATCCACATATTCAATGCATGGATGATCGTTTCTAGCTCAATATTATGTTTCAGATAGTTCTAGTCTTATTCATTTAGTTTCTGTGATTCATAGAATTCCATCCATTCTTCCTGGATAAGGAGTACACCAAGTCCTATTTTACAAGAATTTTTCCATACCACAAACACTTCATCTGAATCTACAATCTTTAACACTTGAAAATGTGTCAACAAATTCTTCAACTACTCAAAAATGTCCGCACATTCCTCTGTCTATTGAAACTTCTTACCTTTCCTTTGCAATGATGTAATAGGATAAGAAATATCTAAGAATTTCCTGATGAACCTCTTATAATAACCTCCCAGCCCCAGAAGGGCCTTACCTCATCCACATTTCTAGAAGCTTCCCACTCCACGATAGCTATTATATTTTTTGGATCTACTGTTATTCCTTCCTTGGAAACAAAATGTTCCAAGTAATGTACCTCTGTATGATAGAAACTACACTTGATGAGCTTAGAATACAACCGTTGCTCTCTTAGCAATCTCAGCACTACTGCTAAATGTTTGATAGGCTCTTCTGCATTTTTATAATATACCAGTATATCATCAATGAATACAATAACAAATTTGTCTAGATAAGGATGAAACACACTATTCATCAAGCACATAAAGGTAGTTGTAGCATTAGTCAAACTGAATGGAACAACAAAAAAATCATAATTTCCATACCTACTTTGGAAATATATCTTTTGAATTTCATCTTACTTAATACGTACTTGATGATATCTTAATCTTAGATCAATCTTCAAGAACACTACTTCTCCCTTTAGCTGATCAAATAAGTCATCAATCCTCGACAACATATAGTTTTTCTTGATGGTAACTTTTTTCAAATTCCTGTAATAAATGCACAATCTCAGAGTACCATCCTTCTTCTTCACAAACAATACCAGTGCACCCCATGGTGATACACTTGGCCGAATGTATTTGTTTTCAAGAATTTTCTTTAACTGCAACTTCAGCTCTACTAGCTATGGAGTTTTCATCCTGTAAGGTACCTTTAATGTTAGTGATGCCCACGTGATGCCCCTAATACCTGTTAGAAAGTTATATATTACAAATCAATGCAACACATAAAATATGTGGAAACACAAACACAGAAAACATATAAAACCAGAGAGACACAGATATACATGGTTCACGCAATTTGGGCTACGTCCACCCCGAAAAATGAGTCCTTCATTTTTATTATCAAGAAAAATGAAGAGACACAAACTAAAAAAAATCCATTGTGATATCCTTTATTCTCTCTCACGGTATCCCTATATGTTTCTCACTCTGAGCATACACATGCAATACACAGCCGCAATTAAAATACTCTCATACAAAATGAGGGGTTTCCTTCTAGGGAAAAAAAACATAAATTAAAAATAACTTCTACCATCAAATCATCTACCTAATAAATGGACCAGATTGACTAGAAATTAAAATAATTTTACAAGGAAATTTTATATATGTTTTTAGCTTTGGGGGCGCTACCCCCAAAACCCCCATCGAGGGACCAGTGGTCCCCAGACACCCCAGCTAGGGGGGCAGCCCCCCCGGACACCGCGGGGGGGACAAGTCCACCCCGCACCCCCCGACGTGGAGGGTGTACAGTCTTCCTAGGGTATACATCTCACTGGAAAAAATATCTCTGAAGCAGGATGAAAATCAGGCTCCACACCCAACAATCTCCCACTTGGAGACTCATTGTAACATCTCCACCACTACTTCATTTTCTAGAAAATTACTCCACTTTGGACCTGGTTGTTTCTCATCTTCATCATCATACTTGAAGAACAATTTAAACTGAGCATAATCTTAGTTTATCCCTGGTTACAACTTTTGTTAGCATATTTGCAGGATTTTGGCTAGTGTGTATCTTTTCTAGCTTCAACTGTCCATTTTCCAACACTGACCGTATGAAATGGTACTTGAGTTATATGTGTTTAGTCCTAGAATGAAATGTTGAGTTCTTTGCAAGATGAATGGAACTTTGGATATCATTGTATAACATGCCTATATCATGCTTCTTACCCAATTCATCCATAAACCTTTGAAACCAAATCATTTATTTACTAGCCTTTGTAGCAGCAACATACTCTACTTTTGTTTTTGAAAGTGAAACAACACTTTGGAATTTTGAAACCCAACTGACAGTTGTTCCACCTACAGTAAATATATACCTTGTAGTGCTCCTCCTGTTATCTCTGTCACCTGCCATATATCCATCAACATATCCCTGTAGAGCAATGTTTGAACCACCAAAGAATAATGCTTGATTTGTGGTACCTCTCAAATATCTAAGAATCCATTCCACTTCCATCTAATGTTATTTTCCTGTATTGCTCATGTACCTTCTTACAACTCCCATTGCATGTGCAATATCAGGCCTTGTGCAGACCATTGCAAACATTAAGCTTCCAACTGCTAATGCATATGGAACTTTAGACATATAATCCATTTCTTCTTGGGTCTTGGGGCACATTTCCTTACTAATTTTGAAATGGATAGAAAAAGGTGTACTAACTGGTTTTAATTCTGCATATTAAATATTTTGAACACCTTTTTTATGTACTCATTCTAAGACAATGTTAATTTGTGACTTTTCCTATCTCTAGTTATTCTCATATCAAGGATTTGGTTTAGAAGTCCCAAATCCTTCATTGCAAATGGGTTTTCCAATTTTATTTTGAGCACATTTATTTCCTGCATGTTAGACATTGCAACAAGCATGCAATCTACTTACAATAACAATAAAATATAACTACCATCATTTTGATTTTTCAGATAAACACAATGATTAGAGTGACATCTAATATAACTTTTTTCAGACATAAACCTCTCAAATTTTAGATACTACTACCTTAGAGTCTGTTTTAAGCAACACAAGCTCTTCTTTAACCTGCATACTAATTTTTCCTCCCCTTTGACCTCATATCCTTCTGTTTGTCACACATACATCTCTTCCTCCAAATATCCATGGAGAAATGTTATCTTTACATATAACTGTTCAAGATGAAAATATTCTGCTGCTACAAGACTTAAATTAGTTCTAATTGAATTCATCTTAAAAACAAGAGAAAATATTTCATCAAAATCAATACCTTTCTTCTGTGCAAACCCCTTCACCACAAGTCTAGCTTTATACCTATTTTTTCCTCCATTTTCTTCCTTCAGCCTCTAAACCCATTTATTTGGAAATGTTGTTTTACCTATAGGCAACCTGACTAAGTCCCAAGTCTAGTTATGTAGTAAGGATTCCATCTCTTCTTTCATGACTAGCTCCCACTTCTTCCTGGTTTCAACCTGCATTGCTTCTTCATAACATTCGTATTCACCAGAATCAGTGAACAATAAATAATATAATAAAGGAAAGTATCATTCAGAGGGTCTACTTATCCTGGTAGATCTTCTGACACCACTTTTAGGTGTTTGATGTTCCTATTGTTGTTGTGGTGGTTGTTTTTATTATGGTTGTTGATTATTATTATTGTCAGGCACCTTTATTTTTTTTGTGATCTCATCAAGAACTGTGTATTCTTTGTTTTCTTTTTCCTGTAACTAATTCTTATACAATACCTTTTCATTGAATATTACATCTCTGCTCCTAATGATTTTGTGATTTTCATAATCATATAAGTGATAACTAAAATCATTAACACCATATCCAATAAAGGTACATTTCTTTCATTTTTCCTCAAGCTTTGTTCTATTTTCTTTATTAATATGGACAAAGGTCTCACAACTGAAATTCTTTAAAAAAGAGTAGCATACCTTTTTACCGGTCCATGCCTCCTCTGGAATACCACCATCCAAGGAACTTGAAGGCCCTATGTTTACTAGATAAACATCAGTATCTACAATATATGCCCAAAATTGTAAAGGCATTCCTACATGCAATCTCATGCACCTTGCATGCTCCATGATTGTCCTTTTCGTCCTTTCTTACAAACCATTTTCTTGTGGTGTTCTTGGAACCATCTTCTCTCTGCAAATTCCATGCTCTAAACAGTACCTATCAAACTCTTTGCTGCAATATTCACCTCCATTGTCTGATCTAAGAAACTTCAACTTCTTTGATGTCTCAATCTCAACCAAATTTTTCCATTTCTTGAAAGTATCAAATACATCAGATTTATTCTGAATACAATCAATCCAAATTTTTCTATTTGCATCATCAGTAAAAGTGACATAATAAGTCTCTTTTGTTTTCCATAAATACAATTCTCACAGAAATCCAAAATCAATATTCTTCAAACTCGGCAACAAATTTATTGAGTGAAGAATATTCATACCCTTCTCACTCATGTGTCTAAGCTTATGATCCCATAATTTTTCATCTTCTCCTTTGGAAGTTAAAGAATTAACAAATTTAGAAATAGAATTGCATAAATACAATGTACAAACCTTTTCTCCTTTTGCTATTACCAAGGCTCCTTTGGTGACCATTCAAGTTTTATCTGTGAAAGTTGTCACACAACCTTCACTGCCTAACTGCCCTATTGAAATCATATTTTTCTTTAGATATGGAACATGCCTTACCTCCTTTAATAACCATTTGTTTCAATTCTGTTGTTTTACAAGAACTTTACCCATTCCAACAATTTTACAGGGTTTATCATCACCCAAACGAACTTGTCCAAAATCTCCTTGAACATTGTCATGAAAATATTTCTTATCATGTGTGGCATGGAATGAGGCCCTTGAATATACCACCCAGGAATCACTTACATTTTCTAAAGAATGAATAAAAGCATTTTGTAACATTTGTCACCTGTCACATTTGCTTCATGGTTGTTTTCTTGTTGTGCATCTCCTTCTTTTCCCTTCCGAGATCTACATTATTTCTTTAGGTGTCCTTTATTTCCACATTTCTAGCACACTATCCCCAATCTGGAATTAGAACTGCCTTTCCTTGATTTACTGAAATATTTTGAGCTCTTTCCTCTTCCATTTTTCTTCCCCCAATATCTGCACTCAAATCATTACCCGATGTCTCACTGGAGTTTTTCTGTCGCATTTCCTCGCTAAGGATAGCACCTAGAACACCATCAAAATTTAAAGTAATAGATCCATAGACAGTGTTACTAATGGCTATAACTAAACCATTCAACATTTCCGACAATGAGCACAAAAATAACCTAACCCTAACTTCATCATCAAAGGTTACCCTTACATAACTTTACTTACTGGTAACCATATTAAAATCATTTAAATGGTCTGCAACAGATCCACCTTCTGACATCTTCATATTAAATAAATGTTTCATAAGAAATGCCTTGTTTGAGGCCAAGAGTTTTTCATATAGTTTCTCCAATTCCTTAATCAAACCAGCTGTTGTTGTTTCCTTTGAAATATTAAAGGCTACCAATGCCGCGAGGCACAACTGTACTGTTCCAAGTTCCTTTCTATGGAGAATCTTCCATTCCGCGTCTATCATATTCGTCAGCTTCTTTGTTTTTCCGCTCAATGGTAGGTACAAATATTTATGATATAGATAATATTCCATCTGCATATTCCACAACGCGTAGTTTTGGTCGTTAAATTTCTTGACCCTAAACTTACCATCTTCCACCATTGCTCCCACTCGAACTAGGAACCCTTCTTTCCTGCGAGTTTATTAGCCAAATAGACTTTCATCTCTGCTACTAGTTTTTAGAAAATTATATATATTACAGAGCAATGCAAAACATAATTTATGTGGAAACACAAACACACAAAACATATAAAACGAGAGAGACACAAATATACGTGGTTAACCCAATTTGGGCTACGTCCACCCCGAACAGCCAGCCCTTCCTTTTTATTATCTAACAAAATGAATATACATAGCCTACAATAGATCCATTGTAATATCCTTTGTTCTCTCTCACAGTCTCCCTATCTGTTTCTCGCTCTCAGAAAACACATGCAATACACAGCCGCAATCACAATATCCTCATACGAAACGAGGGGCTGCCTTCTAGGGAAAAAAACCATAAATTAAACATAACTTATACCGTCAGATCATCCTTCTAATCAACAACTCAGATTAACTAGAAATTACAATACTTTTACAAGGAAATTTTACATTTATTTTTAGCTTCAGGGGTGATGCACCCAAAACCCCCACCGGTGGACCGCTGGCCTTGGGACACCCTAGCTGGGGGGGCAGCCCCCGCCCCCCCCCCCACCCCTGCGTGGAGGGGTGTATATTCTTCTAGGGGTATACATTCAGCTGAAACAAAGACCTCTAAATCAGGACGAAAATCAGGCTCCACACCTAACAATACCAACTCAATAGAAAATACTATCTCTCTATGTGGCATAAAATATGAATTGTTTATGGGAAATACAACCTGAAACTGTTGTTGAGCTGGATACCTACTCAAACCATCTACATCCTCAACTTCCTTACCTTTTTCACTATAAATGTGCATTAAAAATAACACACACCCTTTCCTATGACTACGCTTGGCCTACATAGTTGTAACAATTCTCACTGAGGTTTCTCTATTCTTACCCTCTAAGATTCTCTACTCCTCATTGTCATCGAAGCAATTAATGGATTTGTCATAAAAATCCACTTTAGCCCTGTGAATATATAAAAAATCCATACACAACAACATGGTGTACGAACCCAATGGAAATACATTCAAATGTGATCATGCAGGCATACCATTCAGTTCAAATGCTGAATATCTTACCCAATGATGAAATCGCTTCTTTGTACGTGTAGCCTACTACACTAACCAAGACTCTACTGCACTTATTTATTAAAACCACACTTATCCACCAAGTCAGGTTTAACATAACTATAATTAGATCTAGGTTCAATCAAAATAGAAACAACTTGATCGCAAATCCTACTGTCCATTTCAATTATATATGCATGATGGTTTGCTTGCCTATTATCCAGTGCTATATAGATACGAGGAACACTCTAACCAATATCCCCAATAGTTTTCACCTCTTGTGAACTATATAACTGAGGCCTACTGCCCTGATTCTATGGAAAATATCTCTTTATATGCTCTTTACCACATATCCAACACTCCAACCGCCTAGTGCCATCACCTCTATGTTTTTGTTGTGACGCTTGTCCATGTCTAGCTTCATTGAAATTCTTTTCTAGTGCCGCATTTTATTTCTCTTCTGCATTTCGAGGCCTTGTTGTTTTCGACTACCATTTTCCTTTACCTTTATCTTTCCATTTCCATCCTTGCTTAGATTCATTCTTACACTTCAATTTCTCATAAAAATGCTTCAATTTCCCAAAATATTCCTCAAGTGACCGAGGCTCATCATACTCAATTTGATCTCTAAATTATAATGGAAAACCACTGAAAAATCATTGAAATTTAGCCTTATCATGTTTGACATATTGTGCATACCTCAATAGCATGAGGAACTTAGTCGTGTACTCTTCATTTTTCATTGATCCTATTTTTATCTCATAGAATTATTTGGCCTTACCATCGTGGTACCTTTTTGACAACTACTTCTTTCTAAAAATCCACTTGAACTCATGCCAACTCAAGTCCCTTGTCATGATGTCTCTAACTAATTCAAATCCTCCCACTAGATATCTACTTTACCTCGAAGGTTGAAGATAACTAATTTGGTCTTGATATTATTTGTGTAATTATGCAACTCAAATAAATTCTTCATCTTAATTATCCAGGCCTTTGCATCTTTCACCTTCTTCAAATATCCATCACATTTAGGTATGTTTTCTTTCTTCAACTCATCTAGAAAATTTCCCTTGTCACTCCTCCTGTAAGGATGATAACGGTGATGATCATAATGCTCGTCAGAACAAGAACTAGAATAGTACATGTCTCGGTCACCTATCCTATGTGGAGTATCCAATATTCTGCCATCTCTCATGGTGTCATATATATCTAACCTCTGACCACCATGAGACATACTACCCTATGATCTATTAGTTATGTCCTCCTTCCCATGGTTGATTTGAAGTGGCCCTTGTCAATGTAATTATAACAAAGTCTGAAGCATTATTGCAATTACCTTTGCTTGGTTTTCTTGTGCCTACATGCATTTGTCATTGTCCACTTTACAACTTCTTATTTCTTACTTCAAATTTCTCAATGTGTCTGCTAAATCAGAAATTTACCCAACACCATGCTTCTCATCTGATTCATAGGGAGAATATTTGTAGTCTACCATCTTATTATTCATCTTGATCCTTTTCCTATGAGGCATCTTATGTCAGCTAAACCAAATAATAAACCAACCAACGTATCTTAGCATAATTCGCGGAGTATATATCATCGGAAAAATCAACCAAATCAGCATAATACATGTATAAAATTAATTAGAACAACATATAAACATATAACAAATAGGTGTATCAAATTCTAAACATCATTCTAGGTAGAGTCCATTCATCAATGCATGACCATATCAACTACATATACCATGAACTCATGCATGACAACAAAAACCATATCAATATATAACGACAACATGCAATCATAAACAACATATAACCAACCATACACTCATGATGACACAATTCACGAAAACACCTCATTTTCACATGGAAACGTCACTCCAGTAACAACCCTGGTGAAAACTCCATGTCATAAAAGTTAATAAAGGGACAATAATAACCATGGTTGATGGGACACTTTTTCCAAGTTGAATGTTGGGAAAAACATCCTAGTGGGTGGTCATTTCGGCTATTATGGCTAAAGTAAATTCGCAAAGGAAATGGCAAAGGATTTGGAAAGGAATGAGACATTAATTGGAATTTTATTTATGAAAATAAAGGAAAATGGGAGAAAAGGGAGGTGAAAGGTCACATGTTGCATGTGAGGAGGCAAATAAAGGAAAAATAATGGAAATTTTAATAAAATAGAGTCATCATTAATAAAAAGGCTTTTGAGGATTAGTTTCCAAGATTTTTTCTCAAACCTTTTGTCAGTTCAATTTTGGAGCATTCTCATTATTCTCTCCTCTCTTTCACTCTTGGACACACAAATTTTTCTTAGAGCACTTTGGAAATGGGTCAAGAAAGGCAAAGAGGGCAAAATGAAGGAAGGAGTAAGCAAGGAATATTAGGGTCAAGCAGCTACAACAAGATTCTTTGCAGGTATCGATTTATGTGTGTGATTTCCTTGCTATATTTGGCATGCATGGTACTGCATGTGGTTCTTTGGTGCCATGGCATGGGCTTTTTCGGGTGTGACCGTTTTTTCATCATAGCCTTTCCATTTCCAAAAAACCATGGTGTGACTCGGGTTCTCATGTTTTGGCTGAGCTGGATTGTTGGATGGATTCAAAAATGAGTGAGGTGGATATCTGAATGATATAGCACACAACCTACCTAGTAACCCCTAAACCAGACTGCGGGTTCTGGTAAAGACGATTTTTTTGTTAGCTCTCCATCAGGAATAGGAATCATGGGATGGGATATACGGTAAATCCTAGAGAGAAGAGTCTCGGTTTAGGGCCTAGGGATCCAGTGTGGATTGCAGTAATGGATGGAATTATAGGATATAGGAAAATTCCTCACAGTGTAGGTGGAGAATTCTGGTGGAATCCATGCCTTTTTTTTCATAGTGATTTGGTGGAAATCATGGAAAATATTGTTATTACATGTTTATTGTTTTGGCCTTATGGTCTAGGATGGATTACAGTAAAGTTGAGTTTCTATTGAAGAAGGTGAGGTGGTTTAGCATCAGGATTCCCTGGCTACTTATTTTCATTTGAGTCCCACATTCATGCTTGGAATATGGCATGTGGGTGGTTGGCTGAACAGAGATTTGGCTCAGCCAATCTGTGGTCGGGTGGAATGTCGTAGTCCCATTACGCATTGGATTTTTCATTCATTAATAAGAGATTCATTCTATGACATATTTTATGTGAATGTACTCGTTTATATTTGGATCGTATGGTTGATATATCCTTGATATTTTTTATGTTATTATGTTGGTTATAGGCATGTATTATGACAGTGATGATGTATGAATATCCTCATATTTTTATTTTTAAATCAATGAACAATGTATATATGACCTAATAGATGATAATGCAACTAATGATATAAGGGAACAATTCTTCTTAGCGATTCTGAGATAACTATGAGACCCCTATGCTCATATCTGATATTTAAACCTGTAGATTACATATTTGTGACATGTTTCATGAAATTCCTATAATGGGTAGTAGGGGTTCATTCAAGTCCTTGTTGAAGTGTTTTCTTTTGCATCATTATTACACTGTTATATTTCATTTCTAAAACTGTCATTGATTTTTGGGCAGTGACCTAGACTCTAGGCTTGAAAAAGTGGCTCAAATACCGTAGAAGATGGCATAGGTATAAGGAAAAAATTCCCTCGACACATGCATTCCCATGTTGTGGGAGTGTCCAGATCCTCCAAAACAAAACCTTGTCCATATCAAGGGAGCGCCTGAGGTTTTAATGGTCTAAAATTTCAATGGGACCGAGGGGCGGGTTACCTGAGTGGTTGGGATGGCTCGTGAGAGTTTTGTTGCTGATGTGGAAGGTTTATGTGATGTTTTCTAGATGAAAACACTTCCTTAAGGTCACCTAGGAGGTTGAATCAGTTCATAGTATCCTATTGTCACATGTTTACCATGGTTGCACAGTTACTTGGCTCAATATGGGAGGAGGGTGTTATATAGTGGTATCAGAGTAGGTTGCACTATCTTTGAGTAATATCTGATACCACATAATGATATTAGAGTAGGTTTCACTCCCTTTGGGTCATATATGATACCAAAAAGTGGTATCATAGTAGGTTGTGCTCTCTTTGGGTCATATATTATACCACAAAGTGGTATCATAGGAGGGTTCACCCCTTGGATTGTATGACAGGAATGTGTTTGACGTTGTGAATAAATTTTAGTTTCATATGTGTTTTGTATGTTTGTGGACTATGTGATTGTTGCATTTTAATGGTTTTGATCATCGTTATAGTGATGTCACCATGTGAAGGTTGATGGTGTTGTTGTGGGATGTGCTGTCATGAGTGTATGGTTGTATATGAATTTGTTATGCATGTTAGTGTGTATATGTTTTTATGCATGCATTTTTATGGTTATAGTTATGCATGTATAGTAGGTAAAACATACATCATGAGGTCATTGTATGCATTTTAGGCCATTATAATGGTATTGGTATGCTATGATTCTAATGTGTTGATTGAGATAGAGTAGGAGATGCAGATCATCAAAGTGAAGTTGCAACGCTAGAATTTGGGGTAAGAGAAGATCGTCATACAAGTATTGTATGTTTAGCATGAAGGTATGTTATTTAATGTATTGTTATATGCATGTTTGTAAATTTATTGTTGTTTTGGTTACATTCATGGTAGATGTTAGTGGATCAGTGTGGTCATATGCTTGTGTGTCGAATAGTCGTGAATGATAGTAATGTGTTGTTATATGCATCATTGTTGTTGTTTTACGTTAGTTACCTTGATGATTATGTTATATGTTGTTGATGAGTGTATTATACGTTAACTTGTTATTGTTATATTTAGTTAAATTGATGATTAGGGTTATTATATTAATATCTTGATGTTATATGTATTGTGTTAATCTATATCAAACTATGCAAATGGTTATGGTTACGATATTTAGGTATGAGATGACATATTTGTGATATTATGTCTTACTAATTTGGACTAGATGTGTAGATATGATTGTTATGCATGAATGATAATTGTTTATGATGTTATGAGGAGAACATGTTAGCTAGTTACTTTTATGGATATCATGACCTTATTTATGATGGAGTTGATATGTGGTGAAGTTATATCATGCTAATTAGATTGATTGTGCAGACAATATACCCTCCCTTGAGATACATTAAGGTATGAGTTTTCTTATGTAGTCTATTTGCTTTATCTAGAATGTTATGTTTACAAGTTATCTCAATGTTTTATTAATTGCATGATATGAATATATGTCTGAAATATTTCACAAATCAATGGTATTGTTTTAAGATGGTTGCACTAACACACTTTGTTGAGATAATTGATGTGTACTTGAGTATAATTAGGTGATACCTGTAGAAATATGTATTATGAATGATGACTAGTTTTTATTATTAATTATGATGTGGTTTTTAGACTTGGTAAATGTTGATTTCAAATTAATAGATATGTTTTCTTGACATTTGGAACATGTAGCTGACATGTATCTTCAGTTACAAGGTAGTGTGATTGGAAAAACAAGGTAAGGTAACATTTATATTATTATATTTATGTGCTAAAATTTGTGTGGTTATGGCAGTATAATGTAGGGATTACATAACAAGATATTTCCATGAAATCATGAAGAAGGCTCGTGTTGATCATTCCTTTGGAATAATTGGGAACCATGGTGATTGAGTCATGGTGTGCTTTCGATCTTTTTAATTTTTTTGTGTTTTATTTGCGGTCTTGATTGCGTCTATTGTATGGCCATGAAAATTTGTTTGAGGTGTCGTATTGCTATTGGTTTTTCATGGTTTTCTTCTTGTTTGTTTATTTTTCTTTCCTTTTATGTTCCGATAGTCTTGGGAATTGGTTGGGAAAGAGGAAATTTAATGGAGTACAGGGAGAGCTTTGTGCTACCCAAAAGGTAATGAAAGACTTGGATGAGGTCTGGTGCATCTATAAGGGCAGATGAAGGTAATAATATGACAATCAGTTGGATTGGTTGGGTCCATTGAGGTAAATGGATGGTGGCATAACATTCGCGAGAAAGTTAACACAAAAGGTAAAGTGAATGGATATGAGTTGTTAAATGCCTTGGCTATGTTAGGAAACGTTGTTCTCATCATTGTGCATGTTGTACATGAATAAAAGAAGTTCCTTAAACTTGTCCTTATTCTATTGGTAATTACATTTTTATCATGATTATGATAATATCTATATATGTATATGTATGTATGTATTCCACTGTCTAGCGGGATTATGATTGATTTATGTTGATGTGTATGTATGCATATATGTATGTATGTCATTGATTAAGAGTGTTGCTAGGATTTTTTTGTGATAGTATTAACATGTATATTTGTATGTATGTATGTTGTTGTCGGACATGGTCATCATGAATCATTCTCATGGAGGAATGATTGCTTTTGCATGTGAATGGCATGAAGAAGTTCTTGGCTTATCAGGAATCAAGTGGGAAGAATAACCCTGACAGATATACAAGTTTAGTATCATGTGGATATGATTTGATATTATGCAATTATATTATGTATATATCTATGTTATGGAAGGAAATGCTGAGGGGTACATCAATGGAATCAAAATAGTTTGATTTGTGGCATGTTGAAGCATACATGCATAGTGGAGAGAAACTAGAGGCAAGATCTCTTTGAGGGTCAATGGGTGGTCTATGGATGTGCGATACTATTGTTGTATATATGTTGTACATGTTGCACCTGTTATTTTGTGTACATACAATTTGTGTATATATGTTGTTGTCTGTATATTGAATATGCAATGATAGGTATAGATGGTGTTATGTACATGTCGGATATGTGGTCTTTTGTACATATAATATCGTGCACATGTTGGATATGCAGTGTTGTGTGCATATGGTGTTGTGCGAATGTTGTATATGTGGTGTTTTGTACATATAATGATATGTAAATTTTGTATATACAGTGCTATGTACATATGGTGTAGTGTATATGTTGTACATGTGCTGCTATGTACATATGGTGTTGTGTATATGTTGTACATGTGCTGCTATGTACATATGGTGTTAGGTGCATGATTGTATATGTGGTGCTGTGTGAAGGTGGTGTTGTGTACATGTCATGCATGTGATGTTGTCTACATGTGGTGTCGTGTACAGGTTGTGCATGTTGTGATGTGTACATGTGGTGTTGTGTATACGTTGTACAGGGGGTGTGGTGTACATGTGGCATTGTGTAAACATTGTGCAAGTGGTGCCATGTACATGTGATGTTGTGCACACATTGTGTAGGTGGCACTGTGTAAATTTTTTACATATGCTACTGGTATATGTGTGGTATTGTGTGCATGTCGTACATGTTGTGTTGGAAGCATGTGGTACTATATATGTACATTGTGTAGTCGTGGTATCTTGACATGTGTATTCATTGTGTTGTACTCAGTGTACATACATGTATTGTGTTGTACACCAGATGTAGGTGTATGCGTTGTGTTGTACATTGTATGTATGTGTATGTATTGTGTTTTGTTGTACACCGGGTGTAGGTGTATGTGTTTTGTTGTACACCGAGTGTAGTTATATTTTTCATGATGTATATCGACTGTAGGTGTATGTAGTGGGTGTTGTTGTACGTCGTGTGTGGGTGTATGCATGTTATGTACATTGTGTGTATGTTTACGTGGTTGAAGAGGAGAAAAGGCACTGGGTGATTTCAAGGTGTGGCAACTGATCTAGTGTGTGTACAAAAGAACAAATACATAAGTAAGGACCGATGAGGGATAAGTATCTATATTTTATTTCAGTTTTGTTATGCATGTTATCTATGAGTTTCACTTATGATGGTTACATGTGATTTATGATTATGGTTTATGGTTATTTCATGTGTTTCATAACTGTAATTTATGATGGTTATGTTTTGAGCTAACCATATGTGATATGTTTATACATGATGATTTTATCAAAAAACTATTTTGACTTGTTGTGAAAGGAAGTGAACAAAATGGCATGTGTAAGTTGTTGACGAGCTAC
Organism: Pinus albicaulis; assembly: GCA_034641835.2. Classification (NCBI taxonomy): domain Eukaryota; kingdom Viridiplantae; phylum Streptophyta; class Pinopsida; order Pinales; family Pinaceae; genus Pinus; species Pinus albicaulis. The sequence continues at coordinate 923,531,296 of CM076575.1, read as the reverse complement.
CAATGAGGTATGATGTGAACTTATTTCAATTTACTTTGAATTAGATGGAAGTTATTTTCTTGGTAAAAGAAGCATGGAAATTCCGAGCTAGGTGGTTGAAACTAATTACAAGCATTAGAAGCAACAACAAAAGGAATTGAAATAGGCAACAGTATGTTGGTAAATCACTTCAGGAGCAGGGCCATTATGGGACACTAATACCCAATAGTGTCTATTGATTTCGATGAACATGCTATGACTAGTATGATGGTTTTGAGGCAGGTATATTCCTTGGTTTTTTTAACTTTAGTTGCGAGGAAGCCTTTCCACGGGATGGATCGCCCAAGATAGGGGGTGTCGGGGAACTTGGAAGGTGAGTGACTGTACAGAAGGAGGCTACGACGTTTCCTAAGGGATTGTGTAGCAAAGAAGGTAATGTTAGGGATGGATATTTTTTTTTATTAGAATTTCTAGATGGAATCAAATGCACATTGAGAGTGGACCCTAGAGCAATGAGCCAACTAATGATACAATACGAGGGCATGTTAGATTCGAGAAAAATACTTTTTAGCTTTTTAATTAACATGGGGGTCTTGTGCTTTTAAAAGAATATTGGGTTTTTATGTAATTATTAATAATATTTTGAGTGATTTTAATTATTGAGAGGATTTTGTAAATGTTTGAATGATTGGAGAACATGAGGAAGTAAGATAGTTGAGATTCATAGAGATTGATAATTTATTGTAAGTCTTAAGTTAGAGTCGAGTTTCATGATTTTAGGGATAAAAGATATATTTTAGGACTTTAAGAATTTTAAGGATTTTTGAGATATTGAAGGATACGAACCTGAATTGGTTCATCATATTTTGTATAAAGATAATAAGCCTCAAAGGCAAACAACGGGTGGTAGCGAGCGATAGAGTATGGTTTTGAGCAAGAAAAGGGAATTTGTTAAGCCTACGGGTAGTTGTAGAAAAGGGCTATTGATTTGAAAATCAGGCCGCAGACCAGAAGGTTTTTGTAATTTGATTTCATATCTATATATGAAGGAATTTGTTCTGATATATATGTGCATTGATTGATTGGAATATGTGTAATGAATGATTTGAGTTTCAATAAGAAATTTGGTGACAAAAATCTATAATAGGGTTTTGAGATGGTGTTCTACATATAATTGAGAAAATCTATATAATTGTCGAGACAGGTTTGAGTTGAAATGCAATAAGGGTTTGTATAAACCTTTGAGAAGACTGGAGGAGGATTGCAGTCATCGATCATTGAAAGGATCGATGACAATAGCAGAGGAATTGCATTCTTAATTCAGAATTCAGCATTTGGGTATATTGAGTAAGAAACCTCAGACCAAGTAGAACAAGGGTTTGGATTGCAAATGATATTTAAAATAGCAGTGAAGGAATGTTTGATTGTTTGAAATCATATTAACATATTTGTTTTGAAACCCGAGTTCCGGCACGGTAGTGGAGTAAAAAAAAATAAAAGCACAGAAATCATTGGATCAAGGACCAACAAACAAGATAAAAATGAGGAGTGGTATAGTGGAAGCAGGATTGTTGTGTGGATTTATAATCCAAAGCTCGATGGAGTAAATTTAAAGAAAATTA